>VZQC01011394.1:954711-1005647 GCA_009823505.1 Rhizomys pruinosus | reverse complement strand
CTTTTTTTGGTCTTTTCCAGACAGGGTCTCCCTGTAGCCCCAGCTGTCCTGGAACTCATTCTGTAGACCAGGCTGGCCTTGAACTCACAAAGATCCACCTGCCTCTGCCTCCCAAGTGCTCGAACTAAAGGCGTGCTCCACCAAGACCGGCTGACAAAACAGTCTTAATGACCATTATGGAGCAGGTAAATACATACCCCAAGGCCAGAACCTGCAGTACTGTGGGAGGAGGAAGACCAACAACAAATGACTAAACCCTAACCCAAAAGCAGGACATCCAGGGACCCAAGCAGAGTCGACTCAACAGCCGTGACTGGCAAAGGAAGGAAGGGAAGGATGAAAGGATGCTACTGCATTTACATTTAGTATGTTCTGCCATGCTGAGTGGTGCCTAGGTCACCTAACAAGGGCATTTTCCATGGCATGAAAGTGACTGAAGAGGTAAAGGGAAATATAAGCAAATGAAGCCATTAGTGCAAAGCACACTTTCAGGATCACAGCTATAAAAGAAGCTGGGTGTGGTGGTGTGCACCCATGTAATTCCAATCCTCAAAAAGCTAAGGCAGAGGATTACATCGTTTGAGGCCAGCTTAGGCTATATAATAAGCAGTAAGCTACCTAGGCTACACAGCAATGATCCTGTCTCAAAGAAGAAAAGAAGAGGAGGGAGCTGGACTATATGGAACTGGAATTGTGGATGGTTGTTAGTTGCCATGTATTATTAATGTTTATATAGTTAACAAGTAAGTATAAATTAAAGTTCTAGGAGTAAAGGAGTAGAATAAAACTGGTGGAAAATCAAGCAGCTGAAAAAGGAGCTCAGTGCTAAGGTAGATGGGTAAGACCTAATTAGATTCAGGATATTCCCCAAACCTTAAGAACTTTCAAAGTGGTTTTTCTGTTTGTTTTGTTCTTTAAAGTATTTATTAATTTTATTTTATGTATATGAGCATATTGCCTGCATGTATGTAGGTGTACCCATATCATGCAATGCTTGTAGAGGTCAGAAGTGGGAGCTGGATTCTCTGGAACTGAGTTGTGGATGGCTGTTAGTTAACATGTGTTGCTGGAACTCACACCCAGGTCCTCTGCAAGAGCAGCCAGTACTCTTAACCACTGAGCCAACTCTCTAGCCTCCAAAGTGTGTGTTTATAGACAAGGTATCACTATGTAGCCTACGCTAGCCTCAAGCTCATGGCAATCCTCCTGCCTTAGAATCCCAAATGCTGGGATTACACACATCTACTCCAAGGAGTGAACAAAAACGCTTTTCTTATTGAATTTTCTTTTGAAACGACATTTAAAGAAACATGTACAGTAAAACAAATGAGTAAGATTGTGGATATATATCATGTAGCTTGCATAAAACAGCAAAAGCATAAAGTATACTGCTTTATTAGTGCATGAAGAGATGTATTAAGTGAAGTCAAAGTCACTGTTGTAGTCAAAACACATCCAAAATAAAATATAAACTTAAAAGCAACTATTACCTTTTTCTAAAAGCAAAACAGCTGGGTGTGGTGGCGCATGCCTTTAATCCTGACACTTAGGAGGCAGAGGCAGGCGGATTATCTGTGAGTTCAAGGCCAGCCTGGTCTACAGAGAGAGTTCCAGGCCAGCTGGGGCAGACACTGTCTCAAAAAAAAAAAAAAAAAAAAAAAAAAAAAAAACCCACGAAACAAACGCTCATAAATCATAATAATCAAAACAAAGGAGGACAAACGATAAAGGATTAAGAAAGACTGGTGCCCAACAAGGCTTAGATATAGAAAAAACACAAGGAAGAGATTTAAATCCAACCACATTATAATTAAATTCTTAACCACATATACAATTATTTATATAGTACAGAAAATTTTTACATAGCTTCTGATCTATAAATTACAAAGTACCTTATTCATTATGAATTGAAGAGCTGCAAAAGCCACTAGATAGTCATTTGGCCTCAGTTTTCTCCTTTATAACATTAAGACTGCTGAACTAGCATGATCTCTTCAGGCACCTTTATGCAGGCTCTAGAATTCTACGACTATGACCAAACTGTTTCATCAGAGTCTCACATGTGTTCATCTTAAAGATAAACATTAATGAAGATGGGAGAGGTGGCGCATCGCTTTGCTTAATCCTAGCACTGCGGTGGCAGCGCGAGCAGGTGAATCTTTGTGAGTTCAAGGCCAGCCTGGTGCTACAGCAATGAGTTCAGGACAGCCGGGGGCTGGGGCTGACAGGGAGACCCTGTCTCGAAAGACAAAAAAAAAAAAAAAATAATTATATATAATATATAATATCTATATTAAAACATTAATGGTATCGATCCTAGTTCATAAAAGGTAGAGGACAACAGGGAAGACTCTTATCATAGCTATTATCAGACTACTATGGTTAAGACAACTTTGGAAACTTACCTAAAGTACAGATTCTAGATCACACACTCAGACATTGATTATATAGGTCTAGAGTGATGCTTACAAAAATCTTTAATAAATACCCCCAACTAATTCAAATGTGGAGGATTAACAAACATACTCCTAGAAAGAAACAATTTTGTTCCTTTTTGCCACTCCTCTTCTATCAATCATAGTTGACAACATTCTACACTGAGGACAAAGGCTCACTCCAATTTCTAGTACTGCTGCCCCTGCCAGGATCTGTGGAGTCATTCTAGCCTAAGTCTAGTTAAAAGATCTTTAAGACAGCTGGGCGTGGTAGCATACACCTCTAATCCTAGCACTTGGGAGGCAGAGGCAGGTGGATCTCTGTGAGTTCAAGGCCAGCCTGGTCTACATAGTGAGCTCCAGGCCAGCTAAAAGGAATTCTAATAGAATGAAATTCCTAATAGAAATAGAAACCTAGTCATTACTATCTCGAGACCTTTGGAAAACTGCTGCTAAACATAAATTAGACTGAATACATGCATCTTTCTAATTGTGGATCGTGAAATAGTTTCTGCTAGTATGAAAAAAAAATTGGGAAGAGGACAAGATGAAGACAACAGAAAGAGCACACACATCCATCACTTACACAATGGAGTACTGCCACACAGAAGACACCTTCCCCCCTAATCAGTGTAAGAATGACCTCTAGGCTGCTCTCAGCTCCTTGCACTTAACAGAAATCCAAACTAGTTGAAAACAATATCCCAATTTCCAACTGTTTTAAAGATAATAAAAGTTAAGCAGGGCGTGGTGGCACACACCTTTAATCTTAGCACTTGGGAGGCAGAAGCAGGTGATCTTTGTGAGTTCAAGAACCAGCCTGGTCTACAGACGTGAGTTCCTGGGCAGCTGGTGCTACAGGGAGACCCTGATTCTCAAAAAGACCAAAAAAAAAAAAAAAAAAAAAAGATAAAAGTTTAAAAGTTAGAAGCAGTGTGAAAATGTCAGTCAGATCTGGGTTCAAATCTCAAATCTCATATTCTGCTACTTGTGAGGAACTTGAGCAAGTACCTATGTCTCCTCATTTATATAGATAAGCTGTGGCCTGAAATTTGCAGGGATCCTCCTGCCTCAGCCTCCTAAGTGTGTGCTGCCATCAAAGACTTTTAAGGCATATATACAACGATGATATTATTAAGTATCTAACGGTGTCTGACAAATAAATATCAGCCCTTCACTCCCACTCTGCATCTGGAACTATTTCTAGATGCATCAAATCTCAATGTGTTTTTTGTGTTTTAAATGTTCATTTCTTCTATGCAAGTAGGATGGCACATCCACTTTACAGTGGTGGGCACCGACCAAGTGACTGATAAGATAAAAAGTATGCACATATATGTGTATATGTGTACATGTGGGTATACACTGTATATACAGTCTACTTTTAGCCTGCCTGATGAGCAAGTAAAGGCTTCCAAATCAAATCAATTCTCTTGGAGAGATGCTGGAGCTTGTGAAGCAGATCAGAGAGCAGGAGGCCATTCTAAACAGAAAATCCCCAAAGACAGAATTACAAAAAACCATTTAGTTTTGGAAAATTCCAAATAATTTGGTACAGCTTTTCCTAACCAACAACTTAGCTAATTCAATAGTTACCTCCTTTGAGCAATAAACAATTCTGGGCAACAGATGTATTAATTTAATAGGCTATGATAAACTGAATTAATTAAAATAACTTTTTAATTAAGAAACAAAGAGCATTATATATTTTCCAAACCAGATGACCATGGTTTCTAATGATCATGGTTTCCATGGGTTTCTAAGAGAACTCCAACCTGACATTCAAGTTGCCGAAGACCAGATGAACACCGAAGCCCCGACTCTCTCATGAAGACACTTGACTTCTACTGGTATGTATGCCTCATTTCTACAGTTGCCAAATATGCTCAGATATACTATGAAGTCAATCTAGTATCATGCTCACTCAATAAGAATTTTCTATCTACTAGTCATAAATCTTACAAGTCTCTCAGAAAATGGCTCAAATCTCTATTGTAATAAAAAATACTTGAAGGAAAATCCAGAGATGCAAACCTGGAGGTACAGGTGAGAGAGACACATTCTCTCTCTCTCTCTGTTTTTTTGAGACACATTCTCATCAGCCTAAAAAAACTAATTAATAAGGCTAGGAGGGGTAGTGCATGCCGCCTTTAATCCTAGGACTTGGGAGGCAGAGGTAGGCAGATCTCTGTGAGTTCAAGGTCAGCCCGGTCTACATAATGAGCTCCAGGACAGCTAAAGCCAGAGGGAGACCTGTCTCAAAAAAAAAAAAAAAAAAAAAAAAAAAAAAAAAAAAAAAAAAAAAAAAAAAACCAACAATGCTTAAAATGGGCTGGAGAGATTGCTCAGTGGTTAAGAATAGGAGCACTTTCAGAGTTCTGTTCCCAGCACCAACATCAGCCAGCTTAAAATTGTCTGTAACTCCAGTTTGAGGGGCTCTGACAACTTCTTCTGGCCTCCATGGGAATCTACACATGCACACACGCACACAGGCATGCATGCACATAGGCACACATGCACATTTTTTAGTAGACTAGACTTTTTTTAATTTTTATTTATTCTTGTATGTGTATGAATGTACTGTCTGCATGTAGGTTTGTGTGCCCATGTCGTGCAACGCTGCAGAGGTCAGAAGAGGGTGTCAGATTCCCCTGGAACTGGAGTTAAATACGGTTTTCAGCTGCCATGTGGGTGCTGGGGATTGAACTCAGGTCCTCTGCAAGAGCAGTCAGCGCTCTTAACCACTAGGTCATCTCTCCAGCCCAACACATGCACATTTTTAAAAAATCAAATCTTTGAAAAAATAGAGAGCTAATAACCTCGTGTTTTTTTAACTGATGACAACTGGGAAGAGTGGCAGGGATAAGTCATGACAAAGGGCCGACTTTATGAGGTCCACAGGAAGCTTCTCATTTTCAGAAAAAAAATACAACATTGAGGTGGAAATTCTGTGAAGTATGTGCACATGGTGATCTGTGATAGAGCAGGAAACTTTAGGGGTCATGTATATGACAGCTGGACATGACTGCTTACCAAAAAAAGGGGGAAGGTGTCTGCTTGTATGAATCAATCCATTCTGTACTACTATAACAATACCACAGATTCAGTGTATTATAAAGAAGAGGTTACTGGCTCATGGTTCTGGAAGCTAACAAGTCCAAGAAGCTGTGTCCAGCAAAAGCCTTCTTACTGCATCATCCCAGAGCAAAAGAGCAAAGAGATGGCAAAGTGGATGGGCTCACTCCCATAGTAATGCTAGAGTGCCATTTTCTTGTTCTGAAGGTTGTGGAGTCTTCAGTAGATGGACTTAGGAGTGGAACCTTAAAGGTGATACCCGCTTCTAATTCTGGAGATGTACAATGTGACCAGAGCCACCTCATACTCCTGCCAACAGAGAATGACCCGTTCCCACCCCCATGCCTTCCCCTCCATGATGGACTTAAAGCCCCTAAACTGTAAATCCTTCTATTACATTACTTCTGTCATGTATTTTTTCAGTGTCAAGTAAAGTAACCAATACAATGCCCTAGTCCGTTCTTGTCTCCTGTCCTCTGTCCTATTTCTTTCTGTCCCCTCTGCCTCACTGGAGCTTAAATTTACCTATTGCAGATACCATCTAGGAAGAATTTTAGTCTTTCTAAATGATGGTTCCTTCTCTGTATTCCCTGCGCTTTCCACAGAGCCAGCAATTACAGTACTTTTTTGTTTTTGTTTTATTCTGCCTCTCTTCCACCTTTTTATCCCTGACATGTATAAATTCCCAAATTCCCAATTCAATGCTTCTCTGAGGGAAGAACAATCATTTGTTTTTATTAATGAAAAGACAGCCCACAGAAGCACTTCCAGAGTCAAGGGTCTCTTTAACACACTTTGTGCTTCTCTAAGATAGTGATGACTACCCTGGCATGTTAATGGTTTTGTGAAGTACTACACAAATGGGAAATGATTAATTTGTACAACCTAACTTTTACAAAATCCAAACACCCTTTTAGTCCTCATATAACATCTGACAATGTCCTATGAAATACAAAAAGGCTGCCATTTTCAATTTTTCCCTCATGTGACAATTAATCTTGACAGCTAACTTGACAGGATTAATCAGGAATCAACTGGGACATGGGCCTGGATGGGTCTGTGAGGGCATTTCCAGAAAAGATTAACTGAAGGCAGAAGAATCCTCAGAGTAGGTAGTACCTGGTGGTCGGGACACAAACAGGTCAAGGGAAAGCAGTGCTGCTGCCTTCACTTCTGGAGTGACATCTCCCACTTTGCTGACATTAGACTCAGCCTTCTGATGCAGACTGAAGACCAACACTCTCCAGGAATCTTGCAGGCCTTCAGTGCCAGACTGCAACTGCTGCAGAGGTATCCAGCTTTATGGAATAAACAGCTACCAGTTCCCAGCCTCTTCAGCATGCAGATGGCCACTAATGAACTACCTAGCCCTATTCTGTAAGCTATTCTGGTGAATCTGTTACACAGACACACACACACTCACATGGGTGTTATGTGTATTAACACACGGTTGTGTTGGTCCAGCTCCCCTGGAGAACCTGCCTAATGCACCTTGGTACTACTCAGATCACAATAAATCTGCCAAATGTTTGTTTCTTGGGGCTGTTAAGAGCACCAACTGCTCTTGTAGAGGACCCGGGTTCGATTCCCAGCACACACATGGCGGCTAAGAACTGTCTTTAACTTCAGTTCCAGGGGAATCGACACCCTCTTCTGACCTCTGAGGCATTGCATGACACGGGTGCACCAACCTACATGCAGACAGTACACCCAGACACATTAAAAAAAAGTTTGTTTCTCAGGTCTTTATATTTTAGAAAATTAAAGATAACAAGATATAACTCAGGCTATTTAAATACCCTTTACAAACATTATCTTAAGGAGTGAGGCATAGCTGGGTGTGGTGGCACACCCCTTTAATCCTAGCACTCAGGAGGCAGAGGCAGGTGGATCTTTGTGAGTTCAAGGCCAGCCTGGTCTACAGAGTGAGTTCCAGGACAGCTGGGGCTACAGGGAGACCCTGTCTGGAAAAGACCAAAAAAAAAAAAAAAAAAAAGAAGTGGGGCATTAAGCCCAAGGCTTGGGGGCTCATAGGCCCCAGTAGAAAGCCTACTTCTGTTGTTTTGCTAAATGGATATGCTATCAATCTGCCTTCTAATACATTTATAGCATAGATTAGTGCTGCTATCAGCTTTGGTCAGAGAAGCTTCTTTTTGCAAAGGGCAGCAGTTACTGCAGAGACTCACAGATGGTCACAGTGCTGAGAACTGGGACTGTTGAGTATTCAGCCCTAAATGGGACGTCTACAACACCCACTAGAAGGCTCAGAGAACATGACAGAGGGGCAGAAGAATGTAAGAGCTAGTAGAAGGGGAGGAGAGTTGTGGAATGCCATGCTCCAGACATAATATGCTGTTGCAGTTAGAAACTCACACAGCTGTGATTAATTGTACAAGGTTGAGACTATTGACACTCTGTCATGGAGGGGAGAGTCTCACAAGGGTGGACCTCATGAAGCCCCAGCCCCGGTGAGAAGCTACCAGTAGTTACTGGTTATTTCAGGAGGGGGAAATCTTTTATTTTTTCAGCACTGTAGCCACCGCTAAGGTATACATGCTTCTGTAAATAAGTCCTCACTATCTCATTGAGCAAACTTAACTGAATTCAGTAGGTTACCTGTCCCCCAAGTCATAAAAGTAGAGGACAGCTAGCTGCAAAGGGAAGGGCAATCAGTAAGAGTGGGAAGGGGAGAAGAGAGGTGATGGGGAAGTATGATCAAAATATAATTACGTGCTCGTATGAATTAACATAAAAATAAAAAATGGGGCTTTAAAATGAATAAAATAAATACGAAAATGAATAAAATAAATACAGAAATGAGTAAGGAGGAAGATCAAGCTCTCCTACTGAGAAGGCCAGCTAGGTAATACAGTCAAATCGGGATAGATGTGCCAATGGATTTTAACACTACAAGGCAAAATCAGCATAGAAATGGGATCACTCACCCGGTATGGTGGTGCACGCCTTTAATCCTAACACTTGGGAGGCAGAGGCAGGAAGATCTTTGTGAGTTCAAGGCCAGCCTGGTCTATAGAGTGAGTTCCAGGCCAGCTGGGGCTACAGGG
This sequence comes from Rhizomys pruinosus, assembly GCA_009823505.1. Lineage (NCBI taxonomy): Eukaryota > Metazoa > Chordata > Mammalia > Rodentia > Spalacidae > Rhizomys > Rhizomys pruinosus. Next base: position 997,072 of record VZQC01011394.1, on the reverse strand, counting down.
AGACCCTGTCTCAAAAAAGGCAAAAAAAAAAAAAAAAATAGAAAAAAAGAAATAGAAAAAGAAATACTAAAAAAATGGATACTTTATATAAAAAAAAAAAAAAAAAAAAAAGGAAAAAAATCTACATCTTTACAGTGCTGAAATCTGGCAGGCATTAATTACCTCACTATCACCAGTAAGAGAGGCTGCCTACAGGGTCTCCTGTCCCAGAGTGCTGACCAAACCAGATTATTACACTCTTGTCTTGCCAAAAAGCAAAATAAAATAGAGTAAATTCAAGAGGAAACATAAACAATCACTGTAGCCTTCTAAAATGTCAGTATCTCTGGGCATGGTGGTACATGTCTATAATCTCAGTACTTCTAAAATGTCAGTATCTCTGGGCATGGTGGTACATGTCTGTAATCTCAGTATTCCAAAGCCAGAGGCTGGAATACTGCAAGTTTGAGGTCAACATGGGCTATAACAAGTTTCAGCTAGCCTATACTACACAGGAAACCCTGTTTAAAATAAAGAATAAAATAAGCTAAACTAGTAGTATCATAAGGCTGAGAAAACAGAGACATTACAAGTACGCACAATATGTGTCTTAGTTTCTGCTGCTGTGATAAAACACTGACTGCCAGGCATGTGGTGCATGCCTTTAATCCCAGCACTTGGGAGGCAGAGGCAGGAGGATCTTTGTGAGTTCCAGGCCAGCCTGGTCTACAGAGTGAATTTAAGTAAGTTGAATTTAAATAAGTTATTTGAGCCAAAATGAGTTTTTGATCTTATTTAGCTTGCTTAGAAAAATAAAAGTTCAGGGCTAGAGAAATGGCTCAGCGGTTAAGAACACTAGTTCTTATTGGAAAAGAGCTGAGTTCAAATCCCAGCATCCATATACAAGTTAATAACTGTCTGTGGGCTGGAGAGATGGCCTAGCGGTTAAGAGCGCCGACTGCTCTTGCAGAGGACCTGGGTTCAATCCCCAGCACCCACATGGTGGCTGAGAACCGTCTCTGTAACTCCAATTCCAGAGGAACTCCGTCCGGGGGAATCCAACACCCTCCTTCTGACCTCCGCGGCATTGCAGAAAGGGTGCACAGATCTGCAAGCAGACAGTACATTCATATGCGTAAATAAAAAAAATTAAATAATTTTTTAAAAAAAGCTCTAAAAAAAAACTACCTTAACCCAGTTTCAGGGAATCCGAAGTCCTCTCTCTGCTTTCCCCACCGCATAAGCACAACATGGGTGTACTTACATATACATGCAGGCAAAATCCTACACATAAAATAAAAATAAAATGTTTAAAAAAGAAAAAGAGCCCAGTGTGGTGGCGCATGCCTTTAATCCTAACACTTGGGAGGCAGAGGTAGGCGGATCTTTGTGAGTTCAAGGCCAGCCTGGTCTACAGAATGAGTTCCAGGTCAGCTGTGGCTACAGGGAGACCCTGTCTCGAAAAGACAAAATAAATAAATAAACAAACAAATAAATAAATAAATAATAAGTAAATAAATAATAAAAGAAAAAGTTCATCTCAGCAGATACATATGAAATAACTAGATGTGGTGGGTCTCGCCTATGCCAACACTCGCAAGGCAGAGGCGGGCAGATCTCCCAAAAGGCCATGAGGTGCATCGCCCAAAAGAGTGAGGTAAGCCAAGCGTGTTGGTGCATGCCTTTAATCCCAGCACTCAGAAGGCAGAGGCAGGTGGATCTCTGTGAATTCAAGGCCAGTCTGGTCTACGTAGTGAGATCCAGGACAGCTGGAGCTACAGGGAGACCCTGTCTCAAATTCCACCACAAAAAAAAAAAAAAAATAAAAAAAAAAAAAAAAAAAAAAAAAAAAAAAAAAAAAAAAAACAAAAACAGGGGCTTAGAGAGATGGACCCCTAGCGGTTAAAAGCACTGGACCACTCTTGCAGAGGACCCGGGTTTCAATTCCCAGCACCCACAGGGGCTGAGAACTGTCTTTAACTCCAGTTCCAGGGGAATCCAATGCCCTCTTCTGACCTCCGAGGTACTGCACAACATGGGTTCACAAACCTACATGCAGACCTTACATTCATACACATACAAAAAAAAAAAAAAAAGACAAAAACAAACAAAAAAAACAACATTTTTTTTTTTAAATTAAAAAAAGAATGTGTAGAGACTGGAGAGATGGCTCAGAAGTTAAGAGCACTTGCTGTTTGTTCTGGAGGAGCCTGGTTCAATTCCCAACATTCACATAGGAACAACCATCTGTATCTCCAGTTCTAGGGAATCTGAGCTCCTATCTGCTCTGTGGGCTTCCACAACACAGAGTAACTTACAAATCAGGCAAAATATCAAACACATAAAATAAAAATAAATATCCTTCAATGTTTCAGACCTTGGATTTTACAGTAAAGAAATCAGCAACTTAGGACCAGCAAGCCAAATGTCCCATTATCTGTTTTTTTTTTAAACAAAGTTTTACTGGAAGACAACTATGTTTATACATTCATATACTATAGAAGTATCCACTATATCATGCAGATCTGAGCAGCGCAAAGCAGCTAGGAGTTAACAAAGCCTACAGCATACACTAGCTGGGTCCTTATAGAATTCTTCAACCCCTAGCCCAGTGATGTAGCAAAACCCAACAAAGTCAGTTTGGGGGAAGAAAACCAATTTTCAAAAAGACATAAATCGGAAGCCCAGGCGGTCGCGGTGGTGGGCTGCCTTAATCCTAGCACTAGGAAAGGCAGGCAGAGGCGGCGGGTTTCTTGTGATTAAGCGCCAGCCTGGTCTTACACGAGTAGTTCTCAGGACAGCTGGGGCTACAGGGAGGCCCGTTCAAAAAGCCCAAAAAAAAAAAAAAAAAAAAAAAAAAAAAAAAAAAAAAAAAGACATAAATTGGGGCTGGAGAGATGGCTCAGCAGTTAAGAGCACCGACTGCTCTTGCAGAGGACCCGGGTTCAATTCCCAGCACCCACATGGCAGCTAAGAACCGTCTTTAACCCAGTTCCAGGGGAATCTGATGTCCTCTTCTGACCTCCTCGGCATTGCATGACAGGGGTGCACCAACCTACATGCAGACAGTACACTCATACACACAAAAAAATAAAAAAATAAAAAATAAGACATAAATCTGAAAAACTTGCAATTCAGTGGGAACCTGGGTCCCCTGAAAAAGCAGACAGTGTTCTTAACAGCTGAGCCATCTCTCCATCTCCAGAAAAGTTACTAAACCTCATTAAAAAAAATTTTTTTCTTTTCTTGGTCTTTTTGAGACAGGGTCTCCCTGTAGCTCTGGTTGTCCTGGAACTCACTATTGTAGACCAGGCTGGCCTTGAACTCACAAAGATCCTCCTGCCTCTGCCTCCCAAGTGCTAGGATTAAAGGCATGGGCCACCACGCCCGGCCAGAAAAAAAATTTTTTTTTAATTTTTTAATGTGTATGAATGTACTGTCTGCATGCAGGTTTGTACACCCGTGTCATACGATGCCACGGAGCTCAGAAGAGGGCATCAGATTCCCCTGGAACTGGAGCCAAAGACAGTTCTCAGCCGCCATGTGGGTGCTGGAGATCGAACCCGGGTCCTCTGCAAGAGCAGTTTGCACTCTTAACTGCTAGGCCATCTCTCCAGCCCCAGAAATTATTTTTATGAGAAAGTGAAAAACTGTCCTATGGCATCTCACCTCACAGATGAACTCAAGGCAAGAGTTTTTATATTTTTGGTTTAAATAAAAAAAATTCTTAGTAAGGGGAAGTGTGGATGGAGGATGGGATCCAAATAAGATAAAAATACATTTATGGGGCTGAATTCCCAGCACCCACATGGCGGCTGAGAACCATCTTTAAGCCAGACATGGTGGTGGCATGTCTTTAATCCTAGCACTTAGGAGGCAGAGTCAGGCAGATCTCTGTGAGTTCAAGGCCAGCCTGGTCTACAGAGTGAGTTCCATGCCAGCTGGGGCTAGTTTATTTTTCTTCATGTATGTGTGCACACCCACATGTGGAAGTCAGAGGATAACTTGTGGGAGTCAGTTCTCAGGTTATCAGGCTTGATGGCAAATGCTTCTGCCTACTGAGCCATCTTACCACACCGTATTTTTGGTTTTTGTGACAAGGTCTAGGTCTAGAACTTGCTGTTGTGTTGTCCAGAGTGGCCTCAGCCTCCCACATGCTGAGATCACAGGTGTGAGCTGCCGCACTTATAAAGCAAGCACAATGGGCCTTCCTGTCCACAAGTTTGGCATCCATGAATTCAACCAGACTCAGAAGAGAAAAAAAATCAAACACAAAACCCATCTTGCTTCTATACTGAGCACACATGGATTCTTTGTCACTATTCCCCAAGTAATAATACAATATAACTACAGTAGCTACATTGTATTAGGAATGATGAGTAATCTAGAGATTATTCAAAGTATAAACAGGTTATAAGCAAAGATTTCATTAAGTAAAAGGGATATTGCATCTGCAAAGCAGAGTTTGTTACTAAATCTTTAGAAATTGGGGGGAGGGGGAGCGAGAGGTCCTGAAACCAAGCCCCTGATGGGAGACTGTTTATAAGTAAACAGAAGGGGAGTGGAGTGTTTACTTCCAAGTGGTCACCAATATCACACTTTCTAACTACTACTTGATGGACAGAGCAGGAAGCCTACCAAACAGCAATTACAGTATGGCTCTCCCATACATTATTACATGCATTGTTTTTTCCCTACAGTGAGAAGACATTTTCCTCAGAGTCGTACTAACCCAACTACTTTAGTGACTAATCCATTTTTCCACAAGTAGTTCAAATAAAAAAATCTGAAGTAACCCAGGTCCAAATTACCATCAATCTCCAGTAAGAGAGGAGTTGAATAAATGAGTTATTTTTACAAAATAAACTTGACATATTGAAATGTAAAAATGATCACATTAGAATCTGACTTTGAATCCAGCACTGGAGCTCAGCAGGAGCATTCTGGAATGACTACCTCACATAAGTACTTGCCTGCTTCCTCTTCCCTCAGAAATGTGCATTATTAGGAGGGCAAAATGAAACTGCAGCTGAGCAAAGGGAACAGGAGAGTCATCTGCTTCTGTGTATGTTTAAAGTTTCACCCCAAAATAATGCATAAAAAAAATGAAATTCATACTGAAAACTAAAACATGCAATTTTCTTATAGGCAGAAAAATTATCTGAGAAAAATCTAACTCTTACTCCTAATTCCAAAAAGCTCTTAGCCCTCTCCAGGAACATTCTCAGCCTGATACCGGGTATCTATGAGCAAGTGATAAATTGAACAACAAAATTCAAAACTTCAGGCCAAGTGTGGTGGCACACTCCTTTAATCCCAGCACTCATACAGTTCAAGGCCAACCTGATCTACATAATGAGTTCCAGGACAGCTGGGGCTACAGAGAGACCCTGTCTCAAAAAGACAAAAAAAAAAAAAAAAAAAAAAAAAAAAAAAAAAAAAAAAGGTCAAAACTTCTCCTTTTCCAAATATCTCTTAGGGCAACAAGAAGACAATAGACACTGGAACATGATACAAACCATATGAAAAAGAACTTGTGTTGGGCTAGAGAGCTGCTCAACAGTTAGAGCACTGGCTCTTAGAGAAGACCTGGGTTCAGTTACCAGCACTAACATGGCAGATCACAGTAAACAAAACAAAAACTATGCACTTAGTTCTGGTGGGGTTTGGGGGGGATTGTACATGCAGCTATACTCCTATGCACAGGGTTTTCTTTTAGCTTTTAGAAAATATTCTATATGAGGAATTATTAGCCAAAGGATCATTATAAGTGATTCTCTACACACATGGGTACTACTAAAACTATTATATACATTTGTTTACTTATTTATTTCTATGTGTGCAAGCCAATGGAGGCCAGCAGAGGGCGTTGGATTCCCTGGAACTAGAGTTACAGGCACTGGGTGCTAGGTACATAACTAGGGTCCTCTGAAACAGCAGTAAGAACTATGTGAACCATCTCTACACCCCTCACTAAAACTCTACTTTAAAATATTTATTATTTTTCACTCAGGAGGCAGAGGCAGGCGGATCTCTGTAAGTTCAAGGCCAGCCTGGTCTACATAGTGAGTTCCAGGACAGCTGGAGCTACAGGGAGACCGTGTCTCAAAAAGACCAAAATAATAAACAAATAAGTAAACAAATAAAATATTTATTATTTTTATTTTGTTTATGGGTGTATTGTCTACACATATTGTGTTAAGAGCACTTGTGATGTGCAATGCCCAAGGTCAGAAGCTCCTAAAATTGGAGTTATGGATGGTTGTTAGCCAACATGTAGGTGATGGGAATTGAACCCAGGATCTCTACAAGAGCAGTCAGTGCTCTTAACTGGGCCACCTTCTCCAGCCCCACCAATAACACTACTTTAAAGCTCTTGTCTAGGCCGTCTCACATACCACCCCCTGAATATCAGTCCTGGTGGTTTTCTTTTTTCTTTTTTTTTGAGACAGGGTCTCCCTTTAGTTCCAGCTGTCCTGGAGCTCGCTTTATGTATATCAGGCTGTTCTTGAACTCATAGAGATCCACCTGCCTCTGCCTCTGGAGTGCTAGGATTAAAGGCATGCTCTTCCTGGGGGTTTTAAATGATGCCCTGCCTACTACACAAGACAAGCCCCAAGTTTTTTTATTATTATTATTATTTTTTTTTTTTTGTCTTTTCGAGACAGGGTCTCCCTGTAGCCCCACGCTGTCCTGGAACTCACTCTGTAGACCAGGCTGGCCTTGAACTCACAAAGATCCGTCTGCCTCTGCCTCTCAAGTGCTAGGATTAAAGGTGTGCGCCAAGTTTTTTTTTTAATTTTTTTTTATTAATTTTATTTATTTATGTATGTGTATGAATGTACATAACTTGGTCCCTATGAGCATCAATTGCCTTTGACACAACAGTCCTCCTAGGAAAAGCCAGCAAAGAAAGCTACAGTGAGCTATCAAGTATAATCACTCTTTTAAAATATAATTCTTCAGAATATTGCTTTGATAAGCTTAAAATTGAATCAAATCCCTACAATGAATTTTTATAAACATTAGCTCATCAATTTTTATTGTATCTTTATGTCTGACCTCACCCAGTTTAGAAATTCAGCAACTTCAACACAAATCAAAATTGTACCTTTGGAAAGTTGACAATAAAATTTTGAATCATTTCTTTAAAAAAAATCTATAATTATGTACTGACTCCATTATTCAAGGACGATAGTCATAAAAATTAAAGGGCTTGGGGCTAAAGAGATGGCTCATCGGTTAAGAGCGCCTGACTGCTCTTGCAGAGGACCGGGTTGGATTCCCAGCACCCACATGAACTAGTGCCGGGCGTGGTGGCTCACGCCTTTAATCCCAGTGCTCGGGAGGCAGAGGCAGGCAGATCTCTGTGAGTTCAAGGCCAGCCTGATCTACAAAATGAGTTCCAGGCCAGCTGGGGCTATAGGGAGACCCTGTCTCAAAAAAAAAAAAAAAAAAAAATTAAAGGGCTTTTACTCAGTTCTGAAATCTGCTGAGACACCTATTCAAATGGAGTCACTTGTTTGCTTTCACTTTGGAAATTCAAAGCACATTACATGAGACTAACTGAAAATAACCACTTTCAAAGTTAAAATATATATGTATCATATTAACCTCCTAAAAGTAATTTTAATAATACCTAATAGCAACTTTATCTGTATGGCCTTTTCAGATATGATACAATATACTCATTTTTCATGTATATTATGACTGGAGTAATTTTTTTCTCCAAAGGTACCAGCCAAATGATTTGGCTCTGAGCAACTCCTCCTCCATTCTATAAGCTCTATACAGACTTTGGGATTTGTAACGAATCCTGAGACCTGAAACTTGCTTCTCTTGCAACATTCTCTCTCCGGGTCTGGTGCACTCATGTGCTATCCTGGTCTCACAGGTGCAGATTATCTACACAATACAACTACTCTCCCTCCCATCACAGATAAGAAAGGCACCCAAGGTTCTGGAGCCTGACCACAAAATTATTTCTCCCTATCCCAAGGACAACTTAGATGTAGGATGTAGCTGCTGCAGGGAGGATTTTGTAGCTGCCCTCCAGAAAACAGAAACTCATATACTCCCAAGCTGGTAAGTTCAGGTGTAAGGGCAGTTTTCTGTTCTACATCCCCAGCCCTCTGCTATCCCCAGGATGTGAAGCGTTTGTTCAAGCCCTTACTAAGGATCTTGCTCTATTTGGGTACAACAGGCAAATTTTCTCATCCTCTTTCCCTTCACAAGAGACCAAAGTGGTCAAAGATGCTCTGCTCTAAATACTCTGGGTAAAGTATTACCTGAAAAAAACTTTAACTGAGAAAAATCCATTACTCTAACAAAGTCTTCAGCCAAATTATGAATAGATTTGTGCCTTCAAATAGCTAAGGTTTTAATCCTAAACCGAACAGAGAACTCTTAAGAAAGTAAAATGGGGCCTGGAGAGATGGATCAGTGATTAAGAGCACTGACTGCTCTTGTAGAGGAACCATGTTTGATTTCCGGTACCCACATGGTTGCTAATTCCAGTTCCAGGGGATCCAACACCCTCTTCTGACCTGGTCACTGCACCACACGGGTGCACTTACACACATGCAGGCAATACACTCATATGCATAAAAAATAAAACTAAATAAAAAAGGTATTCAGGTCCATTTCTAAGTACAGATTCCATAATGTTCAATGCCACTGTTTCCTCATCTGCTTCATTTTTTTTTTTTTTTGTATTTTCGAGACAGGGTTTCCCTGTAGCCCCGGCTGTCCTGGAACTGGCTCTGTAGACCAGGCTGGCCTTGAACTCACAAAGATCCGCCTGCCTCTGCCTCCTGAGTACCACCACACCCGGCTCTGGTCTGCTTCTTGAAGCTACCCTTGTTCTTTACTCAGAACAGTAAATACAACCATCTCTACTGACTGCCACACATTAACTCACACAGAGCTCTGAATGATGCCATAAAGTGCTGTCTATTATGCCTATTCCAATGGCAAGTCAGGCACAGAGGAGACTAGGGAGTTGTTCAAGTTGACCAAAGTGCCACCACCAAGACAAGGTGCCTTCCTGACAGCACTGAGAACTGCCTGGAAACCACTAGAGGGCCCAGGTGGCCACCATCCTTGTCACAGCTACGTTCCAGCTTCAGCAGTCCCCAAACTCCCTGTGGAACATGTTCCAGGTATGTCTCCTCCTCCAGATTGTGAGAGTCAATGAGGAAAGTCTACCACACCTCTTCCTTTCCGCAGCCAACTCAAAAGTTGTTTCTGCTACCGTCAGACATAAATATTTGCTGAATGATTGATTCCTGCACTTTGTAAGAACAAGAAGCTCCTATCTAAAGATAACACAACCAGGGGCAAATCTCCAATCCTAACCTTTCAAGAGATCCGAAATCAATAGGTGCCTTAATGTCTTAAGCATACCACTGGGCCAATGAGTGCCCTAGGAAAAACAATAAATGTTTCATGAAAGCTGTCCTTCTCTACAGGTGTACTGCTCCCTTTAAGACAATGACTTTGAAAAACAATATTCCTCAGATCCCCCAAAACTGATTTAGTGACAGACAAGTCTGATAAACAGCACACAAGTCTGATAAGATTCACTTCCTTCAAAAACATTCTTTTTAGAAAAATCTGTCTAAAAAGGACATCTTTACTTTTGCTCAAAACAAACTAATGTGGGTAAAGAGACCTAAGTTAATCCTTAGACCATGCTAAGGATTAACTGCACAGTATTTAGAAGAGCAATTTCTTTTTTATTTATTTATTTATTTTTCTATGTGTACGAATGTACTGTCTGCATGTAGGTTTGTGCACCCGTGTTGTGCAATGCCGCGGAGGTCAGAAGAGGGCGTCGGATTCCCCTGGAACTGGAGTCAAAGACGGTTCTCAGCCGCCATGTGGGTGCTGGGGATTGAATCCCGGTCCTCTGCAAGAGCAGTCGGTGTTCTTAACCGCTAGGTCATCTCTCCAGCCCTTAAAAGAGCAATTTCAACTGTGGTATCTGAATCATTTGCACAGGCATTAAACTACAATCGCCTATCTAGGCAAGCTCCCCCCTTAACTAGATGACACTTTGTACCATGACACTTAACTATGCGTATTTCCTGGCCCCCTTAAACCTCCTGCACTATTTCAAATCCAGCTATTTTAATGATAAGTCACTATCTGTAAACACTAGTTCACGTAGAAATTATTTCAAGTTAACTCCAATTTATGACTTCTTTTAAACTTTCCAATATAACTCATCTTTGTGTTTTCTGTCACACATCACACACACACACACACACACACATATGGGTTGATATATGTATGTATTATCTTCTGATGCTTAACTGTACATAAATAAAATCTGATGCTTAAAAAACACAAAATTAATCTTTCTAAATATCAATTCATTTCTATTATTACGATGGGAAACAATGTCAAAAAGTTGAGGATTTTTTTTTTCTTAACGTACAAAAGAATCAACTCTAAATAACTTTAGTATCTCCCCAGAAACCTGTAGTTTTAGCATTTAGGGGTGTGGATGAGTTTTAAATATTTGAAGAAATCTGCTCTCTAAACCTAGTCACTGCCGCCTGCCAAGGCCACACCTTCTAACTTCCCCTTAATTCACAAATCAAGTGTGTATGGTTGGGGGGAGCCTGGGGAGAGGGGTACCTAAAACTGCTCGGAGCTCAAGTCAGACACAGGCATGTAATCTGCATACTCAGGCCGGGGTACCTCCCGAGTGCTGCGGCGCAGCCCCCAGAGCCTTGCGGAAACACCACCGCGCCCGACCGCCTCCTTCCTCGGGGTGAGGATGCGGAAGACACTCAGGAAAAAACACCCCATGTCCCCACTCAGACCTCCGCCCCACCGGCTTAGGCTTCCCCAACAGCGGGCTGGCGCCCCTGGGGCCCGCGCGACGGTGGCGGCCGCAGCCGAACCACGCGGCGACCCCAGCGCGGCGGGGTCCCGAGTCTGTCCGCCCGCCCGCCCGCCGAGGCTCCCGGGCCGCCGGCCACTCACGTCCGTCCGCGTCCTCGGGCAGGTCCTCCTGGAGCAGCGAGAGGTCTGCGCCGGGGAGAGAAGAAAGGCCCGGTCAGCGCCCCGGGCCGGCGCCGCGCCCCCGCCGCCCGCCGCCCTCCCGGCGACGCCTCCCCGCGCCGGCCTGTCTGGGCCTCTGCCTAGGGGACGCGGGGAGCCGCCGCCGCCGCCGCCGCCCGGGGACCAGGGGCCACGTACCCGCCATCTTGTGCTCGCCCCCGCCTCCTCGTCTCCCGGGATCGGCTCCGAAAGCCGCGCGAGCCGGGAACCGGTGGACGCGCGCGGGCCGGCGAGGAGGAGTGCCGGCGGGGGCGCGCGCGGGGCGGGCCGAGGCCCGGGCCTGAGGCGGCGGCGGCTCCCGGACGCCTACCCGGCGCGCCGCCCGCCGCTCGCCTCCCGCCGCCGCCCGGCCCGGCCCGGCCCAGCCCGGCGCTCTCCCTCCCGCGGCTAGAGGCGCCCTGGCGCCGAGCGTGCGGAGCGCAGCGCGAGCTGCCCGGCCGGGACCTGCGGCGTGTGGCCGAGCCCCGGCGGGCGGGGTCCCCGGGGCCGGCCGCTCAGTTGGGTCACCGGCCTCGCCCACCGACTCCGCCGCGCGCAGCTCGCCGCCCGCGCCCCTCCCAGACCTGCTCGTGCGTCGCCCGCGATCCGCGGCCCAGGCTCCCGCCTCCGAGTGGAGGAAGCGCCGCCTCCGCCCGCCCGGGCCTCGCCGAGTGACTGAACAAAGCCCAGGGCCCGGCCGGACGACAGTTGAGTGACAAAAGTTCCGCCGGCCCTGCCTGTGCGGCACGTTGAGGCCGCGGCTACGGCTGCGAGTTCTGGTCCCGCGCGCCAATCGCCACTAGAGCGCGGGCCAGACCCGGGCCAGGCATTCGGTGGTGCTGAGCTGAGCAGAGTGACCGCCGGGGAAATAGGAAGATACCTGCCCCCTCCGCCTCTGGGGGCAATGGGGAGCCGGAGGCAGCCAGCCCGGACTTGATGTCTAGGAAAGGCTGGGTGGAAGTGAGCCTAGGATTGTTGGCTTTTTTTTTTTTTCCAAAGTAATTTTGGCAGCGCTTTCTCAACTAAACTCAGATTTTACTCTCCTATTGTTTGACGTGTGTCAAGTTCCCGAGATTCCCAAGTGCAAAGTAGGGAAAATCTCCTATTTTCCCGATACCTGTTACTGCCCCATTTTTATGATTCTCAACTCTAAATCCAGCTCCAGCAAGATCTGCAAACTCGTATTATTCCCTCCGAAGCCAGATAGCAAAACACTCTGGCTTGTGCAACTGATGCCAGTTTAGAAATCTGGTCTCAGGAGAGAGAACTTTAAATACTCAGCTTATTCCTTCTTGTGCTATAGTCCTAGCTAAAGACCACATGCTGGCATTTTGAAACCATTAGGGACCAAGTAATCAGAATCTCAGAAATCCATCAGTTTAATGAAATGGGTTTTTCCATAGTTACTCCAAAAACCCTTTTAGATATTACTTATTAGAGGCCAGATTGATTATATAGTATGTTTTGAAATTCCAACAGTGATAAAAATCAAAATAGACTGTAGTTCCAAAGTGTGTTTCATAAAAGTAGAATAATTAAAACTAAAGACTAAACTTCCATACCGAATTTCTCTCCTTGCAGAATTCACTTTTGTGAATTTAGCTGATAATCTCAAAATGACAAGAAGTTAGGAAGTCACATATTAACTATGGAAACCAATAGTACTGGACTCCAGTCTTGTTGGTTACCTGCCTTGTTTACATCTTTAGCCATTCTGGGCAGGAGGAGGAGGAAGACAACAAATCTGGCTATTTTACAACAAAAGCTCTAGAGTGCCAGCTGTGCCAGCACCAGGCATGTAAAGGGGAAGACAGCTGTGTGGATGCTCTCCCCAGAACAGACATGTCAGTGATCATGAGAAATAGGTGCCATTATCATCCGGCAACAGTCACTCTTGCCTTTGGGAGGTAGACCTCTATAAGCTTTACTGCAATATTCTCCCAGAGGGACAGCAAGGGAAATGGGGTAACTCTTCCACATTGTTAGGAGCTGTGTGTTGGGCCATGACTTAGCTGAGTGAAATTCCTTTATACAGTGTGGCATTTGACTTGTCAGTGAGGTGCCCCTACTCATAATTTGGCACACATACTTGTTTTTATGTTTTATTTTTCTCCTGCTTTCTCAAAGTTAAGATGAATGTTTTTATGACTTTAGCGCACTGTCTACTCTCCTTACAAAAAATGATAAGGGGCTGGAGAAGATGGCTCAGCATTTAAGAGCACTGGCTGCTCTTGAAGAGGACCCAAGTTCCATTCCCAGCACCCACATGGCTAACAACAGTCTGTAACTCCAGGTCCAGGGGATCTGACACCCTCTTCTGATCTCTGAAGGCATTGTACAACATGGGTGCACCTTCCTACAGATAGGCAACACACTCATACACATAAAATAAAATGTATGTTTAAAAAATGATATTTAAGGGTTGGAGAGATGGCTCAGCGGTTAAGAGCACCGACTGCTCTTGCAGAGGACCAGGGTTTGGTTCCCAGCACCCAAATGATGGCCAAGAACAGTCTTTAAGCCGAGTGTGGTGGCACACACCTTTAATCCTAGCACTTGGGAGACAGAGGCAGGAGGATCTCTGTGAGTTCAAAGCCAGCCAACTTACAGAGTGAGTTCCATGCCAGCTGGGGCTATAGGGAGACCCTGTCTCAAAAAAAAAAAAAAAAATTTAAACAAGGCAACCATTCTATGCACTTTTTTTTTCATTCTTTACACTTTTTTAAATTTTTTTTTATTTTATTTATTCTGTCAATGTGTATGAATGTACTGTCTGCATGCAGAGTCCGGTGCACCCATGTCGTGCAATGCGGGAGGTCCAGAGGAGGGTGTTTGGTTCCCCTGGGACTGGAGTTCTCTGGAATTGAAGTTTCAGACTCTCTCGGCCGCCATGTGGGTGCTGGGGAATCGAACCCGGGTCCTTCCAAGAGCAGTCCCGGCGCTAGCCAATCTCTTCCGCCCCCGCATTCCTTTGCACGTTTACTCAGTTTGTCACTTGCAGTTTAGTCTGTGGATGCCAGAAGCTGTGTTTCTAGTGGTCAGAGCACACACCAGGAGCCCTGAATTCCTCTCCTACTTTGCCATTGAAATCTGTAAAGTAGGAGAAGTGTCATTAGTTGGATTCTTAAAAGTATCATGCTGCTGAGGAGTAAATTTTTAAGATAAGTCCTCTTCCAAATGAAAAAAACACTTTCGCCAGGCGTGGTGGCGCACGCCTTTAATCCTAGCACTTGGGAAAGGCAGAGGCAGGTGGATCTTTGTGAGTTCGAGGCACAGAGTGAGTTCCAGGACAACATAGTGAGTTCCAGGACATCTGGTTCTACAGGAAGACCCTGTTCTCAAAAACCAAAAGCGAAAAAAAAACACACAACTTCTTAAGGCTTGCCACATGATCTTAAAATTTATTACTGTATCTCTGGAAAGCATAAACATCATGGGGAAATACTCTGATAAGCAGCAACAATAACAAAATCATACCTGAAAAAACAAAATTCCATTTCCCAGTAAATTTATTGTGGCAATGAAGTGAACTGTTAGTTTTTTTTTTGTTTTGTTTTTTGTTTGTGTTGTTTGATTTTGTTATTGTTTTGTTTTGGAGAGGGATCTCTCTATAACCCCATCCTGTCCTGGGAGCGCAATCTGTAGAGACCAACTTGCCTTGAACTCACAGAACTCCGGTCCTGCCTCTGCCTCCAGAGTGGGGCTGGGATAAAGGCTTCGCCACCGTGGCCCTGGCTTAAAGGGGGGTTCTTAGTTGCCCCGTTGGTTGCTGGGAATCGAACCGGGGTTCTCTGCAGAGCAGTCGTGCCTCTTACCATGAGCCATCTCTCCAGCCCCTGAACTGTTTATTTTTGTCATTAGAATGTTTGTTCCTGAAGCTGAAAGTATTTAAATGACAAACTTATTAGTTACTAGGGTTTTCTTTGATTTGCATGTGTGTGCGTGGTGTGTTGTGTGTGTGTGTGTGTGTGTGTGTGCGTGTGCGTGTGTGAACGTGATTTTGTGTGCATGTTCATGTGTACAGGTGCATGTGCATGAGTATATGGGTACCTGTGGAGACCAGAAGACAGTCTAAGGTGTTCTTGGGCACCATTCACCTTTTTTTTTTATTAAAAACAGGGTCTCTTGTCTCTTGCTCATCAAGACAAAGCACCAAGTAGGGCTAGGTGGTACTTGCGAAGCCAACTCAGAGATCTTCCTATCTCTGCCCGCCGATGATCTGGGACTACAGAGCAATGGCAATCATGCCCGGCCTTTTTCTTTTTCTTTTTGTTTTGTTGAACGAGACATATTACATTCTATTCTATGTTATGTATAATTTAATATCTAATAGTAATTAAATTAGATTTATATTAAGTCACGGGCTGCCTAAACTCACCATGGTTAGATCACGCTGGCCTAGAACTCAGAGAGAGCTGCCTGCCTCTGCCTCCAGAGTGCTGAGATTAAAGGTTTGTGCCACCATACCCAGTCCAGTTTTTGTTTTTCCCTTGAGTTCTAAGGATCAAACTTCAGTCCTCATGCTTACAAGGCAATCATATCACTAACTGAGCTATCTCCTCAGCCCTTGTTTTATTTATTTAAAAAAGTTTTATTAGTATATTTTCATTATACAGAATGGTAAGCTTCATCATGATATTTTCATATATGTTTATCATATTCACCTTAGTCAGTGTTTTTTAAATGTCAAAAAAAATCGAAAATAAAATAAATGATAAATATATATAATGTATATACATAACATATATTTAGATATATAATATAAAATATATATAATATTATAATTATATTTCATAACATATATATTATTATAATATATATAAAGATATATATATATATATATATATATAGATTTTTAGTGTGTGTGTGTGTCTTTTCGAGACAGGGTCTCCTTGTAGCCCCAGCTGTCCTGGAACTCACTCTGTAGACCAGGATGGCCTTGAACTCACAAAGATCCGCCTGCCTCTGCCTCCCAAGTGCTAGGATTAAAGGTGTTTGCCACCATGCCCTGCTGTGTGTGTTTTTGAGACTGTCTACCTGTTGGCCCAGCTGGCCTGGAACTCACAGAGATCTGCCTGCCTCTGCCTCGGGAATGCTAAGATTAAAGTTGTGCACCACCACTCCTGGCAATAAAAAAAATTATTTGAGGGAGTAGAGAGATGACTCAGTGGTTAAGAACACTGGCTGCTCTTGGAGAGCACCCAGGTTTGATTCCCAAAATGCACATGGTGGCTAACAACCGTCCATTACTGCAGTTCCAGGAGATCCAACACCCTTTTCTGACCACCTTATGCATTACACAACATGGATGGACTTACATATATGCAGGCAATATATTCATACATATCAAAGAAAGAAATCTAAAAATTTTTATTTGATAAAAAATGCTTCTTAAAAAAAAAAAAAACAAGCCGGGCGTGGTGGTGCACGCCTTTAATCCTAGCACTTGGGAGGCAGAGGCAGGCGGATCTTTGTGAGTTCAAGGCCAGCCTGGTCTACAGAGTGAGTTCCAGGACAGCTGGCACTACAGGGAGACCCTGTCTCAAAAAGACCAAAAAAAAAAAAAAATGCTTCTTAAAAGTGTCAGGCTGCCACATGTCTTTAATCTCAGCACTTGGGAGGCAGAGGCAGGTGGATCTCTGTGAGTTCAAGGCCAGCCTGGTCTATGTAGTGAGTTCCAGGCCAGCTGGGACTAAGACCAAAAAAAAAAAAAAAAAAGAGTCTTAGTATTCATTTCCATTCCCTTCTGTGAGGAATAGTTTTTAAAAAATGAATTTCCATTTCTTTTTAAAAAATATTTTATTTCAATTTTATTTGTCTGAGTGTTTTGGCTAAATGTATGTAAGTACACTCATGCAGGCAATGCCCAGGGAAGCCAGAAAGGGGCTTTGGATCCCACTGGAATTGGCGTTACAGGCGTTTTTGGCCACCATGTGGGTGCTGGGTCCTCTGCAAGAGCAGCCAGTACTCTTAAATGCTGAGCTATTTCTCCAGCCCACCCTGAGCCATTTCTTAAAGTTTCTTTTACATTTTCAAAATTGTGTGAAGGCAAATATGTTTGAAAATTTTCTAATCTGCCTCTGTGCTTTGTCTAGAGCCTGTTAAAACATCAAGTCAAGGGGCTGGAGAGATGGCCTAGCGGTTAAGAGCACCGACCGCTCTTGCAGAGGACCCGGGTTCGATCCCCAGCACCCACATGGCGGCTGATAACCGTCTGAAGCTCCAATTCCAGGAGAACTCCAGTTCCAGGGGAATCTGAGACCCTCTTCTGACCTCTGCGGCGTTGCACGACACGGGTGCACAGACTTGCATGCAGACAGTACATTCATACACATACAGAAATAAATAAAATTAATAAAAAAAAAAATCAAGTCAAGTAGACATTCCCCAATCTTAGCCTTTCCTTGCATTTTCAGAGTTTAGTTTTTCAGACACTTGGTCTGTTTTTATTCATCTCAGCTGAAGATACATTTTTCTCATGAAAGAGAGAGAGAGAGAGAGAGAGAGAGAGAGAGAGAGAGAAGAGAGGGGGAAAGGGGAGAATGGGAGGAGGGAAGAGCCCCAGTAAGGGAAAACAGCATTGCTGCTTTAATCCACTCCGTGTTTATACATCTTGGTTTCTCTAGTGGAATTAAATGTGGGACAAGTGTGTGAGATCCACAGCTCTGTGGGAATAAGTACAGAATTCCTCAAGGAACAGCCTTACAGCCCTCACCTGGAGGTCTGTAGAAAGCACTAAAATATTCCCATGGTGAGTAAGATGTACGCGGTTTGGGGGAGTGTTATTGAGACTATAGCTCAGTAGTGGAATGCTTGCCTAGCAATGCCCAGGAACAGGGAGGCAACAGGGGAGGGAGGGAGGGAGGGAGGGAGGGAGGGAGAGAGAGAGAGAGAGAGAGAGAGAGAGAAGCTATAAAACAGCTCTATCCAGAGCTATCCCTGTTAATGATCAAGCTGTTCTTTCTTCATTTAGAGGAGCTGAGCTGCCTGCAGAGTGCAGGGGAACACCTTCCCTGAAGTACACTTCTCAGCCCCATTACTGACACTCTTAGCATAGCCTTGTGAACAGAACAGTATCCTGCTAGAACCATGATGTCAAACAACAAAGACCCCATTTCTTTTATATTTATTTACTTTATTTATTTATTTATTTATTTATTTATTTATTTACTTATTTTGGTCTTTTCGAGACAGGGTCTCCCTGTAGCCCCAGCTGTCCTGGAATTCACTCTGTAGACCAGGCTGGCCTTGAACTCACAAAGATCCGCCTGCCTCTGCCTCCCAAATGCTAGGACTAAAGGAATGTCCCACCACGCCGGGATTTATTTGATTTTTTTAATAATGTTATAAGTAATTAATACAAGCATCCTTCATGTGAAACCAGGATGCTTACCCCCCCCCAAGGGGATATTCTATCACTTCCCACAGTGCCCCAGGTTGGCAGGGCCAAGAGCATGTTGCACAGTGACATTCTGTAGTTATTCCAACTGAGGTTCCACTTCTTACACATCTGTTCCACACGTTTAACTCCATTAGAGAAACAAAGATGTGTAAACAGCATTGAAAGCATTAATAGCAGTGCTCATTATGCTTTCCTTTCCTTATGACTCAGAAAGCATCCGTGGCAAGCACATTCAAAGCATTGTAGAAAAGCCTACCACAATGCTGGGTGGAATGTGCTGAGGAAATGTCTATGAATTATGAATCCAAATGGTAGGGTCAAGTTGAGACAGGGAAAAACATAGCAGTCTACCAGGGTGTGGTGGCTTATGCCTTTAATCCTAGGACTCAGGCAGATCTCTGTGAGTTCAAGGCTGACCTGGTCTACAGAGGGAGCTCCAGGCCAGCTGGGACTAAAGGGAGACACTGCCTCAAAAAACAAACAAACACACAAACAGAAACATAGCAGTCCCCATATTCCAATGCAGGTAAGCTCAGTAGTTAAATGTGCCTGATTCTAAATTACCTTCACTCTGTAGTTCTCCGATACAGAATTTACTTCTGTTCTAATTTGACTTCTATGTAACAAAAATACTGTGTCCCTGGTCTGTGATTCACAGCATACAATTTGTACAGTATAACTAATGTATTTTTAATTTCAAAATTACTACTGATTTATAGGAAGTTGCAAGCGTATAAGCCAGGACCCCATTTGTCCACTTCACACAGGCTTTCCAGTTATAATCTGGTATATTTGAAGTATCTTTCAGATACACGTCCTATGTGTTAGAAAAAGTGCTTTTAGGTACTTTTTCTGATTTTTATATAAATAAAAAGTATTTTATTTTAATGTATATGAGTGTATTGTCTGCATGTGTGTCATTACGTATTGTGCAGTGGCTGCAGAGAGAGCATCAGGTTTCCCTGGAACTGGAGTTATGGATGGTTGTCAGTTACCAGATGTTAATGCTGGGAATTGAACCTGGGTCCTCTGCAAGGTCAGTCAGTTTTTTTAACTGCTGAGCCACCTCTCTTGCCCCCACTTTGGGATCCTAATTCTGAAGAATAGTAGGGTTTGTGTATGACTATGCTTATGATTTTCCTATCAAATTTGCTTCTTAGCCAACTTCTCTAGCATCCAGAAAGCCTTTGTCCTTTCACATGTGCACACTCAGTATCCTCTCTTTTTTTTTTTTTTTTTTTTTTTTGTTTTGACCCAGAGATGTCTAAGTTGTATTACACATACCCATAAACAGGAGCCAAGGCATAAGCTTTCATTAAATCTACACAAACTGTTTTTTTTTGTCTTTTTGATACAGGGTCTCCCTATAGCCCCAGCTGGCCTGGAACTCACTATGTAGACCGGGCTGGCCTTGAACTCACAGAGATGCACCTGCCTCTGGCTCCTGAGTGCTGGGTTTAAAGGAGCGTGTCACCATGCCCAGCCACTGAAATTTTTTTAAGACTCATCCTTTGACTCTGTTTCTGACCAAAAACTTTGGCCAAGCTGTTCCCCACTTCAGTGGCACCACACTGGCAACATTTTAACTCTCCATTTTCAATTTATTCAGGCCAAGGATGCAAACATGATCTTCCTTGTATAATATTCTGCTCATAACAGTATGTGAAGATCTGGAGATGCTCTTTCACATCTTTCACATCTGCCTCCACACATGCCCTTGGCTTCTCAGCCAAGGCTCTTCTGTGTGCAATCAGGTTTTCTGGGTGGACAGTAAAGTCCTTCTTCAAACCATCTTCTTAGATTTTAGGAGACTTTTATTCTTGGTGTTAGAAGAAAGGTGGTAAATTCCACATCTTTGTAGTACATTCTTACCTGACTTTTCTACTTATGAAAATACATGTTCTTAGCCAGGCGTGGTGGCGCACGCCTTTAATCCTAGCACTTTTTTTTTTTTTTTGGTCTTTTCAAGACAGGGTCTCCCTGTAGCCCCAGCTGTCCTGGAACTCACTCTGTAGACCAGGCTGGCCTTGAACTCACAAATATCCGCCTGCCTCTGCCTCCCAAGTGCTAGGATTAAAGGCATGCGGCACCATGCCTGGTGTTCTTTTTTTTTCTTTTTTTTTTTTTTAGAAAGCAAAATATTTATTCCTTGAGAATAACAACTTATATTTGCATAATAAGACCTCCTACAAGGGCTAAAGTTAAAAAAAAAATTCCTTTAATGCCTAATTTCACATGCCAAGGATGTATTGAGTGGTTGTTTACTATGAGCTCACGTATATGCTTTACTAGGCAATGTGCTTTATTATTTATTTTTTTATTTATCCATCTTTTATTTTTTTATTTTATTTTTTATTTTTATTTTTCTAAATTTTCATTTTTTATTGATGTTTTGTGTATTTCATACATCATTTTCCAATTCAGTTCAGCCATACATCCCTTTCCCTTCCCCCCCACCCCAGCCCATCCTAGATCATGCATTCTACCATAACTTTCCTGCATCTTTCTGTTTTTTCATTTTTTTAACAATAAGTGATAATTTATGAGTACAAGCATCCTTCATGTAAAACCAATTTGCAAGCAGTTGTGCCCTAACCCACACAGCTCATGGGTCCCACCATCCAGCAGGGGGGGCTTGTATGTTCCATCAAGTTGATCAAATGAGTGTCCAGACTATATTGCTGTAGTTTCACCATTCACCCCAATTGCAGCCCTTACATTCTACCACGCCCCCTCTTCCGCAGATTGTTCCCTAGGCTTAGAAAAAGGGATGATAAGCAAAACAGTCTACTTTCTCTGGAGCTGTTGTCTTGGTCTCAGGTCAATTCTGGCTGTTTCATTTCATGGACTGACAGTTTGTCCAGGCATGACCTTTCAATCCTACTAATGAAGCACAAGCATTTTAATACTGGTGTTCTTTTTTTTAAAGGCCTACAGAATCTAATTTGTGTTCCCCAAATGCTCATGGGTGTGGTCCCTCCTTTGGAGTCTGGTCTACCTACCAGTTGTCACACCCTTAAAGAAAACTGAGCTTGAGATTTCTTGCCCACCTCCCCCATCTTATTTTTTGAGACAGGATCTGGAGCTTACTATGTTAAATTGGCCAGTCAGAAAAATTCAAAGATCCTCCTGCCCTTGTCTCTGACTCTCTGATTCTGAGATTATAGGCATTTACTGCAGAACATGTCTTTTTCTGTGGGTGCTGGGCTTCTGACCTCAGGTCCTCATGCTTGTTCAAAAAGCACTTTAGCAACTGAGCTATCTCCCTAGCCCCCTTTAGCTCCTCTTAAAAGTTTCATAGTCCTGGGGCTGGAGGGATGGCCTAGCGGTTAAGAGCGACGACCGCTCTTGCAGAGGACCCGGGTTCGATCCCCAGCACCCACATGGCGGCTAAGAACCGTCTGTGACTCCGGTTCCAGGAGAACTCCAGTTCCAGGGGAATCCGAGACCGTCTTCTGACCTCCGCGGCATCGCACGACACGGGTGCGCAGACCTGCATGCAGACAATACATTCATACACATAAAAATAAATAAATAAATAAAAATTAAAAAAAAAATTTAAAAAAAAAGTTTCATAGTCCTGTATGTAAATTTTTGATGGATTTATTGATATATTTATCACATAACAAATTTTACCCACCTAAAGAACACAATTCAATGAGGTTTAGAATATGAACTTGGTTGTGGAAACATCACATTTGAGAACACTTCATCACCCCATTTAAACATCCTGTCACCATTGGATACTTGCTTACAGATGAAGAATTGACCCTTAAAGGACAGTTGTATCATTAGTGATCACTCACCACCGCCATCCTTCACACTCTAGTCTGAGGCAACTACAAACTATTTTTTTCTGTTTTTGTTGGTTTGCTAATTTTGAATATTCCATACAAATGGATTCATATACTATGTGATCTTTGTGGATGGTTTATTGACATACTGATTTCAAGAGCCATCTGTGTTAAAAACACATGTCAGTATTTTATTCATTTTTATTGATGAATAATGTATTGTTTGGCTTTGTCCCATTTTCTTCATTTACCAACCGATAGAAACTTTTAGCTATCATGAATAATAAGCATTCATGTACAAGTCTTTGTGTGACTATATGCATTTAGTTCTCTTGGGTAGGTACCTAGGATGAAACTGCTGGTTTACATAGTAACTCTCTTTAGTTTTTTGAGGGATTTTTGTTCAAAGCAGCACAAAATTTAACATTCCCATCAGCAATGTGTGAGAGTTGAAGTTCATCCACATATTCCTACATAAAATATATCTCTTCTAAAGCTATGCCATTAGTTTTTTTTTTTTTTTTTTTTTTGTCTTTTGAGACAAGGTCCCCTGGAGCCTCAGGCTGTCCTGGAACTCACTCTGTAGACCAGGCTGGCCTTGAACTCACAAAGATCCGCCTGACTCTGCCTCCCGAGTGCTAGGATTAAAGGCGTGCGCCACCACGCCCGGCTATAGCTATGCCATTATTAATATGTCAAGTCACAATTGACATGATTGTATGTGTGAAAAACATAAGAACCCATAAATGAATCATGAAATTTAAGAAGTAAATTTAGCAATGTCACTCGACATAAGGCCAATTCTATATAATACAAACAGCCAATAATTACAAATAGAATTTTGATATTTAGCACTTCTCACAATAGCATTGAAAAGCTTAGATCATTGAAATAAGCCTAATGAAGGACGTGCAGAATCAGTTGGGATGGGTCATCTTTATTTTCGGCTTAGATTGAGACTCACTTAGGAGATAGACCTCTGGGTATGTCTGTGAAGGTGTTTTCAGAGAAACCGAGAAGACCCGCCCTGAATGCAAGGAGCTGGGGTACCATTCTAGGGGATGGGGTCCTGGACTGAATACAGAGAAGAATGTACATGGAACAGCAGCATCATCTCTTCTGCTTCCTGACTGGGGCTCTGTGACTACCTGCCTCATGTGCCGGCTGCCATGTCTTCTTGTCATAATGGACTGTACCTCTTTTTTTTTTTTTTTTTTTCTTCTTAATTTATTTATTTTTGTATGTGTATGTTACTGTCTGCATGCAGGTCTGTGCACCCGTGTGTGCAATGCCGCGGAGGTCAGAGGAGGGGTCGGATTCCCTGGAACTGGAGTTCTCCTGGAATTGGAGTTACAGACGGTTTCTTGGCCGCCATGTGGGTGCTGGGGATCGAACCCGGGTCCTCTGCAAGAGCAGTCGGTGCTCTTAACCTCTAGGCTATCTCTCCAGCCCTGGACTGCACCTTCAAACAGCCCAAACGAACCCTTATTCTAAGTTGCTTTTGTCAGGTCTTTTGTTACAGCAATAAGAAAGGTAACTAATACAGCATTGCATAAAATTATAAAATGTTAAGAGTAATTAATTTATTAAAATATTTTTGAATATAGCCGGGCGTGGTGGTGCACGCCTTTAATCCTAGCACTCTGGAGGCAGAGGCAGGCAGATCTTTGTGAGTTCAAGGCCAGCCTGGTCTACAGAGTGAGTTCCAAGACAGCTGGGGCTTCAGGGAGACCCTGTCTCAAAAAGACCAAAAAAAAAATGTTTTTGAGACAGGGTCTTATGTAACCCAGGCCGATCTCTTGATTTCTTTGTGGATGAGGTTGACCTTGAACTCCTGATCACTATCTTTTTTTTTTTTTTTTTTTTGGTCTATTTTGAGACAGGGTCTCCCTGTAGCTCTGGCTATCCTGGAACTCACTTTGTAGACCAGGCGGGCCTTGAAACTCACAGAGAACCGCCTGCCTCTGCCTCCCAAGTGCTAGGATTAAAGGCATGCGCCACCATGCCCAGCTCTAATCGCTGTCTTATCTTCTCTTCCCCAAAGTCACTTCTAGGACATCTGCACAAAAGTTTCATCCTGCCACACACTATGAAACACATTAATCTTTTACAATGTTACCTGAGGCCAGACACTGAAGATTATGTTCAACTTTTTTGAGGAGAGAGGTGTCTTTTTTGAGACTGCAGCCCCAGCGGTCCCTGAGAACTCGCTATGTAAACCACCCTGGCCTTGAACTCACAGAGATACCACAGAGATTCACCGCCTCTGCCTCCAGATCTGTGATTTAAGGCAAGTGTTGCCTTGCCTGGCTCTAACATTTTAAAACTATCATGCTGAGAAGTGACTTTCGGGAGGAGAAGATAAGATAGTGATTGGGAACTGGAGCAGGGCTTCTGGGCCTTGGTAATAGTTTCTTTTTAAAAAGATTTATTTTTTTCGGGGCATGGTGGCAACCCGCCTTTAATCCTAGCACTACTGGGGCAAAGGCTGGCATCTTGTGATTTTGAGGCCAACCTTGGTCTATAGAGTGAGTTCCAGGAACAGCTGGGGCTGTTACAGGAAGACTGTCTTGAAAGACAACAAAAGATTTATTTTGTAGCAGGCATAGGTGGTGTAAGAAGAGCCCACCTGACTCCATTTTGAGTAATAGCCACCATTTTAAGAAGATTACTGGAACCTACCCAATGGGGGGGGGGTCAATTTGCTCAAGGTAAGTTGAAAAAAGAAACAGTAAAAAATTTAAACTTGTTTAAGATAAAATTGGTATGTGAGGGCAGGTGGACTGACTAACATTTCCTTGTTCCAGTTGCAAGGCAGGATTGTGTCTAAAGATAACCTTGGTATGTGGGGCAAGTGGGCTGACCACCATGAGCTGTAACTCCTGCTATTATCCAATAAGGCTAGAAGTTTACCACCAAACCCCACTAAAATTCCCCCTATACCCTGTATAAAAGGCCTGAGAGCCAAGTTATCGGGGGTCGAAGCCTTTTCCCTCCCCCCCAGCATCTGGTTTACTGTTTTTTTCCGAAATAAAGTCTTGGTTTTCTCCATCTTCGGTGTGTCGGTGTGGATTCTCGGACCCTAACAGTGTTACTTGCCTTTAATCCCTGCAAGCCTTTTAATCCCAGTAAGCAGGGAAGAATGCAAGGCCTGTTCTAGTCCGTGAGCTTCAGGCGCAGCTGGGACTAAAAGAAGACCCTGTCTCAAAGATAACAACAAAAAGATTTATGTTTTTTTTAAATTATGTATCTGTATGGGTGTGTGTGTGCAGATGACACCAGATGCTCTTGGTGTCAGATGTGGGTGCTGGAAACCAAGCTCAGGTCCTCTTCAAGAGGAGTACATGCTCTTAAGGTTGAGTTGTCTCTCCAGTCCCATGGTTAACACATTTTTTTTAACCTGAGTTAATTGCATGGCTGCTTGAATTACTGCAAAATTTTATATGCTGATTTGGGGTGATTTTTTTTTTTTTTTGCAGCGGGGTGGGGGGGGGGGGTCCAGACAGGTTCTGCCTGTAGCCCCAGCTGTCCGGAATTCACTCTGTAGACCAGCTTGGCCTTGAACTCACAAAGATCTGCCCTGCCTCTGCCTCTTGCTTTCCCAAGTGCTAGGATAAAAGCATGTTGCACCACCAGCCTGGCTGGCTGATTTTTTTTGTATCAATTTTTTTTTTTTAAAATCTTTTTGAGGCATGGTCTTCCGGCACCTAGCTGGCCTAGAACTTTGCTATGTAGACCAGGCTGGCCATTGAGCTCACAGAGAAAGCCTGCCTCTGCCTCCCAAGTACTAGGATTTTTTTTTTTTCTCTTTTTAGGTAGTCTTTAATGGAATGTTTTAAAATTGAAGCATAATTCACCACAAAGATAAATCGGAAAATAAATTTTGAATGGCATGTGTGGTGAATGGGCACAGGGATGTCACCTAGCACTACTCTAATAATCAGCACATGCAGCAGAAGGAGAAATGAGGCCTGTGCTGTCTACTGGGCAGACGAGCTGCTTGTGAACATTGCTCTCAATGACATTTGACTCCACATACATTAGTTTTTTTTTTACTTAAAACAAGAAGCTCTTGTTTCTCCAGTAAACAAAGCAACCTCAGTAGAAACATTTGCTAAGATGTTATTTTAGAAAGGTTTGTTCTTCAAAATGTCCAAAAATGTGCTTAAAAGATGTCCAATCGTTCGTATGATCCACCTCGATGGCTTCCTCAGCATCCACCTTGACCGCCCCATTTCCTTCCTGAGGTTCTTCCAGAGAAGCCAGGCTTCATTTGTGTCACTTGCAAAAGTTTCTTGTGGTGTATCATCATCCTGTTGAAAATTGAGACTTTTATAGCTTTTTTCATTTTCTTCCCTAAAAGTTGTGTTCTTTTTCTAGAGTTTTTTTATTTTCATACATCCTTTTGATTTTCAATGTAGAAAATGTCCTTGATCTGTTCTTCGCTGATACTAGGAGTGTTTTTCAGGAGATTCAGAAAACTCTACCCAGTGTTCTCCTTCGACTGCCATCTGATTTTTTCCTTGAGATGGGGTCTCCCAAGTATAGGATTAAAGGCATGTGCCACCACGCCTGGCATCAATATTCTTTTTAATATATAAAAAATTTATTAAGAAAAAAAATCTGGCTCAGGGTTAAGAGTACTGGTTGTTCTTGCAGAGAACTGGTTCAATTCCCAATCCCCACATGGCAGAAACAACTATCTGTAACCCAGTTTCCAGGGGATCCAACGCCCTCTCTGGCCTCCTGTGGACAATTGCATGACAACAGTACACTAAATACAATGCAGGCAATACACAACACATACAATAAAAAAATAAAATTTTTTTACACAACTTCGGTCTACATATATTTATGGTGGTTTGTTTTATAATTTACCTTATAATTCATCAAACCAAAATGTTTCATATAATGCACTGGATCATAAATAGTGCTATAGTTTGTTATTCAGCAGAATTCTTTAAAATCTTTGGCTTACGTATTTTGAAGGTTTCTATTTTTTTGTTTACCATCAGCATAGTACTTCTATTACCTTTCTACTTCAACAACCATAAAAAAAATCACTAGGGGTAGCGGGGCGTGGTGGCTCACGTCTTTAATCCTAGCACTTGGGGAGGCAAGGCAGGCAGATCTTTGTGAGTTCAAGGCCAGCCTGGTCTACAGAGTGAGTTCCAGGACAGCTGGGGCTACAGGGAACCCTGTCTTGAAAAGACCAAAAAAAAAAAAAATCACTAGGGGGTTGGGCCAGGTTGTTTTTCTTCTAAGAGAACTTTCCATCCTCATCTCTTTAGGATTCTTTCCTAGTTTGTTCTTTCTTGAAAGTTTATGTACCTAACGTTTAACAGTACGCTTAATGTCTCTTGCTTGGAATTCAATGGTGATGCAACAGTATCACAAGATTGACAATATTTTGGTTTAAAAGATGTCATTAGAAAACATATTTTTGGGGCTGAGAGATGGCCTAGCATTTAAAGACACTGACTGCTCTCTGCAGAGGACCCGGGTTCGATCCCCACACCCACATTTCCGGCTGAGAACCGTCTTTGACTCCAGTTCCAGGGAATCCGACACCCTCTTCTGACCTCCGAGGCATTGCATATGACATGGGTGACACAAACCTACATACAGACAGACATTCATACACATACAAAATAAATTTAAAAAATTTAAAAAAGAAAACAGTCTTGGAAAGATATATCATCTCTAAGACTAAATACTGAAGATATACCCCCAAAATATTAAATATTTTACAAAACTTCAGGAAAGTCCTACATAAAAGAGAAAATCAAAAGGTTTTTTTTTTAAATTTTTTTTATTAATTTTATTTATTTCTGTAGGTGTATGAATGTACTGTCTGCATGCAAGTTTGTGCACCCGTGTCGTGCAACGCTGCGGAGTTCAGAAGAGGGTCTCGGATTCCCTGGAACTGGAGTTCTCCTGGATGGAGCTTCAGGCGGTTCTCAGCCGCCATGTGGGTGCTGGGGATCGAACCCGGGTCCTCTGTAAGAGCGGTCGGCGCTCTTAACTGCTAGCCATCTCTCCAGCCCCAAATAAAAGGTTTTTAAAATCATGATCATAATACTGAGGCTATTGTTTATTCTATACAGTCCAATATTATCTACAACACTTGGCATATAGTCAGTTCTCTATAGTCTGATATTATCTCAACACTTGGCATATAGTCAGTCCTATATAATCTGATATTATCTCAACACTTGACATACAGTCAGTTCTATATAGTAGTACTTGATTATTGAAAATATTTTCCATCAATTTCCTCCAAAAGCTAAGAGCCACTGTCTTAATTACTTTTTTTATTTTTTTTATTTTTTCCTCTTCAAGCTTCAAAAAATATCTGTATTCACAAATCCTAGATCCAAAATTCTGATACAAAAAGATCATCCGGTGTGTGTGGTGTGTGTGGGTGTGTGTGTGGTGTGGTGTGTGTCATAGGTACCACACGTGGTTTTCTGTACTATCTTGTAGCAGATGATATGAGAGAAGCATCCTGAAGATATCTGGTTGTGTCTTTTTCTTTCCAAACTCTATCACCAGTATTTTCCCATGGAGTTTATTTGATGCAGTGCTTGACCTGCAATCTCCTTATTGGAAAAGGTGATTAAAGCCTGTCCCTTCTTTCATTCTTAAGTCATCATTTGGAATTGAATGAAAGGTCCTTTATTTTTCCCCTGGAATCGAGCAAATAATGAGACAAGGTCTCTTTCAGTCAGCTCGCCAGGACTAAAGTTCTTCAGGCGTAACACCTTGTTTGGTTCCCCTGGATTATATGAAGAAAACATTGGAATTTTTCAGATCTCCTCCTCTGACAAATGATTTCTCTGGATCTCATCTTCTGGAACAAATTCTATTGGTTGCGTCAGCTTCTTAGGCCCAGTCAACACTGCTCAGGAGAAAAATCATTAGCTTTTGCCACATGGCAACTGGGGCCGTTACCCTGTGCTGCCTGTTCTCCCTTTGTCCTGGAGTAGTGATGGGTTTTCAACTGTGCCACTGTCACCCACTGATGTAGCTGAGACCAGTAGTGTGAAGCAAAGGGTTCACCTCTCATAAGTCGGAACTCTTCAAGATGTTTTTCTTTATCATCTCGTGGTAAAAACTTTCCAGGTTGTTCATGGGGTCACCTTTGTTCTTCCTTGGGGGTTCATCTTGTAATAAAGAGCCTTAAGGAAGGAGTCACATGTCAGTTCGGTTCCCTGAAATAAAGATGTTTCAATTTCCATTTCTCGCGGGTCAGTTGTTTGCTCTTTGAAAATCTCTATGGCAGGCAAAGAATGCACTGATGTTCTGAGATCCTTTCTTCTAATTCTTGAAGACGATTGAAGCCTGTGTTCAGGAGTTGCCTTCACCCTTGTCTCTTTTCACCTGTCGCATGGCTTTTCCAGATCAAGGATTTCTGTTTCATTGAGTCCTAATTCCCTGAGAGAAGCAGTTCCTGGTCATTTTCTTTTTCTTTTTTTAATTTTTTTTATGTGTATGAATGTACCGTCTGCATGTAGGTTTTTTCACCCCTGGAGTGCATAAGCCAATGGGAGAAGAGGGCGTCAGACGTTCTCAGCGCCACATGTGGGTGCTGGGATCGAACCGGGTCCCCTGCAAGAGCAGCAGGCCATGTCTCCAGCCCTCCTGGTCTTTTTCATGTAGTGTCTAGAACTGGGATAAAGTCATTGTCCCAGCTGCTTCCTTCCCAAAGGGCTTGTACATGGTACCAGGGGCAAAGCTCCCTTTCTTAGAGACACATTCCTCAATGGAGACAGAAGTATTGCGCTGCCTCTCCCCTTCTCTTTCCAGGTCCTCCAGGGCAAGCTCAACGCTCATCACAGCTGTTTACCCTTTTCAGGTTTCCACAGGCCCTTATCTCTAACTTGGATAGATAGCCCTGGACCTCAATTTCCAGAAGTCGTGCCAATAAATATTTTTAAAAAGAAAAAAAACTAAACCTAGGGTAGCCTTTGCCTTTAATCCCAGCACCTGAGGGCGAGGTAGGCAGATCTCTGTAGATCAAGGCTACTTTGGTCTACATAGTGAGTTCCAGGCTAGCTGGGGCTACAGGTAGACCCTGTAAAATAAATAAATAAATAATAAATAAATAAATAAATAAATAAGTGTTTTGCCATGTCTGTGATAAATATGCCATCCAGGACCAGCATCTTAAGAATTTCAAATAACGTAAAACAATTATAATCACTGGGGCTGGAGAGAATGGCTTGGCGGTTAAGAGAGCCGACGCGCTTGCAGAGGACCAGGGTTCGATAAAAAATTTTTTTTAATTAATTTATTTAGTTTTTTTTATGTGTATGGTGAATGTCGCATTTTAGGTTTTGTGCATCCCTGTTTGCAATGCCGCAGAGGTCAGAAGAGGTGTCGGATTCCCTTGGAACTGGAATTCCTCCTGGAATTAGGAGTGTTCAGACTGGTTCTCAGCGCCATGGTGGGGTGCTGGGGATCGAACCCGGGGCCCTCTGCAAGAGCGGTCAGTGCTCTTAACCGCTAGGCCATCTCTCCAGCCCATTGCTTATCTTCTAAGTGAGGTAACCTGCAGGCCAGTTAGGCCCTCGGGCTCTTTCTCACTCTGTTTCTCACCCTTCATTTTCTCTATCCCTTCACATGGCCCATCTTCTCTCTGCTGCATATTAAGGCCTTACAGTCCCTCCTGGCCTCTCTGGTCCCTTAAGTACAAGCCTCTAGTGAGCTGAATGACTATAGAATCCCAGTAAGTCCTCCCACTCGAACCCTGACAGACAAGGAAATCTGAGGCTCATACTCACATGTAGTGTGGTGAAGTCACCTGGCCAGTTGCCTGAACCCAGCGGCTCCCATGGCTCCTGACCTGGCCACTTCAGTTGAGCAGTTACTTCTCTATTTCTGATTCAGTTTCCACATGTATTAAATAGAAATGAGAAAAATAAAGTGCCTTTCTTTGTGGGAGGTTTGATGGAAGGTCAAAAGGTTGTTGTGGGCTGATGTAGGGATAATAGGGAGTTATTCTTTAATGGGAAATAAGATGAGTTTCAGTTTGAAAAAAGACAATGTTCTGGATGTGACTGGCAGTGATAGCCACACAATAGTATGAGTATACAAATGCCACTGAACTGTATACTTTATTTTTTTTTATTTGTTGTATGTGTAATGAATGTACTGTCCTGCAGGTAGGCTTGTGCACCCGTGTCATGCAATGCCGTGGAGGTCAGAAGAGGGGCGTCAGATTCCCCTAGAACTGGAGTTAAAGACAGTTCCAGCTGCCATGTGGGTGCTGGGGATCTAACCCAGGTCCTCTGCAAGAGCAGTCGGCGCTCTTACCACTAGAACCATCTCTCCCAGCCCTGAACTGTAATACTTTAAAATGCTTACAATGTGCCAGAGCATACCTTTAATCCCAGCACTTGAGACAGAGGCAGGTGGATCTCTGTGAGTGCAAGGCAGCCTGGTGGTGCATATCAGTTCTAGGCCAGCTGAGGCTGCAGGAAGACCCCTATCCTCAAAAAAGAAAAAAAAAATGCTTACAAGCTACGTTTATGCTATGAGAGATTGCTCAGGCGGTTAAGAAGCCTCTGCTCTTGCAGAGGGACCAAGTTTTTTTTTTTTTTTTTTTTATTCCGTATGTGTATGAATGTATTGTCTGCATGAGAGTCTGTGCACCCGTGACGCGCAATGCCGCGGAGGTCAGAAGAGGGCGTCGACTCCCCTGGAACTGGAGTTTTCCGCCTCGATTGGGAGTTTCAGACGCTCTCGGACCTCGGCCAGCCGGCCATGTGGGTTGCTGGGGATCGAACCCGGGTCCTCTGCAAGAGCGGTCTGGCACTCTTAACCGCTAGGCCATCGCCCCAGCCCCAGGACCAAGTTTTGAGTCCCAGCAACACATAGGCTGCTAACAACCATCGGTAACTTCAGTTCCAGGGAATCTAACCCCTCCTTCTGACCTCGTCAGGCAGGCATGGCCATACCACTCAGACACCTAAAATAAAAATAATAGAAAGATTTTTTTACAAAAAGATTTTTGTTTGTTTTGTTTGTTTTTTTTTTTTTTTGTTTTTTTGAGACAGGGTCTTCCCTTATGGCAATCTCTCTGTAGACAGGGTGCCTTGAACTCACAGAGAACCACCTGCCCTCTGCCTCCCAAGTGCTAGGATAAGGCGTGTGCCACCACACCTAACGGCACAAAAAGATTTTTTAAAAATTGCTTGTATGTGTGGTGTATGTGTGTATGTCTGCGCGTGTGGGCATAGTTCACATGAGCGTAGGTGTCCTGGAGATCAGAAGAGGCGGTCGATTCCCCTGGAGTTGGAGTACAGGTTGTTGTGAACTGTCTAATGGGTGCTGGGAGCAAAACTGAGATCTCAGGAAGGCATGGAAATGCTCTATAACCATTGAATCCACGTCTCTAGCGCCACTATGTATATTTTTACGAGTTAACATGCGTGCAAGATATAATTTAAATGTTTTTATTACTATATTTGTATGTGTGGGAGCATGTGGAGGGAGGGTGTAGGGTGTGTGTTGGGGATAACACATGTCCCTGGCACCTGTGGAACCATCCTGCACATGAATTTAGATCACCAAAACTTGGGCCATTTCTGCTGAGCCCGTGGGTTCTCACCAGCCCCCAGCATACATATTTTTTAAAACTTTGTATTTAGGAAATATGTGTATTTGACTACAATAGGCAGAAATAAAAAGGGTAAAGAACATAATCAAGGCATTTGACGTTCAGAGCAAAGCATTCTCAGTGNTTTTTTTTGGTCTATTTGAGACAGGGTCTCCCTGTAGCTCTGGCTATCCTGGAACTCACTTTGTAGACCAGGCTGGCCTTGAACTCACAGAGAACCGCCTGCCTCTGCCTCCCAAGTGCTAGGATTAAAGGCATGCGCCACCATGCCCAGCTCTAATCGCTGTCTTATCTTCTCTTCCCCAAAGTCACTTCTAGGACATCTGCACAAAAGTTTCATCCTGCCACACACTATGAAACACATTAATCTTTTACAATGTTACCTGAGGCCAGACACTGAAGATTATGTTCAACTTTTTTGAGGAGAGAGGTGTCTTTTTGAGACTGCAGCCCCAGCTGTCCTGGAACTCGCTATGTAAACCAGCCTGGCCTTGAACTCACAGAGATACCACAGAGATTCACCTGCCTCTGCCTCCAGAATGCTGTGATTTAAGGCAAGTGTTGCCTTGCCTGGCTCTAACATTTTAAAACTATCATGCTGAGAAGTGACTTTCGGGAGGAGAAGATAAGATAGTGATTGGGAACTGGAGCAGGGCTTCTGGGCCTTGGTAATAGTTCTTTTTAAAAAGATTTATTTTTTCGGGGCATGGTGGCACCCGCCTTTAATCCTAGCACTCTGGGGCAAAGGCTGGCAGATCTTTGTGAGTTTAAGGCCAACCTGGTCTATAGAGTGAGTTCCAGGACAGCTGGGGCTGTTACAGGAAGACTGTCTTGAAAAAGACAAAAAAAAAGATTTATTTTGTAGCCAGGCATGATGGTGTAAAGAGAGGCCCACACTGACTCCATTTTGAGTATAGCCACCATTTTAAGCAGTTACTGGAACCTACCCAATGGGGGGGGGTCAATTGCTCAAGGTCAGTTGCTCGAGGCCTCAAGAACAGCTAATAAAATTTAAACTTGTTTAAGATAAGTTATTGGTAAGTGAGGGCAGGTGGACTGACTCAACATTTCCTTGTTCCAGTTGCAGGCAGGATTGTGTCTAAAGATAACCTTTGGTATGTGGGGGACAGGTGGGCTGACTCACCATGAGCTGTAACTCTGCTATTATCCAATAAGGCTAGAAGTTACCCAAACCCCACTAAAATTCCCCTATACCCTGTATAAAAGGCCTGAGAGCCAAGTTATCGGGGTCGGAGCCTTTTCCCTCCCACCCCAGCATGCTGGTTTACTTTTTTCCGAAATAAAGTCTTGGTTTTCCATCTTTCGGTGTGTCTGGTGTGGATTCTCGGACCCTAACAGTGGTACTTGCCTTTAATCCCTGCAAGCCTTTAATCCCAGAAGCAGGTGGATGTCAAGGCCAGCCTAGTCCACACAGTGAGCTCCAGGTCAGCTGGGACTAAAAGAAGACCCTGTCTCAAAGATAACAACAAAAAGATTTAGTTTTGTTTTAAATTATGTATCTGTATGGGTGTGTGTGCAGATGACACCAGTGCTCTTGGTGTCAGATGTGGGTGCTGAGAACCAAGCTCAGGTCCTCTTCAAGAGGAGTACATGCTCTTAAGGTTGAGTGTCTCTCCAGTCCCATGTTAACAGTTTTTAACCTGAGTTCAAATTGCATGTACTTGAATTACTGCAATAATTTTATATGCTGATTTGGGTGATTTTTTTTTTTTTTGCAGCGGGGGTGGGGGGGGGGGTCCAGACAGGGTCTGCCTGTAGCCCCAGCTGTCCTGGAATTCACTCTGTAGACCAGGCTGGCCTTGAACTCACAAAGATCTGCCTGCCTCTGCCTCTGCTTCCCAAGTGCTAGGATTAAAAGCATGTGCCACCACGCCTGGCTGGCTGATTTTTTTTGTATCAATTTTTTTTTTAAATCTTTTTGAGGCATGGTCTTCCTGCAGCCCTAGCTGGCCTAGAACTTGCTATGTAGACCAGGCTGGCCTTGAGCTCACAGAGATAAGCCTGCCTCTGCCTCCCAAGTACTAGGATTTTTTTTTTCATCTTTTAGGGTCTTTTAATGGAATGTTTTAAAATTGAAGCATAATTCACCACAAAGATAAATCAGAAAACAAATTCTGAATGGCATGTGTGGTGAATGGGCACAGGGATGTCACCTAGCACTACTTCTAATAATCAGCACATGCAGCAGAAGGAGAAATGAGGCCTGTGCTGTCTTCTGGGCAGACAGCTGCTTCTGAAAATTGCTCTCAATGACATTTGACTCCACATACATTAGTTTTTTTTTTACTTAAAACAAGAAAGCTCTTGTTTCTCCAGTAAAGCAAAGCAACCTCAGTAGAAACATTTGCTAAGATGTTATTTTAGAAAGGTTCGTTCTTCAAAATGTCCAAAATATGCTTAAAAGATGTCCAAATCGTTCGTATGATCCACCTCGATGGCTTCCTCAGCATCCACCTTGACCGCCCCATTTCCTTCCTGAGGTTCTTCCAGAGAAGCCAGGGCTTCATTTGTGTCACTTGCAAAAGTTTCTTGTGGTGTATCATCATCCTGTTGAAAATTGAGACTTTTAATAGCTTGTTTCATTTTCTTCCCTAAAAGTTGTGTTCTTTTTCTAGCAGCTTTTTTATTTTCATACTCCTTTTGATTTTCAATGTAGAAAATGTCCTTGATCTGTTCTTCGCTGATACTAGGAGTGTTTTTCAGGAGATTCAGAAAGACTCTACCCAGTGTTCTCCTTCGACTGCCATTCTGATTTTTTTTCCTTTGAGATGGGGTCTCCCCAAGTACTAGGATTAAAGGCATGTGCCACCACGCCTGGCATCAATATTCTTTTTAATATATAAAAATTTATTAAGAAAAAAAATCTGGCTCAAGGGTTAAGAGTACTGGTTGTTCTTGCAGAGAACTGGTTCAATTCCCAATCCCCACATGGCAGCTAACAACTATCTGTAACTCCAGTTCCAGGGGATCCAACGCCCTCTTCTGGCCTCCTTGGACATTGCATGACACAGGTACACTTAAATACATGCAGGCAATACACATACACATACAATAAAAAAAATAAAATTTTTTTACACAACTTCGGTCTACATATATTTATGGTGGTTTGTTTTATAATTTACCTTATAATTTCACCAAAAATGTTTCATATGCACTGGATCATAATATGTGCTATAGTTTGTTATTCAGCAGAATGTCTTTAAAATCTACTTGGCTTACCGTATTGTTGAAGGTTTCTATTTCTTTGTTTACCATCAGCATAGTACTTCTATTACCTTTCTATTCTTCAACAACCATAAAAAAATCACTAGGGGTAGCTGGGCGTGGTGGCTCACGTCTTTAATCCTAGCACTTGGGAGGCAGAGGCAGGCAGATCTTTGTGAGTTCAAGGCCAGCCTGGTCTACAGAGTGAGTTCCAGGACAGCTGGGGCTACAGGGAGACCCTGTCTTGAAAAGACCAAAAAAAAAAAAAAAATCACTAGGGGGTTAGGGCCAGGTTGTTTTTCTTCTAAGAGAACTTTCCATCCTCATCTCTTTAGGATTCTTTCCTAGTTTGTTCTTTCTTGAAAGTTTATGTACCTAACGTTTAACAGTACGCTTAATGTCTCTTGCTTGGAATTCAATGGTGATGCAACAGTATCACAAGATTGACAATATTTTGGTTTAAAAGATGTCATTAGAAAAACATCTTTTTGGGGCTGGAGAGATGGCCTAGCAGTTAAGAGCACTGACTGCTCTTGCAGAGGACCCGGGTTCGATCCCCAGCACCCACATGTCGGCTGAGAACCGTCTTTGACTCCAGTTCCAGGGGAATCCGACACCCTCTTCTGACCTCCGAGGCATTGCATGACATGGGTGCACAAACCTACATACAGACAGTACATTCATACACATACAAGAATAAATTTAAAAAATTAAAAAAAGAAACAGTCTTGGAAAGAATACTATCTCTAAGACTAAATACTGAAGATATACCCCCAAAATATTAAATATTTTACAAAAACTTCAGGAATAGTCCTACATAAAAGAGAAAATCAAAGGTTTTTTTTTTAATTTTTTTTATTAATTTTATTTATTTCTGTAGGTGTATGAATGTACTGTCTGCATGCAAGTTTGTGCACCCGTGTCGTGCAACGCTGCGGAGTTCAGAAGAGGGTCTCGGATTCCCCTGGAACTGGAGTTCTCCTGGAATTGGAGCTTCAGGCGGTTCTCAGCCGCCATGTGGGTGCTGGGGATCGAACCCGGGTCCTCTGTAAGAGCGGTCGGCGCTCTTAACTGCTAGGCCATCTCTCCAGCCCCAAATCAAAGGTTTTTAAATCATGATCATAATACTGAGGCTATTGTTTATTCTATACAGTCCAATATTATCTACAACACTTGGCATATAGTCAGTTCTCTATAGTCTGATATTATCTCAACACTTGGCATATAGTCAGTCCTATATAATCTGATATTATCTCAACACTTGACATACAGTCAGTTCTATATAGTAGTACTTGATTATTGAAAATATTTTCCATCAATTTCCTCCAAAAGCTAAGAGCCACTGTCTTAATTACTTTTTTGTATTTTTTTCCTCTTCAGCTTCAAATAAATATCTGTATTCACAAATCCTAGATCCAAAATTCTGATACAAAAAGATCATCCGTGTGTGTGTGTGTGTGTGTGTGTGTGTGTGTGTGTTTCTAGGTACCACTGGTTTCTGTACTATCTGTAGCAGATGATATGAGAGAAGCATCCTGAAGATCTATCTGATTGTTGCTTTTTCCTTCCAAACTCTATCACCAGTATTTTCCCATGGAGTTTATTTGATGCAGTGCTTGACCTGCAATCTCCTTATTGGAAAAGGTGATTAAAGCCTGTCCCTTCTTTCATTCAGTCATCATTTGGAATTGAATGAAAGGTCTTTTTTTTCCCCTGGAATCGAGCAAATAATGAGACAAGGTCTCTTTCAGTCGCCCGAGGACTAAAGTTCTTCAGGCGTAACACCTTGTTTGGTTCCCCTGGATTATATGAAGAAAACATTGGAATTTTTCAGATCTCCTCCTCTGACAAATGATTTCTCTGGATCTCATCTTCTGGAACAAATTCTATTGGTTGCGTCAGCTTCTTAGGCCCAGTTCAACACTGCTCAGGAGAAAAATCATTAGCTTTTGCCACATGGCAACTGGGGCCGTTACCCTGTGCTGCCTGTTCTCCCTTGTCCTGGAGTAGTGATGGGTTTTCAACTGTGCCACTGTCACCCACTGATGTAGCTGAGACCAGTGAGTGTGAAGCAAAGGGTTCACCTCTCATAAGTCGGAACTCTTCAAGATGGTTTTTCTTTATCATCTCGTGGTAAAAACTTTCCAGGTTGTTCATGGGGTCACCTTTGTTCTTCCTTGGGGGTTCATCTTGGTAATAAAGAGCCTTAAGGAAGGAGTCACAGTCAGTTCGGTTCCCTGAAATAAAGATGTTTCAATTTCCATTTCTCGAGTGTCAGCTGTTTGCTCTTTGAAAATCTCTATGGCAGGCAAAGAATGCACTGATGTTCTGAGATCCTTTCTTCAATATCTTGAAGACGATTGATCCTGTGTTCAGGAGTTGCCTTCACCCTTGTTCTCTTTTCACCTGTCGCATGGCTTTTCCAGATCAGGATTTCTGTTTCATTGAGTCCTAATTCCCTGAGAGAAGCAGTTTCCTGGTCATTTTCTTTTTCTTTTTTTAATTTTTTTTATGTGTATGAATGTACCGTCTGCATGTAGGTTTATGCACCCCTGTCGTGCATAAGCCATGGAGGTGAGAAGAGGGCGTCAGACGGTTCTCAGCCGCCATGTGGTGCTGGGGATCGAACCTGGGTCCCCTGCAAGAGCAGCAGGCCATGTCTCCAGCCCTCCTGGTCTTTTTCATGTAGTGTCTAGAACTGGGATAAAGTCATTGTCCCAGCTGCTTCCTTCCCAAAGGGCTTGTACATGGTACCAGGGGCAAAGCTCCCTTTCTTAGAGACACATTCCTCAATGGAGACAGAAGTATTCAGCTGCCTCTCCCCTTCTCTTTCCAGGTCCTCCAGGGCAAGCTCAACGCTCATCACAGCTGTTTACCCTTTTCAGGTTTCCACAGGCCCTTATCTCTAACTTGGATAGATAGGCCCTGGACCTCAATTTCCAGAAGTCTGTGCCAATAAAATATTTTTAAAAAGAAAAAAAATCTAAACCTAATGTGGTAGCCTTTGCCTTTAATCCCAGCACCTGAGAGGCAGAGGTAGGCAGATCTCTGTAAGATCAAGGCTACTTTGGTCTACATAGTGAGTTCCAGGCTAGCTGGGGCTACAGGTAGACCCTGTAAATAAATAAATAAATAAATAAATAAATAAATAAATAAATAAATGTTTGCCATTTCTGTGATAAAATGCCATCCAGGACCAGCATCTTAAGAATTTCAAATAACTAAAAACAATTATATCACTGGGGCTGGAGAGATGGCTTGGCGGTTAAGAGAGCCGACTGCTCTTGCAGAGGACCAGGGTTCGATAAAAAATTTTTTTTAATTAATTTTATTTATTTTTTTTGTATGTGTATGAGTGTACTGTCTGCATTGTAGGTTTGTGCACCCGTGTTGTGCAATGCCGCAGAGGTCAGAAGAGGGTGTCGGATTCCCTTGGAACTGGAATTCTCCTGGAATTGGAGTTTCAGATGGTTCTCAGCCGCCATGTGGGTGCTGGGGATCGAACCCGGGCCCTCTGCAAGAGCGGTCAGTGCTCTTAACCGCTAGGCCATCTCTCCAGCCCGGATTGCTTATCTTCTAAGTGAGGTAACCTGCAGGCCAGTTAGGCCCTCGGGCTCTTTCTCACTCTGTTTCTCACCCTTCATTTTCTCTATCCCTTCACATGGCCCATCTTCTCTCTGCTGCATATTAAGGCCTTACAGTCCCTCCTGGCCTCTCTGGTCCCTTAAGTACAAGCCTCTAGTGAGCTGAATGACTATAGAATCCCAGTAAGTCCTCCCACTCGAACCCTGACAGACAAGGAAATCTGAGGCTCATACTCACATGTAGTGTGGTGAAGTCACCTGGCCAGTTGCCTGAACCCAGCGGCTCCCATGGCTCCTGACCTGGCCACTTCAGTTGAGCAGTTACTTCTCTATTTCTGATTCAGTTTCCACATGTATTAAATAGAAATGAGAAATGAAAGTGCCTTTCTTGTTGGGAGGTTTGATGGAAGGTCAAAAGGTTGTTGTGGGCTGATGTAGGGATAATAGGGAGTTATTCTTTAATGGGAAATAAGATGAGTTTCAGTTTGAAAAAAGACAATGTTCTGGATGTGACTGGCAGTGATAGCCACACAATAGTATGAGTATACATAATGCCACTGAACTGTATACTTTATTTTTTTTATTTTTGTATGTGTATGAATGTACTGTCTGCAGGTAGGCTTGTGCACCCGTGTCATGCAATGCCGTGGAGGTCAGAAGAGGGCGTCAGATTCCCCTAGAACTGGAGTTAAAGACAGTTCTCAGCTGCCATGTGGGTGCTGGGGATCTAACCCAGGTCCTCTGCAAGAGCAGTCGGCGCTCTTAACCACTAGACCATCTCTCCAGCCCTGAACTGTATACTTTAAAATGCTTACAATGTGCCAGAGCATACCTTTAATCCCAGCACTTGGGAGACAGAGGCAGGTGGATCTCTGTGAGTTCAAGGCCAGCCTGGTGTGCATATCAAGTTCTAGGCCAGCTGAGGCTGCAGGAAGACCCTATCTCAAAAAAGAAAAAAAAAATGCTTACAATGCTACGTTTCATGCTATGAGAGATTGCTCAGCGGTTAAGCCTCTGCTCTTGCAGAGGACCAAGTTTTTTTTTTTTTTTATTTCCGTATGTGTATGAATGTATTGTCTGCATGCAAGTCTGTGCACCCGTGACGTGCAATGCCGCGGAGGTCAGAAGAGGGCGTCGGACTCCCCTGGAACTGGAGTTCTCCTCGAATTGGAGTTTCAGACGGCTCTCGGCCGCCATGTGGGTGCTGGGGATCGAACCCGGGTCCTCTGCAAGAGCGGTCTGCACTCTTAACCGCTAGGCCATCGCCCCAGCCCCAGGACCAAGTTTTGAGTCCCAGCACCCACATGGCTGCTAACAGCCATCGGTAACTTCAGTTCCAGGGAATCTAACCCCTCCTCTGACCTCGTCAGGCAGGCAATACACTCAGACACCTAAAATAAAAATAATAGAAAGATTTTTTACAAAAAGATTTTTGTTTGTTTTTGTTTTTTTTTTTTTTGTTTTTTTGAGACAGGGTCTTCCCATAGCCCCCAGCTGGCCCGGAACTCTCTCTGTAGACCAGGCTGGCCTTGAACTCACAGAGATCCACCTGCCTCTGCCTCCCAAGTGCTAGGATTAAAGGCGTGTGCCACCACACCTGGCACAAAAAGATTTTTAAAAATTGCTTGTATGTGTGTGTATGTGTGTATGTCTGCGTGTGGGCATGTTCACATGAGCGTAGGTGTCCTTGGAGATCAGAAGAGGCTGTCAGATCCCCTGGAGTTGGAGTACAGGTTGTTGTGAACTGTCTAATGTAGGTGCTGGGATCTAAACTGAGATCTTCAGGAAGAGCAGGAAATGCTCTTAACCATTGATCCATCTCTCTAGCCCACTATGTATATTTTTACGAGTTAACATGCTGCAATATATATTTAAATTTTTTATTACATTTATTTGTATGTGTGGGAGCATGTGGAGGGAGGGGTGTATGGGTGTGTGTTGGGGAGTACACATGTCCCATGGCACCTGTGGAACCATCCTGCACATTGAATTTAGATCACCAAACTTGGGCCTTTCCTGCTGAGCCACGTGTCTCACCAG
This sequence comes from Rhizomys pruinosus, assembly GCA_009823505.1. NCBI lineage: Eukaryota > Metazoa > Chordata > Mammalia > Rodentia > Spalacidae > Rhizomys > Rhizomys pruinosus. Next base: position 955,372 of record VZQC01011394.1, on the reverse strand, counting down.
CCCCCAGCATACTATATTTTTAAAACTTTTATTTAGGAAATATGTGTATTTGACTACAATAGGCAGAAATAAAAAGGGTAAAGAACATAATCAAGGCATTTGACTTCAGAGCAAAGCATTCTCCAGTGCTCCGCAGGAAACAGAAAAGCAGACTTTCCCCAAAGGTTTATGACACCCAGTTTTCCAGCCTTCAGCAGGGTGAGGTCCAGATCTGGGATTCATGCCCAGACAAGCACATTACTTCATGTGATTCAAGATCAGGGAGTCTAGAAGATGGATCCTGAGGTAAAAAACCCGAGCTATGTGCAAGTGGCAAGACCACATGGGCTTTAAGGACCAAGGGTGAGGAGTTGTTAGATCAGGAGCTTGCGAGGCAGTGGTGGTGCCTGGATCTGTGGCTTATGTCTGGACTTTTCCCTTAAACCTAGAAAAGCAGCTCAGTCCTTGGAGCATGGCTGGGGTGCTGTTAGGGAAATAGGCCCCATAAAGTATTGCAGTGCTTCGGCTTCTCTGCAAGCTGTGGCCCTGTGAAAGCTTGAGGCTGCAGCCCTTAAGATGCGGGAGTTCCCCTAGGCTGTCTAACCCTTTGTTTGAAGCTTCTCTGACACTTGGTTTCTCTCATATTCGCTCTTTTTTTTTTTTTTTTTTTTTTTTTTTTTTT
>VZQC01011394.1:938015-953944 GCA_009823505.1 Rhizomys pruinosus | reverse complement strand
TTTTTGTCTTTTTGAGACAGGGTCTCCCTGTAGCCCCAGCTGTCCTGGAACTCACTGTGTAGACCAGGCTGGCCTTGAACTCACAAAGATCCGCCTGCCTCTGCCTCCCGAGTGCTAGGATTAAAGGCGTGAGCCACCACGCCTGGCTTCTCATATTCACTCTTTTAGCTTGTACCTGGGCCTTCCTCTCTAACTCATCTCTGTGTGAGTGCTCTGAGACTTCGCAAGTCATCTCCCAAGGATGTTGTGTCTTGTGTCTGTGCAGGCTTCTTTCTGGATTCAGGCTCTGAAATGCTGTGAGCCAAGCCCGAGCAGCATGAACCGACCCCTTTGCCTCTTTGGGGCAGAGTTTAACAGCGCTCTTCCCGTTAAATGGCACCCTGCTCACTGGAGACACTGGAGGACGTACAAGCCTTTATCTCACTTTTTCCCTAAGAAGTCTAGGTCTTTCATGGACATAGATATCCAAAGAGCTAAGCGAGGTACATTCCTGAGCGTTTGGTGCTCCCTATGTGCTTTAGCTTAGGGTTCTGTACAGATGACATCCGAGGAGTTTCAGTCTAGAGACAGTAAAGATAAGTAAAACAATAAAGTGCATTGAGCGTCCTGGGAACATACAGGGAGAGTCTGAACAGAATAAAGAAACCCTTCCTAAGAGCAGCTCCCTGTAGACAGTGTCCACAGCCACACTCCATGTCCTTTATGAACATGATACACACAGTAGCGGGTGTCTATCCGCTGGATCTACTCTGTGAGGATAATGGAATTTGGAGAAGTGTTAGCATTTACCTCAGCTACCTGCAGCGGATCATCTAGTTCTCGACACCCTAGTGGCTCTAATCTTATCTTTACCTATCCACCCTCTGTGCTCAAGCCCGAGGTAGCTCAAGCCCAGTTTCTAGAGACTAATGAACCTGCTTGTTTTGGTCATCTCATTTAGCCTTCTCATGAGATCATTTGAAAGACCCTGGAGTTAGTCATTAATAACAAAACAACTGCATATCAATGAAGTAAAGAAAGATGTGGTCACCCCACTACTTGGATGGGATACTACATTGATTTGCCTAAGGTCTTATTGGTGATGTTACCTCAATCCTGAAGACCCACCAGCATTGTTAACTAACCTAGGAGAGTATTGGCAGGCTCCACCAAATATCCTACCTCAACCCAACAAACAAGATACTGAAAATAATAACCTTTCTGATTCTTTCCAAATTACAATCTCAGATGATAACAGACAGCTCCAGCTACATTAAAAAAGAAAGAGCCAGGCGTGGTGGCGCACGCCTTTAATCCTGGCACTTGGGAGGCAGAGGCAGGCGGATCTTTGTGAGTCAAGGCCAGCCTGGTCTACAGAGTGAGTTCCAGACAGCTATGGCTACAGGGAAACCCTGTCTCGAAAAGACCAAAAAAAAAAAAAAAAAGGAATAAAAGAGGCAGGAGAAATGGCTCAGCAGTTAAGAACACCTACTGCTCTTGCAGAGGACCAGAGTTCAGCTCCCAGCATCCATGTTGGGTGCCTATAACTCCAACTCCAGGGAATCCAGTGCTCTCTTCTGGCTTCCGTAGGCACTGTATTCACATGCACACGCCCACACGCATACTCATAATTAAAAATAAATCTAAAAAAAGTTACACATTTTTGAAGTCAACAGTTCTACAATGTTTCTGAAGAAGTGAGAAGAAGGGGAGTGACCAACGACTCCAAGTCTGAGTCAGGTAAGCAAGTAGGATGAGAAGGTCCTGAAGGCCACTGTGGAAGATGGCACTATGCCACATCTTGCTTTTATCTGTGTACACTGGAAAAATAAATACTTTACCCCACAATCAACACAGAAGATTGCTGTGACCTTAAACGATGTGAGGGTTTTTCTTCACTGGGAAGCACATAGTTCTGCAGTGGCAGCTAGCAGTCAAGCATCTTCTAATCCAGTTCATCTTTGGCTCTCTGTAGCATCAGAAACCACAGGTTGAGGGCTGTGTTCCTGGATGCCTTAGGGTCTATTTTTTAATTTTTAAAAATTTATTCTCATATGTGTATGAATGTGTTGTCTGCATGTAGGTTCATGCACCTGTGTCATGCAATGCCTTGGAGGTCAGAAGAGAGTGTCCAATTCCCCTGGAACTGGAGTCAAAGACGGTTCTCAGCCACCATGTGGGTACTGGGGATCGAACCCGGGTCCTCTGCAAGAGCAGTCGGCCATCTCTCCAGCCCGCCTTAGGGTCTTTTAACCTGTGCTTCTGACCAACTGGGTCTAAACCAAGGTTTCTACAGCTCTTTACTTGGATTGGATTTATTTGCTTGAGAAGCTAACAGAACTTGGAAACATTTGCTGCTATTAGAAAAGATATTACAAAGAATACAGATGAATAGTTACATAGGGTGAGGGATGAGAGATGGGGTACAGAGCTTCCATGCCCTCTGTGGGTGTCACCTTCAAGGTACCTCCACATGTTCAGCTATCTGGACCTTCTCCAAGCCTGTCCTTCTGGAAATTTTATGGAAACTTCATTTCACAGACACGATAAATGGTAGACTGGCACAATAACCCTGCAAAGCCCATTTATGCAGAGCCCTCTAGATCTCTCTGTGCAGAATTTCTTCTTGGGGGAATGAGGGCAGGGCCTTCTGGGATGAGGTTCTTATGATCTGCTATCAGAAAATGTAGGTGTCCTGTTTGGCCTGGAGAATCATCTGTGATAGCGGTGTTTTTCAGTTTTTAATAAATGAGCTTAATAAGTATATAGCAAACCAAAACAAAATAATAAATAGCAGGTAAAGACAGGTATATAGCAAACTCTCATCAAACCAAGTGCTCACAATATCCAGCAGAAACCAACTGTGGAAGTTGAGGCAATCATCTTGAGTTCTCAATTGAGCTTTCTCTCCGTGGCTGAACTTTCAGCCTCTCTTTCCTACTGTAGGCATGTGTCTATCATGGGATTAATAACAGTAACCTTTGCTGGAAATGGTTTACTTTCTAGCTGTTCTTTTTTTAATTAATTAATTAATTAATTAATTTTTTATGTGTATGAATGTACTGCTGCATGTAGGTTTGTGCACCCGTGCCATGCAATGCCGTGGAGGTCAGAAGAGGGTGTTGGATTCCCCTGGAACTGGAGTTCTCCTGGAATTGGAGTTACAGACGGTTCTCAGCCACCATGTGGGCGCTGGGGATCAAACCCGGGTCCTCTGCAAGAGCGGTAGGTGCTCTTAACCGCTAGGCTATCTCTCCAGCCCCTCTAGCTGTTCTTAAGGACACAAAGGTTTTACTCTTTGATTGCTTTGCTGTTCATTTCACTCCCTGTCACAGAGTTTGTGGGGGCCCAACCCATCCTCAGACATGGGGCCTTGGAGGAAACATTGAGACAAACATGCTTTGGTCAGAGATGGGGGAGGCAGGGCAACCTTGGTTCCAGAGTCGGCTTCTGTGTGAGCTCAAACCACACATGGCAATTTACCAATACAATGTACATTATTACAGTGGATATGATGCTTGAGTCTGAAATGCTCCCATAGGCTAATACTTTGGTAAACTGGCTACCAGTTTGTGATGCTTTTGTGGAGGCTGTGGAGCCTTTGGGAGGTTTGGCTTGGTGGGTAGAAGTAGATCATCTGGGAGAGGCTTTTGAGCCTCCCCCAGATGATTCATGCCTGAATCCGTGGCTGAACTTTCAGCCTCTCTTTCCTACTGTAGGCATGTGTCTCTCATGGGATTAATAACAGTAACCTTTGCTGGAAATGGTTTACTTTCTAGCTGTTCTTTTTTTAATTAATTAATTAATTAATTAATTAATTAATTTTTTATGTGTATGAATGTACTGCTGCATGTAGGTTTGTGCACCCGTGCCATGCAATGCCGTGGAGGTCAGAAGAGGGTGTTGGATTCCCCTGGAACTGGAGTTCTCCTGGAATTGGAGTTACAGACGGTTCTCAGCCACCATGTGGGCGCTGGGGATCAAACCCGGGTCCTCTGCAAGAGCGGTAGGTGCTCTTAACCGCTAGGCTATCTCTCCAGCCCCTCTAGCTGTTCTTAAGGACACAAAGGTTTTACTCTTTGATTGCTTTGCTGTTCATTTCACTCCCTGTCACAGAGTTTGTGGGGGCCCAACCCATCCTCAGACATGGGGCCTTGGAGGAAACATTGAGACAAACATGCTTTGGTCAGAGATGGGGGAGGCAGGGCAACCTTGGTTCCAGAGTCGGCTTCTGTGTGAGCTCAAACCACACATGGCAATTTACCAATACAATGTACATTATTACAGTGGATATGATGCTTGAGTCTGAAATGCTCCCATAGGCTAATACTTTGGTAAACTGGCTACCAGTTTGTGATGCTTTTGTGGAGGCTGTGGAGCCTTTGGGAGGTTTGGCTTGGTGGGTAGAAGTAGATCATCTGGGAGAGGCTTTTGAGCCTCCCCCAGATGATTCATGCCTGAATCCGTGGCTGAACTTTCAGCCTCTCTTTCCTACTGTAGGCATGTGTCTCTCATGGGATTAATAACAGTAACCTTTGCTGGAAATGGTTTACTTTCTAGCTGTTCTTTTTTTAATTAATTAATTAATTAATTAATTAATTAATTTTTTATGTGTATGAATGTACTGCTGCATGTAGGTTTGTGCACCCGTGCCATGCAATGCCGTGGAGGTCAGAAGAGGGTGTTGGATTCCCCTGGAACTGGAGTTCTCCTGGAATTGGAGTTACAGACGGTTCTCAGCCACCATGTGGGCGCTGGGGATCAAACCCGGGTCCTCTGCAAGAGCGGTAGGTGCTCTTAACCGCTAGGCTATCTCTCCAGCCCCTCTAGCTGTTCTTAAGGACACAAAGGTTTTACTCTTTGATTGCTTTGCTGTTCATTTCACTCCCTGTCACAGAGTTTGTGGGGGCCCAACCCATCCTCAGACATGGGGCCTTGGAGGAAACATTGAGACAAACATGCTTTGGTCAGAGATGGGGGAGGCAGGGCAACCTTGGTTCCAGAGTCGGCTTCTGTGTGAGCTCAAACCACACATGGCAATTTACCAATACAATGTACATTATTACAGTGGATATGATGCTTGAGTCTGAAATGCTCCCATAGGCTAATACTTTGGTAAACTGGCTACCAGTTTGTGATGCTTTTGTGGAGGCTGTGGAGCCTTTGGGAGGTTTGGCTTGGTGGGTAGAAGTAGATCATCTGGGAGAGGCTTTTGAGCCTCCCCCAGATGATTCATGCCTGAATCCGTGGCTGAACTTTCAGCCTCTCTTTCCTACTGTAGGCATGTGTCTCTCATGGGATTAATAACAGTAACCTTTGCTGGAAATGGTTTACTTTCTAGCTGTTCTTTTTTTAATTAATTAATTAATTAATTAATTAATTAATTTTTTATGTGTATGAATGTACTGCTGCATGTAGGTTTGTGCACCCGTGCCATGCAATGCCGTGGAGGTCAGAAGAGGGTGTTGGATTCCCCTGGAACTGGAGTTCTCCTGGAATTGGAGTTACAGACGGTTCTCAGCCACCATGTGGGCGCTGGGGATCAAACCCGGGTCCTCTGCAAGAGCGGTAGGTGCTCTTAACCGCTAGGCTATCTCTCCAGCCCCTCTAGCTGTTCTTAAGGACACAAAGGTTTTACTCTTTGATTGCTTTGCTGTTCATTTCACTCCCTGTCACAGAGTTTGTGGGGGCCCAACCCATCCTCAGACATGGGGCCTTGGAGGAAACATTGAGACAAACATGCTTTGGTCAGAGATGGGGGAGGCAGGGCAACCTTGGTTCCAGAGTCGGCTTCTGTGTGAGCTCAAACCACACATGGCAATTTACCAATACAATGTACATTATTACAGTGGATATGATGCTTGAGTCTGAAATGCTCCCATAGGCTAATACTTTGGTAAACTGGCTACCAGTTTGTGATGCTTTTGTGGAGGCTGTGGAGCCTTTGGGAGGTTTGGCTTGGTGGGTAGAAGTAGATCATCTGGGAGAGGCTTTTGAGCCTCCCCCAGATGATTCATGCCTGAATCCGTGGCTGAACTTTCAGCCTCTCTTTCCTACTGTAGGCATGTGTCTCTCATGGGATTAATAACAGTAACCTTTGCTGGAAATGGTTTACTTTCTAGCTGTTCTTTTTTTAATTAATTAATTAATTAATTAATTAATTTTTTATGTGTATGAATGTACTGCTGCATGTAGGTTTGTGCACCCGTGCCATGCAATGCCGTGGAGGTCAGAAGAGGGTGTTGGATTTCCCTGGAACTGGAGTTCTCCTGGAACTAGGACTCCAACACGGAGTCATGCCTACTCCTAGTTCTGGCAGGCTTTTTTTTTTTTTGGTCTTTTCGAGACAGGGTCTCCCTGTAGCCCCAGCTGTCCTGGAACTCACTGTGTAGACCTGGCTGGCCTTGAACTCACAAAGATCTGCCTGCCTCTGCTTCCCAAGTGTTAGGACTAAAGGTGTGCGCCACCACGCCCAGCAGAAATGCATATTTTAAAGATGGTGCCTATGAGGTTTCAGATGTGAACAAGGACTATACTGGGAATTGGGCTAGAGGCAATTCTGGCAAAGAATATGGCTATATTATGGCTGTGTCCTGAAATTATGAGTGAGGCTGAATTTTAAAGAATATATTGGGCCCAGCGTGGTGGTGCATGCCTTTAATCCTAGCACTTGGGAGGCAGAGGCAGGCGGATCTCTGCAAGTTCAAAGCCAGCCTGGTCTACATAGAGAGCTCCAGACCAGCTGGGATTAAAAGGGAGACCCTGTCTCAAAAAAAAAAAAAAAAGAATATATTAACTAATTTAGTGGTAATTTCAAGATTTCATAGGATTCAGAATGTCATGTGGTGGAAATTGCTTTTAGTCAGATTTATAGTAATAAGACCAAAAAAAAAAATGTGAAAAATGATCAGTTTGGCCAGGAAGATCCTGTTTAACTCAGACAAGCAAGCATAAACAAAGCAGCTTACAGTGGTTAAAGAGATTAGCATGATTGGTGCTTGGAGGGAGGGCTCAGTGGTTAAGAGTGCCAAGTGCTCTTGCAGAGGACCCAGGTTTGAGTCCCAGCACCCACATGGAAGCTAAGAACCATCTTTAATCCGGGTATGGTGGCACATGCCTTTAATCCTAGCACTCAGGAGGCAGAGGCAGGCAGATCTCTGTGAGTTCAAGGCCAGCCTGGTCTACAGAGTGAGTTCCAGGCTAGCTGGGTCTATAGGGAGATCCTGTCTCAAAAAGACAAAAAAGGGAGAGAGAGAAAGAGAGAGAGAGAGAGAGAGAGAGAGAGAGAGAGAGAGAGAGAGAGATTAGCATGATTAAATAGAAGGGACCCAAGAACTCATAGTTGGAGAGCTCATAGCCTTGAGGTTAACATTCTACTATTATTTTACTAAATGGACATAGTATCAAACTGCCCTCTAAATTTGTATCACATTACCCATAGATAATTGCAGCTCTCAGAGAAGTTTCTTTGAGCATTGTTAACACAGAAACAATTGTTCAAAGTGCTAAGGGTAAATGCCTATGGAGTTCTCAGACATAAATGGGATATCTATACCACACTCCCTCCCTCCAAGGCCATTGTGGAAAAGGAGGCAGAAAGATGATAAGAACCAGAGGTCTTGAAGGAACCAGAGCAAAATAGTATTTCCTGGACATGGCATAGAGAACCAGCTGTCTGGATTTGAGAAGTGGCTGAATTTTGGGGATCTGTAGTTGCCTGCATAAAATCCAAAGAGAGCACCTGAAGCCTAGACCAACCAGCTTTTCATACCCAATAATAACATAACGAAGGCACATCAAGTATACAAACAGAATCAGACCTCAACTCAACAAAGGAAGGCTTGAGTTTCACACCAGAATCACAACAAAAGAAATCCACATGCCAAAATCACAATGAAAACTAGCACGAAAAACTCATTATGTCCCCACCAAACACCACACAAACAAACAAATCAAAGAAGTAAAAGAATATAGGGATAATCTGATTGAATCCACAAAAGGGATAGAAATATTGAAGAAAATTCAGGCTGAAAAGAAATAAGTGAAACATTCAATAAGATAATTTGAAACAACAGGAGACAGTCTCACCAAGAGAATGAATGAAATGGAAACCAAAATATCAAGAGTGGCCAATAAAGTTGAAGAATGGGATCGCTCAAACAAAGATTATGAAAAATTTAAAAAGACACAGGAATGGGGGGACTGGAGAGATAGCCTAGCGGTTAAGAGCACCGACGCTCTTGCAGAGGACCCGGGTTCGATCCCCAGCTCCCACATGGCGGCTAACAACCGTCTGTAACTCCAATTCCAGGAGAACTCCAGTTCCAGGGGAATCCGAGACTCTCTTCTGACCTCCGCGGCATTGCACGACACGGGTGCACAGACCTGCATGCAGACAGTACATTCATACACATACAAAGATAAATACTAATAATAAAAAAAATAAGGATCTGAAGCTGGTCAGGCTGATCCTAAAAATAAAAAAATAAAAAAAGAGCTGAACAGTCTTCACCAGTGAAGAATTAAAGATGTCTGAGAAACATCTTTTTTTTTAATTTTTTTTTATTAATTTTATTTACTTCCGTATGTGTATGAATGTACTGTCTGCATGCAAGTTTGTGCACCCGTGTCGTGCAATGCCGCGGAGGTCAGAAGAGGGTGTCGGATTCCCCTGGAACTGGAGTTCTCCTGAAATTGGAGTTTCCGACGGTTCTCGGCCGCCATGTGGGTGCTGGGGATCGAACCCNCCATCAGAATTACAGCTGACTTTTTAAATTTTTTATTATTTATTTATTTATTTATTTATTTATTTATTTATTTATTTATTTATTTTTGTTCTTTTTGAGACAAGGTCTCCCTTTATTTTTTATTTATTTATTTTTTATTTTTGTATGTGTATGAATGTACTGTCTGCATGCAGGTTTGCTCACCCGTGTCATGCAATGCCTCGGAGGTCAGAAGAGGGCGTCGGGTTCCCCTGGAACTGGAGTTCTCCTGGAATTGGAGTTACAGATGGTTCTTAGCCACCATGTGCTGGGAATCAAACCCAGGTCCACTGCAAGAGCAGTCGGTGATCTTAACCGCTAAGCCATCTTTCCAGCCCCATAGCTGACTTTTTATTTTTATATTTTTTTAAAATATTATTTATTTATTTATTTTTAATATTTTTAATTTATTTTTATATGTGTATGAATGTATTGTCTGCATGTAGGTTGGTGCACCCATGTCGTGCAATGCCACGGAGGTCAAAAGAGGGTGTCAGATTCCCCTAGAACTGGAGTTCTCCTGGAACTGGAGTTAAAGACGGTTCTTAGCCGCCATGTGCTGGGAATCAAACCCGGGTCCTCTGCAAGAGCAGTCGGCGCTGTTAACCGCTAGGCTATCTCTCTAGCCCCACAGCTGACTTTTTAAATGCAAACTATGAAAACCAGAAGATCCTGGACTAAAGTATTCCTGGTTCTAAATGACCACACATTCCAACCTAGAATACTTCACTCGGGAAAAATGTCTACTATAGGTGAAGGGGAAAGAAAAATCTTCTACAACATAAATAAGCTGAAAGAATTAATGTCCAGCAAAACCATCCCTTAAGCAAATACTTAAAATAATACAAAGAGCTGAAGAAAGGAAGGACTATATTTAAAGGGCAACAGAGGGCTGGAGAGATGGCCTAGTGGTTAAGAGCGCCAACCGCTCTTACAGAGAACCCGGGTTCGATCCCCAGCACCCACATGGTGGCTGAGGACCGTCTGAAACTCCCATTCCAGGAGAACTCCAGTTCTAGGGGAATCTGACACCCTCTTCTGACCTCCGTGGCATTGCACGACACGGGTGCACAGACCTGCATGCAGACAGTACATTCATACACATACAGAAATAAATAAAATTAAAAAAAAAAATAAAGGGCAACAGAAAGAAACTAACTGAAGGTATAACTATGGAAATACAAGTTAGACCAAGAATGCAAATAGAAATAAAAATGATGGGAATCGTTACATATCTTTCAATAATTATTTTGAATATCAGTGGATCAAACTCCCCAGTCAAAAGAGACAATCTAGGTGAATGGATTAAGAAACAAAATCCAGCCAGGCATGGTGGCACACTCCTTTAATCCCAGCACTCAGGAGGCAGAGGCAGGCAGATCTTTGTGAGTTCAAGGCCAGCCTGGTCTACACAGCAAGTTCCAGGACAGCTGAGACTAAAGGGAGACGCTGTCTCAAAAAGACAAAAAAAAGGAAAAAAAAAATTCCAAGAAAATGGCACTAAGAAGCAAACAGGAGTTGCAATTCTAATATCTGACAAAATAGACTTCAAACTAAAGCTAATCCAAACAGATAAGAGGGTCACTTCATTCTTATAAAGGGAACAATTAACCAAGAAGATATTATAATCATGAAAATATATGCACCAAACTTTGGTGCACTCAACTACATAAATTGAGTACTATAGGACTTTAAGACACAGATTAATCCCAACACACTTGTAGTAGGGGACTTGAATACCACACTATCTCCATCAGACAGGTCAATCTGACAAAGAATAAACAGAGAGACGTTTGAATTGAACAATACCACATATCAAATGGACCCAACAGACATCTGAAGATTCCACCCAAGCATTAAAGAATATACTTTTTTTAGGTCTTTTGGAGACAGGGTCTCCCTGTCCCTATCCATTCTATGAGACCACAATGCAATAAAGCTTACTATTAACACCAGAAGATTTAGTAACTACATGAACTCATGGAAATTAAATAACACAACATACTCCTGAATAATGAATGGATCAAAGGAGAAATTAAGAAAGAACCAAGCTGGGGGCTGGAGAGATGGCCTAGCGGTTGGGAGCGCCGACGCTCTTGCAGAGGACCCGGGTTCGATTCCCAGCACCCACATGGCGGCCAAGAGCCGTCTGAAACTCCAATTCCAGGAGAACTCCAGTTCCAGGGGAATCCGACACCCTCTTCTGACCTCCGCAGCATTGCACGACACGGGTGCACAAACTCGCATGCAGACAGTACATTCATACACAAACAGAAATAAATAAAATTAAAAAAAAAAAAGAACCAAGCTGGGCGTGGTGGTGCACGCCTTTAATCCTAGCACTTGGGAGGCAGAGGCAGAGGCAGGCAGATCTCTGTGAGTTCAAGGCCAGCCTGGTCTACAGAGTGAGTTCCAGGACAGCCAGAGCTAAAGGGAGACCCTGTCTCAAAAGACAAAAAAAGAAAAAAAAAAAAGGAAGAAACCAAAAGTGTTCCTGCAATTAAACTAAAAGGGCACTTACAACCAAACAAGCACACCTGGGACCTTTAGAAGCAACGCCAAGAGGGAAATTTAATAATAGCTCTAAAGCTCGAAGTGCCTAAGTAAAAAAATCAAGAACTAGGGCTGGAGAGATGGCCTAGCGGTTGAGAGCGCCGACCGCTCTTACAGAGGACCCGGGTTTCGATCCCAGCAACCCTCATTGCGGGCCGCCGAGAACCGTCTGAAACTCTGAAACTAACTCCAATTCCAGGAAACTCCGAACTGTCTTTAACTCCTCCAGTTCCAGGGGGAATCTGAGACCCTCTTCCTGACCTCCCCGGCAATGCAACGACACGGGTGGCACAAACTTGCAATGCAGACAAGTACATCATACACATAAGAAATAAATAATAAAGAATTAAAAAAAAGAAATCAGGAATACGAACACAAATCAAATGACTTAAAAATTGCAGCCCAAGACAAGACGCTTGAAAGGCAACAATGAATAAAAACACCCAACCCGCAATGATGCAGGGGGGGCTGGAGAGATGGCCTAAGTGATTAAGAGAACCGACTCTCCGACTGCTCTAGCAAAGGACACGGGTTCGATCCCCAGCACCCCATGGCCACCTGAAAACCGCTGTAACTCCAATTCCCCAATAGAACTCCTTTTCCAGGGGAATCCAACACCCTCTACTGACCTCTGTGGCATTTGGCACGACACGGTGCACAAACATACATGCAGACGTACATTCATGACACATACAAAAATAAATAAAGTTAAAAAACGCCAAATGCAGAAGAAAAGAAGAAATCACAAAAATTAGAGCAGAAATTAATGAAATAGAAATAAAGAAAACAATATAAAGAATCAATGAATGTGAGAGCTGGTTATTTGCAAAGATACATAAGAGATAGACAGACCCTTAGCTCAGTTAAACAAAAGAAAGAAAAAGCAAGCCAAAGCACAAAATAAGAAAAAAGGGAAACATCACGCCTCTTGGGGAGCAGAGGCAGGCGGATCTTTGTGAGTTCAAGGCCAGCTGGTCTACAGAGCGAGTTGGTGATCTAGGGGACAGCTGGGGCTACAGGAGACCCTGTCTTCGAAAAGACAAAAAAAAAAAACAAAAAAAAAAAAAGGAAACATCACAACAACAACAAAAATCCAGAACATTAGAAGGGAATACTTTAAAAAAAGACCATATATTCTATTAAATTTGAAACCTAAAGAAATGGATTGATTACATATATAATGTTGATGTACATACACACCACACACGACACACACACACACATATATCTATATAGTATATATATATTATATTAATAAATATATATATATATTTTTTTTTAATAAAAATATTTTTAACCAAGAAGAGATCAAACACTTAAACCGATACGTAACATATAGGAAGTTGAAACAGTAATACAAAACTCCCAACTAAAAAAAGCAGGGCCAGATGGATTAACAGCAGAATTCTACAATATTTTCAAGAACTAACACCAATATTCCTTAAATTAGTTTTAGAAGATAAAGAACAGAAGGATAGCCGGGGCGCAGTGACGCAGCCTTAATCCTAGCACTCGGGCAGAGGCAGGAGGATCCTTGTGAGTTCAAGGCCAGCCGGTCTACAGATGAGTTCCAAGGACAGCTGGGGCCTACAGGGAGACCCTGTCTTGAAAAGACCAAAAAAAAAAAAAAAAAAGAAACAAGAAGGNTTAAGATCCAAGTTTTTTTTGTTGTCGTTGTTTTTTTTTTTGTCTTTTCGAGACAGGGTCTCCCTGTAGCCCCAGCTGTCCTGGAACTCACTCTGTAGACCAGGCTGGCCTTGAACTCACAAAGATCCTCCTGCCTCTGCCTTCCGAGTGCTAGGATTAAAGGCGTACACCACCATGCCCGGCTCCAATATTTTTAAGATTTATTTATTTATTTATTTATTTATTTATTTATTTATTATTTTTATGTGTATGAATGTACTGTCTGTATGTAGGTTGGTGCACCGGTGTAGTGAAATACTGTGGAGGTCAGAAGAGGATGTCAGATTTCCCTGGAACTGGAGTTAAAGACGGTTCTCAGCCACCATGTGGGTGCTGGGGATCAAACCCAGATCCTCTGCAAGAACAGTTGGCACTCTTAACTGCTGAACCATCTCTCCACCCCCTCAATTTTTTTCTATGAATATCAAAACCAGGTAAAGATACAACCCCCAAAGAAAACTATAGACCCATATCCTTAATGAACATAGATGCAAAGGTTCTCAGTGGTCCTGGAGCTCTGGGTAGGTGGAGCTTAATGTAGGAGTCCTGTCCAAGGACCCACATTCTGCAGACTCTTATTCTCTAAGCTTTGGCCATTGGTGACCTTTTTTGTTCCTGGCTCTCTGTTACATGAAGGAGTTTTATAGATGAGAATTGAGAGATGCGTTAGTGTTCCCTTTATCCCTTGTTCTATGTTGCGTGAGCCTTAGGTATAAAGGTTGCATTGTAGACGTGCCACTTAGGCTTGGGCAGTTCACAGACAATCTGCTGACCTGCACAAAACTTGTGAGAACATACACTCATTTCTAAAATTTGCACTAAATAATGACTGCTTCTTTTCAAATTTCCTCTTTTTAAATTGAAAGTCTATTACAGCTCAATGTTGGCCCAGAAAGATGGCTCAGTGGGTAAAGACACTTTGCTGTCAAACTTGAGATTGATCCCTGGGATGGGAGCACATGGTGGAAGGAAAGGATTGACTTCTGCAAGTTGTCCTCTGACTTCCACATGCGTACTGTGGCATGTGCACCCCTCTCCCCCAAATAAATGTAATAGAAATATACAGGGGGTGGCACACTGAGATACATTTTCAAATGTTTGTGTAATTAACATCTTTTGGGGAAGAGGAAGGGGACTACTGTGAGGGGGACAGGACAAGGTGAGTAAGAATAAAAACCCATGATATATACTCCAGAGAATGTCAATAGATCCCATTATTATTTATTATTATTATTTTTTTTTTTGGTCTTTTTGAGACAGGGTCTCCCTGTAGCTCCAGCTGGCCTGGAACTCACTCTGTAGACCAGGCTGGCCTTGAACTCACAAAGATCCACCTGCCTCTGCCTCCCGAGTGCTAGGATTAAAGGTGTGCACCACCACGCCCGGCAGATCCCATTATTTTGTACAATGAATATATGCTAAACATAATCTATGGCTGTTTTTCTAGAAGATACTCTTGTGGTAAGAAAAGTGAGCAGCAGACCAGAAAGTCCATGTTCAAAACCTGCAGATTGCCAAGCAGCCAGCTGGGATGGGACAGAGCGGAAGGAAGCTGCAGGATCCACCCAGGGCAGCGTAGCCAAGCTTTCTCCTCTAGACAGCGGGACCAGCTTTAAAGGTACTTAGGGAAAACAGATGGCAGAGACAGGAAGGAAGGTACAGTACCTACTCCTTATCCAGAGAACCCCTAGAGATGCCTGAAACCTCAGACAGTACCAAAGCTTAGTTTTTTGTTTTCAGGACTTCATTTGAACTCATGGTTTTTTTTTAAGGACAAGGAGCAAAATCTTGTGATGACCTGCTTCTTGGGAGTCTTGAGACAACACAGTGTATCACACATGAGAGACAGGGAGCAGGATGTGGATGTGTCTCCTCTGGTCTTGCTCCTTTTTCTGACTTCATTCAATGACCTTAGTCCTTATCACCTCCCACATACCCTACCTCCAAACACTTGCTCTCTTCCTTACTGCCTTGAGACAGGGACTGTCACTGAACTGGAAGCTTGCAGTTTGGGTGGTTTGGCTGGCCAGTAAGCTCCTGGGATATACCTGTCTGCCTCCCAGTATTAGGTTACAGGCATATGCTGCCGTGCCTGGTCTTGTATGGATGCTGAGAACTTGAACTCGGGTTCTCATGCTTGTAGGTCATGAGTCTATCCACTGAGACATCTCCTCAGGCCCCTGGAAGACATTTGAGATTCAAATTATAGCATATGGCACCTGTTCCTTCTTCAATTAAAAAAAATAAAAACCTGGGCTGGAGAGATAGCCTAGCGGTTAAGAGTGCCGACCGCTCTTGCAGAGGACCCGGGTTTGATCCCCAGCACCCACGTGGTGGCTGAGAACCGCCTTTAACTCCAGTTCCAGGGAATCAGACATCCTCTTCTGACCTCCACAGCATTGCACGACACTGGTGCACAGACCTACATGCAGACAGTACATTCATACACATTAAAAAAAACAAAAAAAACTAGGGGCTGGAGAGATGACCTAGCGGTAAAGAGCGCCGACCACTCTTACAGAGGACCCAGGTTCGATCCCCAGCACCCACATGGCGGCGGAGAACCGTCTGAAACTCCAATTCCAGGAGAACTCCAGTTCCAGGGGAATCCGACACCCTCTTCTGATCTCTGCAGCATTGCACTACATGGGTGCACACACTTGCATGCAGACAGTACATTCATACACATACAGAAATAAATACAAAATTAAAAAATATTTAAAAAAACAACAACAACAAAAAAAAAACAGACCACAAACAAAACAAACAAAAAATAAATAAAGATAAAAACCAAATTTTCAGCCGGGCGTGGTGGTGCACGCCTTTAATCCTAGCACTTGGGAGGCAGAGGCAGGCGGATCTTTGTGAGTTCAAGGCCAGCCTGGTCTAGAGAGTGAGTTCCAGGACAGCTGGGGCTACAGGGAGACCCTGTCTCGAAAAGACCAA
>VZQC01011394.1:913774-937976 GCA_009823505.1 Rhizomys pruinosus | reverse complement strand
TATCATTTGTATAGAGGCCAGAAGAGGGTGTCAGACACCTTAGAACTGGAGTGACAAATGACTCAGCTGCCATATGGGTACAGGGGACTGAGCCCTGGGCCTTCCGGGAGAGTACTCTGAGCCATCTCTCCAGCCCCTAAGGATAATTTTTTTTCTTTTTGAGACAAGGTCTCCCTGTAGCTCCAGCTGTCTTTTTTTTTTTTTTTTTAAATGAACTTCACTTTTTTTTAATATTTATTTTTTATTTATTTTTTTTTTAATTTATTTTTCTCTATGTGTATGATTGTACTGTCTGCATGCAGGTCTGTGCACCCGTGTCGTGCAATGCCGCGGAGGTCAGAAGAGGGTGTCAGATTCCCCTGGAACTGGAGTTCTCCTGGAATTGGAGTTACAGACGGTTCTCAGCCCGCCATGTGGTGCTGGGGATCGAACCCGGTTCCTCTGCAAGAGCAGTCGGTGCTCTTAACTGCTAGGCCATCTCTCCAGTCCCAGCTCCAGCTGTCTTAGACCTCACTCTGTAGACCAGGCTGGCCTTGAACTCACAAAGATCCTCCTGCCTCTGCCTCCCAAGTGCTAGTATTAAAGGCGTGTGCCACCATGCCCGGCTTGAACATAGTTTTAATGAAACAACCATGGAGTTAATCCTTTTATTGGGTCTCGTAATGGTATAGACGCAGAGTCCTCTTTACTTCATGCAGCAGATGGTCCCTAAAAGGGCCCAGCAAGAACTCTAGACTATAGCAGGCAGGCTTACTGGGAAAGTTTGGGAAAAGAACCAAAGTTCATTGTGGTGGCAGGTTGGTAGTAACTCATTTTTATTCTTGTAAAAGGAGCTTTATTCCTTTATCATATAAATTGGTCAGAACAGAAGCCGTTAAAAATAGTCAAGAGGGCTCAGTTTCCTGTGCCTCCTTGAAGATGTCATCTTCCACCTTTCTGTTCCAACTGCCTCTGCTGTCCCGCCTCCTCCACCATTACAGAACCTTCTGGAACCATAAGCTCAAATAAAATCCTCCTTTTATAAGTTCAGAAAAAAAAATAGTCAAGAGGTTATCCATCATTGACGATAATGCAACAGAAGCAGAAAGTCTCTTGATGTGAATCTATTTTAAATCCTGCAGTAGTGAATCCACAACCTGACTGATAATCTATTTCCATTTTTTTTTTCAATTTCCAAACCAAATGAATGACTGACAAAGAAGTGGACAATTATTATAAATACCAGTCCTCTACAGAGAAATCAGGGTGACAAAGTAGAGCAAGAACATGTTTAGTTTGTAAAATCTAAGTTCCAGTTTACTGGAAATAGAAGGGATAAGAAGCAAGTTCAACAGCATCTGGGCAAAAGAGCCAGTTCGAGAGAGTGATGTCAATGTCAGCATTAAAAACAAAGGAAGGGGGCTGGAGAGATGGCCTAGCGGTTAAGAGCGCCGACCGCTCTTACAGAGGACTAGGGTTCCTTCCCCAGCACCCACATGGCTGCTGAGAACCATCTGAAACTCCAATTCCAGGAGAACTCCAGTTCCAGGGGAATCCGACACCCTCTTCTGACCTCCGCGGCATTGCACGACACGGGTGCACACACCTGCATGCAGATAGTACATTCATACACATACAGAAATAAATAAAAATAAAAATAAAAATAAATAAAAAATAAAAAAAAAAAACAAAGGGAGGGGCTGGAGAGATGGCTCAGTGGTTAAGAGCACTGGCTGCTCTTTCAGAGGACCTGGGTTTGATTCCTAGCACCCACATGGCAGTTAACTGGAGTCTGTAACTCTAGTTCCAGGGGAATCTGACTGACACCCTCTTCTGATCTCCACAGGCATTGCAAGCCATGGGTGCACTTACACACATGCAGGCAAATCTCCACAGGCATTGCAAGACACAGGTGTACTTGCAAGATACTCATACACATAAAACACAAATGTCAACATAAAATAAAATAAAAAGCAGGGGAAGGAGTACTGTTTGAGCCTAAAAGAAAACAAACAACAAACAAAAACCCAAGAACAACTGAAAAAAAACATTTAAACAGTTTCTGCTACAGTTTTCATCACTGAATGCCCTCTAAAGACCTAATGTTACTTGGGAGGCAGAGGCAGGCGGATCTTTGTGAGTTCAAGGCCAGCCTGGTCTACAGAGTGAGTTCCAGGACAGCTGGGGCTACAGGGAGACCCTGTCTTGAAAAGACCAAAAAAAAAAAAACCCAAAAGACCTAATGTTAAAGGCTTGCTCTAAGGAGGTGACAGAATCTTGAGAGATGGAACCTAGTGGAAGGAAGTTAGGTCATTGGGCTTGAAACATTCTCCAGAAAAACAGAACTTACAGGAGATGGATGGGTGATTGATTGATATACAGACAATCAGATAGACAAAGAAAGAAAGAAAGAAAGAAAGAAAGAAAGAAAGAAAGAAAGAAAGAAAGAAAGAAAGAAAGAAAGAAAGAAAGAAAGAAAGAAAGAAAGGAAGGAAAGAAAGAATAGTTTTTTTTAAATTTTATTTATCTCGTATGTGTATGAATGTACTGTCTGCATGTAGGTTTGTGCACCCGTGTCATGCAATGCCGCATAGGTCAGAAGAGGGCATCAGATTCCCCTGGAACTGGAGTTAAAGATGGTTCTCAGCTGCCATGTGGGTGCTGGGAATCAAACCTGGGTCCTCTGCAAGAGCAGTCAGCGCTCTTAACCGCTAGGCCATCTCTCCAGCCCCCGGAAAGATAGGTTTTAACAAAGTGGCTTACACAGTTCCAGGCTAGACAAGTCTAAAATCTTCATGGTAGACCAGGCTGCTGGAGACCTATGTAAGGGATGGTGCATCAGTTCAAGTTCATGTGTACCCTGACGGCAAAATTTTCATATGTCCAAGGGAGTCAGTCTTTGTCTATTAAGGTCTGGAATAGATTAGATAAGGCCAACCCAATTTATAGAGGATAATTTGCTTTGTTCAAAGTCTACTTAATGGAAATAGTAGCCTTACCTAAAACACAGCTTCAAAGAAACATCTCAAAAAATGTTGAAGGGCTGGCTAGATAACTCATCAGATACTTGCCTCAGTTGCCTCAAAAACCTGGTAAGTTGGGGGCTGGAGAGAGCTCAGTAGTTAGGAGCACTGGCTGCTCTTGCAGAGGATCCCAGATCAATTCCCAGCACCTGAATGGTAGTTAACAACCATCAGTAGCTCCAGTTCCAGGGGAACTGACACCCTCTTCTGACTTCTGCTAGCATTGCATGACATGGGTGTACCTACCTACATGCAATACACTCATACACGTAAAATAAAAATAAATAGCTGGGCGTGGTAGTGCATGCCTTTAATCCTAGCACTTGGGAGGCAGAGGCAGGTGGATCTCTGTGAGTTCAAGGCCAGCCTGGTCGACATAGCAAGTTCCAGGACAGCCAGAGCTACAGGGAGACTGTTTTTTTTGAGACTATTATTAGTCTCAAAAAGACTAATAATAATAATAACAATAATAATAAATAAATAATTTTTTTTTGGCCTTTTGGAGACAGGGTCTCCCTGTAGCCCCAGCTGTGCTGGAACTCACATTGTAGACCAGGCTGGCCTTGAACTCACAAAGATCCACCTGCCTCTGCCTCCCAAGTGCTAAGATTAAAGGTGTGTGCCACCACGCCCAGAAATAAAATATTTTTTTAAAAAACCTGTTAACTTGGGGCTGGAGAGATCGCTCATTGCTTAAGAGCACTGGCTGTTCTTGCAGAGGACTGGGGCTCAATTGCCAGCACCCACATGGTGGCTAACAACTGTCCATAACTCTAGTTCCAGGGGATCTGACACCCTCTGTCCTCTCTGGGCATTGCATAACATGGTGCACTTGTATACATACATATTCATTCATAAAAAAAACCTGTCAACTTAAGTTCCATTCCTGGAATCCACATAAAGACAGGAGAGAAACAATTTTACAAAGTTGTCCTCTGACCACCACATATGCACCATAAAACACAATATTAATAACGATGAAACATTTAAAAAATATGACTGACCAAATATCTGAGTACCAGGGCCTAGTGACATTAACAGGAAATTAACTGCCACGATGCTTAAAAACCAACTGATAAAATAGTTAATGTTTCACTCTGTAGAGTTCTGTTCAATTGCACAACATGACCTGGTACTGATTATAGTCAGTCATTTGAAGTCACAGATTTCCACCCAGCAAGAAGTATTTAAGGATTAAAAAACAATCTAATGTTGTTAATTTTCTTACAGCTTTGGATATAAAACTTATCCTCAAAGAGAACGAGTGAGGTTATTTTCTATGATACAAGAGCCACAGGAACAAGGATCTTTCTGTCCCTTTATTGCTGTAGTCCTGGCGACTAGGGCCGTGCCTGGCAAAGGTTGGGTGCCAGGATATATTAATGAATGAATGAATTCATGAGGATGGAACTAAGCAGAGACAGAAAGTGTAACTGGAAAGATGTGATTAGCATATCACACATAAATTTTCTCAGATAAAATTTGGCATTCATTCACACCCATAGAAAAAATTCCACTTCGGAGTAATCTGAAACATTTGTTTCTTGCCTGGATGTTGGGAGATCAAATTTATTGAGGTAGCATTAGAAATAAAATATGAAGATCACGTACAAATCTATTCTGCATGGAATCCTTCACATGGGTGGAATGGCATACTAAACACTGAAATAACTGAACTGTTCCTGTGGAGAATCCTTAGTGGAGCCAGCTCTAGGGCTTATTGGGACAATTGCATTAGTTACACAACTGTCCTTCTCAAAATATCAGCCTGACTAACACCTCAGGGTACCAGAAGCCTAAAGTTCCACTGTAGATGTGTATTCCTTTCAGTCTTGAGAAAAATTTAAGTTTCCAGCATTCTCAATGAAAATATAACTACCTTACAAGCTTAATACCTTAGAACTGACATTTTAATACTTGGGTAAAGATCAGTTCCGTCTGTCTACCACCAGTTAGC
Source organism: Rhizomys pruinosus (assembly GCA_009823505.1). Classification (NCBI taxonomy): domain Eukaryota; kingdom Metazoa; phylum Chordata; class Mammalia; order Rodentia; family Spalacidae; genus Rhizomys; species Rhizomys pruinosus. The sequence continues at coordinate 933,017 of VZQC01011394.1, read as the reverse complement.
TAGCGGTCCTACATACCTTTGCCTTAGTTATAAGTGCTTCTAGTTTTGATCATTTGGAACTATCAATAATCAATTCTGCTCTTACAACCATGCAGGAATCATATCTGGAGAAAACCAGGGAGTTAATGTTAAAGAAATAATCTCTAGCCGAGCGTGGTGGTGTATGCCTTTAATCCCAGCACTCGGGAGGCAGAGGCAGGCGGATCTCTGTGAGTTCAAGGCCAGCCTGGTCTACATAGTGACATAGTGAGCTCTAGGCCAGCTGGAACTAAAGAAATGAAAGAGAAGAATAGTGTTCTGAGTTCCTGATGCCCAGAGAAGAGCGATGGCTGCGGGACGCAGTGGAATGACTATCATCTTAGCTTCTGGGACACTTAACCATCTGTTTATACACGTATATCAAGATGACCTAAGGAATGAAGAACGACTGCAAACCCTTCAGGGATTTGGAGGTCATTTTCACACATCTATTGGATTTTTCTTTCATCAGTCTTTCCAATGTCAAAACCACACAACAACCGAGAATGTTGACATATGTAATGTAAATAGTTCCATTGTCAGGTTTGGATAGAATATTATCATTTGAGCAAACATTATACTGGGAAATGTAATATTAAAAATAAGCCAGGTGGTGTGATGCAGGTCTGTAATCCCAGCTACTTGGAAATGGAGGCAAGAAGATCACAAGTTTAAGTCCTGCTGGGGTGTAGAGTAAATTCAAGACCATTGCAGACCACTTAGGGAGACTTGGTCTTGAAAAGTAAGGCCGGGTCTGGAGAGTATGGCTCAGTGGTTAAGATCACTGGCTGCTCTTGCAGAGGACCTAGGTTCAGTTTCCGGCATCCACATGGTGGCTAACAACCATCCATAACTCCAGTTCCAGGGGATCCAATGCCATCTTTTGACCTTCTCAGGCATTGCCTGACATGGGTGCACTTACAAACACGCAGGCAATGCACTAATACACATAAATAATAAATAAATAAAATATTTAAAAATAAAATTAAAATAAAAGGTGTAGGGATATAGCTCAATGGTAGGACACTTGTCTGGTATGCATATGGCCTATGTTCAATCTATAATATAGTATATGAAAAAAATAATAAATGAGCCCTTAGAGCTGGAGAGATGGCTCAGCGGTTAAGAGCACTGACTGCTCTTGCAGAGGACCTGGGTTTTATTCCCAGCACCCACATGGAGGCTAAGAACCATCTTTAACTCCACTTCCAGGGGAATCAGATACCCTCTTCTGACCTCTGCAGCATTGCACAACACGGGTGCACCAACCTACAGGCAGATAGTACACTCATACGCATTAAAAAATAATATAAAATAATAATAATAATAAATAAAAACAAACAAAAACCAAAAAAAAAACCCCACAACAAAATAAATGAGCCTTAAACCTATAGGAATAGTTAAACATTTTCCATTTGTGTTACACTCAATTATGACTACATCTTCCATATGATATGCACTATTCAAGTTATAACCTCAGGGTGATTTGAATAGTAAAACTACTTGGTTCTTCAGATAAGATGTTACTATGTAATCATTTTATAATAGTGATAAAATCATACTCCCTGAGAAAAGAAGCTCCATCCCCTAAGTCTATTGTTTTGTGACAGAGACACAGGAAATCGATAGACCTTTGAGACTTTTCTGATACATTAGAAGCAGAGCAATAGCACAGCTTCTAGCAATAGCACAGCTTCTTGGCACCTGCACAGCTAGAGCCAGCGTGAGGGTCAGGCAGGACAGTGCCCAGAGGCTCCCGCATGCTGCACATCAGCCATTAGTTTCCTTGTTTATCTGAGGGATTAAAAAAAACATATGTAGAAAATTTGAAACATAAATTACATATGGAAATTTTGAGTGGTGACTTAGGGACGTTTTCATGAATCAGACAAAATTTTGCCAACAACAGTTTAAATATGTTTTCTGTTTATGTTACGGTGAAAGCCAATCTTCCTTTCCTCCCTCCCTCCCCCTCTCACTTTCTTTCTTTCTTTTCTTTCTTTCTTTCTTTCTTTCTTTCTTTCTTTCTTTCTTTCTTTCTTTCTTTCTTTCTTTCTTTCTTTCTTTCTTTCTTTCTTTCTCCTTCCTTATTTTCTTCCCTCTTGTTTGTCTGTTTTTTGAGGCAGATCTCAGTTTGTAGCCTAGGCCAACCTCAAGCTTGCAATCCTCCTGCCTCAGCCTCCTGAGTGCTAGGATGATATCCAGACCTGTTAAAAACTTTTCTAAGCCGGGCATGGTGAAGCATGCCTTTAATCCTAGCACTTGGGAAGCAGAGGCAGGCAGACCTCTGTGAGTTTAAGGCCAGCCTGGTCTACAGAGTGAGTTCCAGGACAGCCAGAGCTACAGGGAGACCCTGTCTCAAAAAAAAAGACCAAAAAAACAAAAAACAAAAAACAAACAAACAAAAAACACTTTTTTTTTTTTGGTATTTTTTGAGACAGGGTCTCCCTTTAGTCCCAGCTGGCCTGGAGCACGCTCTGTATACCAGGCTGGCTTTGAACTCACAGAGATCCGCCTGCCTCTGCCTTCCGAGTGCTGGGATTAAATGCATGTGCTACCACGCCCGGCTATTTTTTTTTTTTTTTTTTTTTGGTATTTTAACAAACACTTTTCTATGAAGAAACTGAAACCTGGGGATAGAGAAATGGCTCAGTGCTTAAGAACATGCATTGCTCTTCCAGAGAACCAGAGTTAGATTCCCAGCACCCATGTCAGATGGCTCACAACCATCTGTAACTCCAGCTCCAGGAAATCCAACGCCTCACACACAGACCTCCCCACATATATGTCTTAAAAATAAGAAATTGAGGGGCTGGAGAGATGGCCTAGTGGTTAAGAGAGCCTACTGCTCTTGCAGAGGACCTGGGTTCGATCCCCAGCACCCACATCGCGGCTGAGAACCTTCTTTAACTCCAGTTCCAGGGGAATCTGACGCCCTCTTCTGACCTCCGTGGCATTGCACAACATGGGTTCCCAAACCTACATGCAGACAGTACATTCATACACATAAAAAAATAAATTAAAAAATTAAAAATTGAAGCCCTTTCTCTCTGTGTTTTAACAAGGTCCAGCTATGTGAATGCATCCTATAGAATAAAGATCACACATGTACTACAGCCATTTTGATAAGATGTACATTCTTTTTAAAAATTTTATTTATTGGGGCTGGAGAGATGGCTCAGTGGTTAAGAGTTCTGACTGCTCTTACAGAAGACCTGGGTTTGATTACCAGCACCCACATGGTGGCTAGGAACCATCTTTAAGCTGGGCATGCTGGCATATGCCTTAAAAAAAATAAAAATAAAAATTTTATTTATTGTTTTATTTTATATGTATGAGTGCATTGCTTGCATGTGTGTAAGGGCACCTGTGTCGTGCAATGGCCTCGGAGTCAGAAGGCTTTGGGTTCCTCTGGAACTGGAGTTACTAATGGTTGTTAGCTGCCCTGGGGGTACTGGGAATCAAACCTGTGTTCTCTGCAAGAGCAGCTGGTGCTCTTAAGTGCTGAGCCCTCTCTCCAGCCCCAAGATACACATTCTATGCTGCATGTTCAGGTTGTGTCTATAAACCAATGTGCTTATTAATTAGTACAATGAACATTAATTGATAAGTAGAAATAACTAGTTTCTCCTCTCAGCTAATACTCAGGGGTTGTGGTGGGGGGGAATCATGAATTTTAGAAACTAATAAATCACTCAAATAATTATGTCTTCATTATAAATCAGTAAGTCGACAAGACATTCTTTAATTTTTAAGACAATTTAATAGAATTATGTGTTTCTTGTTATATTTGTACTCACCCAAAGTCCCAGGAATTTGAGGAAATCTCTTTCCTGTACAGTCCTCCTCTCAAATTCCTTTTCATTCTAAGTTATTGGTGTACCTCTGCTCTGATGGGTGATCTCCTGTGTGCTGCCTGCTTCCTGACAGCTCATTTCACTGAGTCAAGATGTGACAGCACATTGGTCCATGGGCTTTTGCCTGCAGTCTTTCAGGCTCCAGACCTTCCCCGCCCTTCTCTCACAAACCACCATTGTTCTCAATGACCAGTTCCCAGCTTCTGCTTCCAGGGTTTGGAGCCCACAGTGTCAGAACCGTGCTCGCTGGTAGTTACCTGGGCAGCTTCAAGATTCTCATCTCCAGGAATGTTCAAAAGTGGAAGTTCATAAAAAGAGATTCTCTCAAATAGCAGCTCAAGAAATTAGACAAGATATGACAGTTTCCATTTCTGTAAAATAAAACCTAGGCATGTTCACAGATAACAGACTGGCACCAACATGTGTAACTTGGGACATCATAAACAAGCCATTTATACCCAACACAAAAGAATATCAACCCTTGTCCCTTGAAAACATTTGATCTATTTGGCACTCATGATGATTCTTACTGATTTTTCTTCTATGCTCAATTTTTCCTTTGACATAGTGTATTTGCTTCTATAAATTTTTTAAAAAGATTAAAAACTCAAGTTGATAGCCGGGCGTGGTGGCACATGCCTTTAATCCCAGCACTTGGGAGGCAGAGGCAAGTGAATTTCTGTAAATTCAAGTCCAGCCTGGTCTACATAGTGAATTCCAGGCTATCTGGGTCTACAGGTAGACCTTGTCTCAAAAAGACAAAAGCAAACAAAACAAAATGAAACAAAGGATTCAGGTTGATAATCGTTCTTTGCATAATTGTAGTAATCCTTGGCTATTCCGATTACATAACTAACTGGTGTAGGACTGCAAAAGTTTACTGAGGCATCTCTTGTACCTCATTTAATCCTTCCGGTCAAGAGAATGGGACTCCTTGGCACTGAGTGTGTGCTGTAGGCTTTGGAACATGCCGTGAGTCACAGCAGTGGGCAATCTAAAGGTCTAGAGCAAACAATGTGAACTAGGGGCAGCAACTAGCAGCTTTGCTGTCCCGGGCAAACCTGAAGTGGCTCAGAGAAGGTGACAAGCAGCAGCTAGGCCGGAGAGGATGGTGAAATTTTGAGGCAGGAAGGGAGGGCATGGAAGCCATGTACAAATGCACAGGAGCAAACACCACAAGCTAGCGCATCCTGTGACCTATGGGCCCATTTTTACTATCGTGTGTACCTCTGAATCTATGCATATTACAGTCAGCACCATAGTTATCCTGTGAGCAACTGCTTTCTCTAGTAGGTCAGAGGGCAGAGTGGGGAGGGGTTTGAACCGTTAGAGAGAGGTCAAGCAGCTTGCAGTTAGCAAGAATTGTAACTGAGCTCTTACCAAATCTGTCTGTTCTGACAGCTTCAACATCGTTAATCCCTACAAGTTTGATAGTGTGGTAGCAAGGCAGGGAGCCACCTACAGTTTGGTGGCACTCTACTTTTCCCCTCTCTGACCCTTGTCATTCACACTTCTCAAGCAAGACCTTGGGCTCTCCAGAGCAGTCGAATTTTCTGGCCTGATTTTCCTCATCTGTAAACTTAGGGGTTGGCCGGGTCCTACCACAGCAGCACTCACCCCAAGGTGACCAGGTTGTGGCGGGACCCCACACAGCACTGGTGGGAAAGGTAAGGATAAGACACTTGTCTCTACTCTGGGAGGCTGTTTCTGGGTTTCTTGTTTGGACCAGATTTTTCTAGGCACTCCTACTGGTAACTAATTTGCAACTCAGTTGTAACTGCTATACAACTGAGAATGCAATTTAAGCTGGATGGTTTATCTAGATTTTACCTTCTTATTAGAAATGTATGGGAGCCAGGCATGGTGGCACACGCCTTTAGTCCTAGCACTTTGGAGGCAGAGGCAGGCAGATCTTTGTGAGTTCAAGGCCAGCCTGGTCTACAGAGCGAATTCCAGGACAGCTGGGGCTACAGGGAGACACTCAAAAAAGACAAAAAAAATCTAATTTTATTGATTTGCTCACTGTGACTGGAGATCAACAGTAGCGCCAAACTGGAGAGCGAGACCTTGGGAATCAGGGAACTGTCAGTTCAGGAACCGGGGTCCCATCTATCGCGGCTGGAAGGCCTAGGATTCCACCGGAGAAAATCCTGTCTAGTGCTATAGCGCGAATGGATTCGGGAGACTGCAGTCTTAGTACAGGAGATCCGACCTGTGTTGATCACAGCAGCAAGACAAACCTCACCGTAGGAGTGAGAGAGAGGCACAGCCGCAAGGAAGAAGGAAAAAAAGGTGGCCAGCTCCCGCTTGCCAGTGGCCTTAAATGTTACACTTGCCATGCCGGCAGAATAGGTACACCCACAGGTTTGGGGTGGGCCATTCTGGGCTTGAGGTGGTTTCCAATCAGAAGACCCACTTTTCTCTTATTTTTATCCTATTAGTCCAGTCAATTGACAGCCTTCAAGGATGTAACATGTACATCACCCTAATTATAGATGACTCCGAGGAGTCACCATAATTATCAGAGAAGATACAGATGAAATAAATGGACTTCTTGTGTTCTCGAATGAAACTTTCAAATCTGGAGGATTATTTTCTTAAAAATGGAATGAAGTTTAAATCACTGATGAACTCCTCGAGTAAGAGCACTCCTTGTAAATGTGTGAATGCATATATTAGATCATCGGCTATGGTTGATATAGGAACACTCGCATCCTTGCGCTCGTGTTTTTTAATATGAAAATGAATAAAAGTTAATGCGATTTTTATTTTTATGTGTATGAATGTACTGCTGCATGCAAAGTCTGTGCACCTCCGTGTCGTGCAATGCCAGCAGAGGTCAAGAAACGGGTGTCAGTTTTCCCCTGGTCGGAGACTGGAATTAGTTCTTCCTGGGAATTGGAGTTTCAGACGTTTCGCAAGTTTCCAGCCACGTGGGTGCTGGGGATCGAACCCGGGTCCTCTGTAAGAGAGAGGTCGTACGCTCCTTAACCGCTAGGGACGGGCCATGCTCTCCAGCCCCAGAGTGTATCTTAAAACAGATGTCCCAAAGTTGTGTCACATGCTGGGCCCTTACACAGTAACCTCTCTTGCAAATCCCCTACCACAAGAACCCCCTCATCTTCTTGGTGTTATCAACTGAGCCTAGGGATGGAGGAATGGTCCTCTGACCAGGGGAGAAGCTGGGGGCAGCGTGAACCTGATGCGTACAGCTGCTACAGCGAGCAGGCATGAGCTTCAGGTGCCAAGAGTTCGGAAAACAAGTCCTAATTAATCCCACAGTAACTCGGGCCACAATTTTTCATATAAAGTTGGAAGAATATATCTTATAAATTCTCAGCGTCTACTAGTAGTGAAATTGATCTTTCAATGGGAGACAGGGAGATCTGATAAATTAGCCAGGCTAGTAGACGAAATATCAGGTGATTGTCTAATGTTGAAATATGCTCCAAATATCAGTGACCAGCACCCTGAGAAATTAATGTCTCAGCACTATTGATGGGAGTAAAGTTGAAATATCTGCTATTCCTTCATGCCTATCTTCAGTTGTTGAGCTACCTGAGCATGAGTTGCACTGGTCTTCATCTGAAATCCCCAACACATTATCTCTTCATGTCTCTTAGATGAACATTTCTTGCCTTACCGTCTTCAATATTATTGTCACTTGTTATACAATCACATTACAGAGAGAGAAGAGAATGAGAGAGAAGATGAGAGATAGAGAGAGAGAGAGAGAGGAGAGGAGCTTGATTCACAGCTGCTAACGATAGGTCATTAGTATGTCTCTATACCAGGATTTACATAGATTGATTCACACACGAATCACACATGTTAGAAAATGTGTTCACCAACAGAGGTATATCTTAGTAGAGGCGTGGGGGGAGTCGACAGAATTATAGGAGAGTGGATGTCTTACCCCTCAAAAAAGAGGCACCCTCACTAAACCGGCTGAAGGCCGAGAGAGGTGTTACCACCAGTCCAATAGTGCCTAAGAGCCTGACATTCTCCAAAGGTCAACGTGAGTACAACGGTCCTAAGAGATCCAAGATCTATAAAAGTACTATTGTCTGAAAAACAAGATGGCAGTAGGGGAGGTCATGCCCTGCTCCCCTCCCCAAAAAACAAACAAAAATGAAACAAAAACAACATCAAAACAAAATATAAACATAGAGAAGGACTGGAGAGAGAGAGAAACTTTTCATATTTTTCAAAGATGTTTTCCACCAGTCCACTGCACCTCACACTGTCCTCAGTTGAGGAATGTGCCCTCAACAGCACCCACTCTAGTAAGTAATGATATTCGCCATTCACTAAGCCACCCCTCAGTCCAGTCAGGGTGACACCACTATAGTAGATATAAAATTACACTTCCAAGTGAGCGATTGATGCTGCTTCGGTCATCCTGCAGGCCTGGCAGTGCGTTAGAAGAATTATTTCCTTTCCATGACTTGTTAAAAATCCTAAGCAGCAGCACAGGGAGTTCTGGTCCTTACAAAAGTAAACTCCTCTCATCACAGTTTGGACTGTAGGCAAGGACAGGAGTGATGTGAGGAGAGGGACCAAAGGGCACCACAGCGCTCATAACCATACGGCTGAGTCCCTCTGGCCCTGTGCCACAGCACAAAGTTCTTTAGCTTCAGCCATCTCTGAAGCACAGGGTCCTTGTTAGAAAGAAAATTCCATACAATATTGGTTATTATTGATTGTTATTTATTTACTTTATTTATTTTTTTTATTTTTTTTTTATGTGTATAAAATTGTCTGTTGCATGTAGGTGTTGGTAGCACCGTGTCTGGCTATTGTGCGGAGGTCAGAAGAGGAGGTGTTCAGATACCTGGAACTGTCCGGAGGTCTAAAGACGGGTTTTCCAGCCACCATGGTGGGTCGGGAATTCGAACCGGTCCTCTGCAAAGCAGTCAGATGGCGCTCTTAACCTACTAGGCTATCTCTCCAGCCCAATTTTATTTATTTTATTGAGACAGGGGTCTCTTCTGTAGCCCATTGACACTTCTGTTTTTATTTTTTTTTTTGTTGGNAAAAAAAAAAAAAAAAAAAAAAAAAAAAAAAAAAAAAAAAAAAAAGAAGTGTATGGGCTACAGAGAGACCCTGTCTCAAAAAATAAATAAATTTGGGCTGGAGAGATAGCCTAGTGGTTAAGAGCACTGACTGCTCTTGCAGAGGACCCGAGTTCGATCCCCAGCACCCACATGGTGGCTGAGAACCGTCTTTAACTCCAGTTCCAGGGGAATCTGACACCCTCTTCTGACCTCCGCGGCATTGCACGACACGGGTGTACAAACCTACATGCAGACAGTACATTCATACACATAAAATATAAATAAATAAAAAAAAATAAAGTAAATAAATAAAATAAAAAATGTATGGAATTTCTTTCTAACAAGGACCCTGTGCTTCAGAGATGGCTGAAGCTAAAGAACTTTGTGCTGTGGCACAGGGCCAGAGGGACTCAGCCGTATGGTTATGAGCGCTGTGGTGCCCTTTGGTCCCTCTCCTCACATCACTCCTGTCCTTGCCTACAGTCCAAACTGTGATGAGAGGAGTTTACTTTTGTAAGGACCAGAACTCCCTGTGCTGCTGCTTAGGATTTTTAACAAGTCATGGAAAGGAAATAATTCTTCTAACGCACTGCCAGGCCTGCAGGATTGACGAAAGCAGCACAATGCGGAGTGTTTAATTTGAGGTGTCACCCTGACTGGACTGAGGGGTGCTTAGTGAATTGGCAATATCATTACTTCAGAGTGGGTCTGTGAGGGCACATTCCAAGAGGACAGTGTGGGTCAGTGGACTGAGTGGGAAAACATCTTTGAAAATATGAAAAGTTTCTCTCTCTCTCCATCCTTCTTCTGTTTTTTTTGTTTGTTTGTTTGTTCGTTTCATTTTGTTTTGTTTTGGGGAGGGGAGCAGGGCATGACCTCCCCTACTGCCATCTTGTTTTTCAGACAATAGTACTTTTCAGACTTTGGATTTTAGGACCGGTTGTACCAGTTGACCTTTGGGGAATGTCAGGCCTTAGGCCTTTGACTGGTGGTAACACCTTTGGCCTCACCGGTTTTGAGGGTGCCTACTTTTTTGAGGGTAAGACATACTCCTTAATTCTGTGACTCCCCAGCTCACAGATAACTGTGGTGGAAATTTTCAACATGTGTGATTGTGTGAATCAATCTAGTAAATCCTGGTTGACATAAATGACTATCTAGAGTGTATAAGTCTCTCTCTCTCTCTCTCTCTCTCTCTCTCTATCTCTCTCTCTCTCTCTCTCTCTCTCTGTATGTGTTGTATACAAGTAGATATAATTTAAGACGGAAGGCAAGAAATGTCACAAGAGACATGAAGAGAAATGTGTTGGGATTTCAGGATGAAGAAGTGCAACTCAGCTCGGAGCCAACTGAAGAAGGCATGAGAAAGCAGATATTTCAACTTACTCCCATCAATAGTGCTGAGACAATTATTTCTCAGGTTGGTCACTGATATTTGGAGCATATTTCACATAGAAACAGTATTTCGTCTAGCCTGGTAATTTATCAGATCTCCCTGGTCTCCCATGAAAGCTCATTTCACTCACAGTGCACCTGAGGAATTTTATAAATATATTCTTCCAACTTATATGAAAAATTGTGCCCGAGTTACTGTGGGAGAATTAGGCTGTTTTCCGACTCTTGGACCTAAGCTCATAGCCTCTCGCTGTGCAGCTGTACGCACAGGGTCCCTAGCCCCCAGCTTCTCCCCTGGTCAGAGACCATTCCTCCATCCCTTAGGACTCAGTTGATACACAAGAAGAGAGGGGGTTCTGTGGTAGGGGATTTGCAAGAGAGGTTACTGGTGAAGGGCCCAGATGTGACACAACTTTGGGACACTGTTTAAGAAAATCTGGGCTGGAGAGATGGCCTAGCGGTTAAGAGCGACGACCGCTCTTACAGAGGACCTGGGTTCGATCCCCAGCACCCACGTGGCTGCTGAGAACCGTCTGAAACTCCAATTCCAGGAGAACTACAGTTCCAGGGGAATCTGACACCGTCTTCTGACCTCTGCGGCATTGCACGACACGGGTGCACAGACTTGCATGCAGACAGTACATTCATACACATAATAAATAAAATCATTAACTTTTATCAATTTTATAAAAACACACAGCGGTGTGATCATATCACAAGCATGTTATTCCTTACTTCAGGGCCTTATGAGGGTTTCATCAGTGAGTTTTAAACTTCATTCCATTTTTAGAAAATTAATGCCTCAGATTTGAAGTTCTTGAGACCAAGAATCCATTTATTCTCTGTTCTTCTCTGAAATATGGTGACTCCTGGGAGTCTTATAATTAGGGTGTGTCATGGTTAATCCTGGGTGTCAACTTGACTGGACTAAGGAACAAATAAGAGAAAAGGGTCTTCTGATTGGACCACCTCAACCCAGATGGCCCACCCCAAATGTGGGTGTTACCTTCTGCCGGCAGGCAGTATTTAAGGCCACGGCAGCGGGAGCTGGCCCCTTTTTTTTCCTTCTTCCTGCGGCTTGCCTCTCTCATCTGGTGAGTTTGTCTTGCTGCTGTGATCAACCTTTCGGATCCCAGCGTGTACTGAGACTGGCAGATCTCCTGGAATCCATTCGGGCCTTCAGCACTAGACTGGGACTCCTGAGACATCCAGCCTTGCGGACTGAGCAGTTCCCTGGATTCCCGGCCTCTCCAGTTCGGCGCTACTGTTGAGCTCCGTCACGTGAGCAAATCAATAAATTGTATATAGTTATATATATTCATCCTGTTGCTTCTGTTTCTTTAGAGAACCCTGACTAATACAGATTTTGGTACCAGAAGTGGTTCTAGAGAAACAGAATTGAAAGGATGAATTTCTTTAGTGGGCTTGGTAGCCTCTGGAGCCAGCTCTCCAACCCAATGAAGCCTAGAGTTACTGAAGGCTCTCCTGGTGGCATGAAGAGGAATGATAATCCTTGGTGCAGACTATTTGATCTAATTATGAAGATAGATCCATTTGACTCACCTAACTCACCTCTTGTGAGAAGCAAGGAATTTAGCGACTCTATATATAAAACGTTCGAGAAATTGCAGAAAAATCAGGAAAATAATGATGTTGCCTTGTTGCTCCTAGCATGTCTGGATAAACTGTTAGACGAAAATATGGAGCTCGGTGATAAAAATGACCAGCTCCGGATTCGAAACAACAGTTTAAAGGTTTCCAAGTGTGCTCTGGAAGAGAATCTTCTCTCCAGCAGCCAAAGAGCTAAAGCAGCAGAAAATCAAGCTGGAGCCCTTATTATACGGTTGGCTGATTTACAACGCAAATTTAATTCCCAGCCACGAAAAGTGTCAGCAGTTAAAGTGAGAGCACTGGTGGGGAAAGGGTGGAACCCTGAAACTTGGGATGGAGATGTGTGGGAGAACTATGATGATGAGGATTTTGAACCCTCGGATTCTGAGGGATTTTCTTTATCTGAGGAATTAACCTCCCCACCCTCAGCAGAGAATCCACACCCTGCAGATCCCTCCTCCCCACCCTTGCCTGAGGAAATTAATCCCCCCCTCCCAGTGGGAGCTGATGTCCCTCAGGGCCCAACAATTGTTGCCTCTAGACCTATAACCAGATTGAAGTCTAAGCAAGCCCCTCAAGGTGAGATAGAAAGTGTGGTCCACGAGGAGGTGCGATATACTACTAAAGAAATTAATGAGTTTGCTGATTCATTCCGGCAGAAGCCTAAGGAATATGTGTGGGAATGGATTTTAAGGGTGTGGGATAATGGTGGAAGGAATATAAAATTGGATCATACTGAGTTTATCGATATGAGCCCACTGAGTAGAGATTCTAGGTTTAACATGGAAGCTCGAGCAGTTAAAAAAGGTGTTAAAAGTTTATTTGAATGGTTGGCTGATGTATTTATTAAAACATGGCCTACTAACAGCGAGTTAGAGATGCCTGATATTCCTTGGCTTAGTATTGATGAAGGGATTGTGAGGGTCAGGCAGATGGGCATGCTCGAGTGGATTCGAAGTGTAAAACCACATTCTCCACAATATGNAAAAAAAAAAAAGAAAGAAGTACAGTTCATCTCTGGCTGTCAGCTACTTTGCTCTCCCTGGGACAGAGCTACAAAGGGAGGGAAGGGAGGCTGGGCAGTTACAGCTGTGGGAACTGAGTGTTCAAGAGTCTTCAGAGTTAAACTTGGGCAAGTGACTCTCCCTTCCCAAGGCAGAGTTTTCTCATTGAAAGAAGGATATAACAATCCCCCCCCCCAAAAGGATATAACAATCCTAACTACAGAGGGTGGATTCAACGAAACAGCATGTCAAAAACATGGGGATTGGAGAGATGGCTCAGTGATTGAGAACACTGCTGCTCTTGCAGAGGATCCGGGTTTATTTCCCAGCACCCACATTGTGGCTAACAACCATTTGTAACTCCAGTCCTTGTAGATCTGATGCCTTCCTCTGACCTCCTTGGGCAGTGAACAACACAGATGCACTTACACACAAGCAAGCAATACACTCATACATATTAAAACAAACAAACAAACAAACAAACAAACAAACAAACAAACAAACCTAGCATGATCCTGGGCTGAGCAGTGCAAACCACCAACACGGAAGACCAAGACATCTGGAAACTGACACTACTTTCTACCTATAACTTTAGTTTACTTTACCTCTATAACTGAAATGATGATGGAACTATAAGAAATGGTCTAGAGATCATGTGTATAAACATAAGAGATTCTGTTGTAAGTTTTAAAACATGCAAATGGGAGTTAGTATGCAGAGAGCTAGCTGTCAAAGTTGGTGGCCAGATTCTAAAGGACGGGGCTAAATTTAATGCTAGAGACTAGGGATCAGAGAGGCCAGAGGGGTCTGAGAGCTAAAAGCATGAGCATGCTTGGAGCAGTCGGTCAGGTGTCTGGGTGTGGCGGTATACTCCTGTAAACCCAGCACTCCGGAAGCTGAGGCAGGAGAATCAAGAGTTCAAGGCCAGCTTGGGCTGCAGAGAAAGTTTCAGGCCAACTTGATGGATATAATAAAACCCTGTCTCAAAAATAAATACCAAAACAAACTGAGCCGGGCATGGTGGCACACGCCTTTAATCCTAGCACTTGGGAGGCAGAGGCAGGCGGATCTTTGTGAGTTCAAGGCCTGCTTGGTCTACAGAGTGAGTTCCAGGACAGCTGGGGCTACAGGGAGACCCTGTCTCAAAAAGACCAAAAAAAAAAAAAAAAACTGAAAGAGAAGAATCCTGATATTTTGGAGACAAATGCTGAAATATGTACAGATGAAATGACAGGTTTTCGGATTGCTTTCTCCCTAAGGCGCCAGTGCGCCGAAGCGAAACAGCATGGAAACGGCCATCTCCTCTTCGAGTCGGTCTTGATTGCAGTATCAAAAAAAAAAAAAAAAAAAGGAAAAGAAAAAAGAAACTGGCCATCTCTTTGGTATAGAGTAATTCCCCTTATCAGCAGTTTCACTTTCTAAACTTCAATTACCTCCAGTCAACTTTGGTCTCCAAATATTAAGTGGAAAATTCCAGAAATAAGCAATTCATGGTTTTTACATTGTGCTGCATACTGTCATGAAACCTTGTCCTTCTCGCTTTCACTTTGTTCAGTGTGTCCACAGAGCGCTATCTCAGTCGTCAGACCTATTTGTTCAAGTCATCCTTATTTTATTTAGTAGTGGCCCCAAAGTGCAAGATAATGGTAATGCTGCATGTTTGGCTTGGTTAAGGAGAAGTTGCAGAGAGTTTTTTTGGTTTTTTTTCAGTTATTGTGAGATTTATTAGGTACAGCTCATGTTTACAGTAATGCGAAAAATAACTTCTTCAAATTTAATAGTACATTTTCTCAGCAATTTAAGGATACTTTCATCAGGAACATTTGTCAAATGCAAAAATTGGTTATGAAATGCCACATACAGGTTATGTTCACATTTTTCTGACAGATAAATTCTGAGCAGCCCCATGATTCACCTAATAGGTGCTCTTGACACTCATCGCAGGTAGGAAACACAGAAAACATATTTCTGTGTTTTTTTTTTTTTTTTAATTTTTTAATTTATTTCGTATATTTTAAGGGGATTCTACAATATAATAGCACAGTTTTTTCAGATAACATTGATTTACTCAGTTTGTCATACCATTAGGTAATTGGTGCATTTTGCAAGTATATATGTCCAAATTTTGAACAACCCAAGGTTCCCATAGTTCAGTTTGAGAAGCTTGTATGCACAGGATGTTGATCAATTAGCAGTCCAGACTATATTCCTGTTAGTATAATGCTTCACCCCTATCTCTCCGCATGCCCTTACATTCTGCCACGCTTCCTCTTCCGCCATTGTTCCCTGGCTTTGGGAAAAGGGGCCACAAGTGGATGAGAAGAAATCAGTCTAATTTCTTGGAGTTGTCATTTTGGACTCTAGTCTTTTCAGGTTGTTTCCCTTCAGGGTTGACAGCTTTTCCAGTGATACCTTCTTAGTCATACTAACAAAGCCCCCACAAGCAATCGGATGTACAGTCATTTAAGCAGTACTACTTATTATGTCAAGCTAAGCTTTGCTGCTGCAGCTTAAGCCACAGATGCCCTTGCTTGGATGCTATGCTAATCTGCAAACTGTTGGTTTCTCTATAAAGGGTGCAAGTTCTTATTGTTCGCTTATAAACATCTCCTAACCACTATGGAGGACATAAGATTGTGGCCATCACTGTAAGTTATTCCTCCACGGAGGGAGCTAATAGCCCAATAGATTTGGGGATATATATAGAGGAACTTGGGGCGGAGACACTTGGCCTGCCACTGTTGCCTACAGTAATCTCCTAGGCTGCTGACGGTGTTTGTAGAATGATACTGCGACGCGTAGGAGTCTTGCTTTTTTCAGGGAGACCAATATTTTGTTGTATTGCTTGTGGCCTTTGGTAATGCTCTCAGCGCATTTCAGAGGCAGTTGTACGCTAGCAAGTGAAATCTCAACATTTTTCATACTCACACCAGGTCCTTCGACATACAGCGGCGGAACTTACTGCCTTTCCTCTTGCATATATCCACTTATAGGCAAAAGCCTTATAATTTGGGGTGGGGTGGGTTTGAATCCCTAGCTAACATCTACTAGGCAGAATAATTCATTGCTGATTGTCAGAGCTTTCCTGTAGTAAAATATTTTGCTTAATTACAAAAATTATAAAGACTTTACTACTGAATTTTGCTCTAGATAGATAAATATCCTTCACCAGTTTCCAGCCTATCAGTCATTAAAAAAAGGGTAGTTATACCTGTTTTTATAGGAAATTACCACTGTAACCAATGCGCTCAAATTACAGTTAGGCATAGTGCCGTTCATCTACCACAGTTTTTCTTTTTCCTATAAAGGGGAAGAGGTAGAAAGTTTTCTCAGCATCTGAAAGGTAAAATTTCATTAACGCATTAGGGCCCTTTATAAACAGTTAACACCAATAGTATTCAAAGAGATGATCAGTGTCTGTGACTCAGGCAGTCTGAGGTTCCTCTTTGTTTAATGTTCAGTTGGGTCAGCCTCTCTGCTGGCATTTACCAGTCCACTACCCTGCATAGCCATAAGTTGTTAGTTTTCCGGCATTTAAATTGGTGATTTTACCTGTGGGAATCATAAAATTCTCCTCCATTGTTAGTTTCGAGATCTCAAAAATTGAAAATATTTATCCCTAGGATTCGCGCACACAGATGTTTCCATTTGTATCCCAGAAAGGATACTATCCCACCTCCCACCTCCCTTTTTTTTTTTTTAGGGGAGAGTTTTAAATAAAAAGTTGAATGTTTTCAACTTAAGAAAGAATATAACAATTTCATGCTGAGGCTGCTAAGATCTACAATAAGAATGAATCTACAAAGAAGCCATAACAAAGAGAAAAGGAATTTGTGCTATTTTTGCTATTTGTGGGGTTTGTGTGTGTGTGTGTGTGTTTTTTTTTTTTTTGTTTTTTTTTTTTTGCTATTTTGCTATTATTTTTGCTATTTCCAAAAGTGGAACAGTTATGAAGTATATTAAGTGCTTCTTCAGATGGAAAGATCATCTGCATTTTTGGGAATCTACTGAGAGGTCTTGGAACTCATGGACTATGGATGAGAGGGAGGACCAAGATATATCCACAGTTTTTCACTATAAAAAAATTTGCAGTGATTGGATAAGTAGAATAATTTATTCTGTAATTCAACAAATGTCAAAATATGTCTTTGGCTGAGGGCCACTCTCCCACTCAGGCTAACCTAGCTGATACTTCCTAAAGAGCGCTGAGGCCACCCTGCTTTCCCCTGACAGGAAAGCTCTTCCCCCAGTGTGATGGTTAATCTTGTCATTTTAGTGGCGTACTTACCAGACCGCACCAAGAAAAAAGAAAAAAGGCAATCTCTGCGGCGTGTCTGATGAAGGATTATTTAGATCGTTTGAGGCCAGAATCCCGTCAAATCGGCGTGTCTGCCCTAGCCATGGGCAGGCAGGACGAAAATGAGTAGAGCACAAGCCTCTACTGATACCTGCTTCCTGATTGTGAATGTAATGTGACCAGCCAGTTCCTGCTCCTGTCACGTGTCTTCCCTGATATGATGGACTGTATCCCCTGGAACTGAAAGCTAAAATAAACCTTTAAACCGCTTTTGTCAGGTATTTTGTAGTAGGAAGTAAACAGTCTAT
The DNA here is from genome assembly GCA_009823505.1 of Rhizomys pruinosus. NCBI lineage: Eukaryota > Metazoa > Chordata > Mammalia > Rodentia > Spalacidae > Rhizomys > Rhizomys pruinosus. Next base: position 915,470 of record VZQC01011394.1, on the reverse strand, counting down.
CAGGGGAGAGGGACAGCCTGGTCTATGCAGGTGCTCCCTTCTTAGAAAGTCTTTTTGGGGGCTGGAGAGATGACCTAGCGCGTTAAGAGCGCCGACGCTCTTGCAGAGGACCCGGGTTCGACTCCCCAGACACCCACATGGCGTGGCCGAGAACCGTCCACCGAACACCAATTCCAGGCGAACTCCAATTCCAGGGTCGAGGGAATCCGACGCTCCTCTTCTGACTTCCGCGGCATTCACGCACGGGGGGTGCACAAACCTTCTTGCAGACCGTACATTCATACAATACAGAAAATAAATAAATCAAAAAAAAATTAAAAAATAAAAAAAAGAAAGCCTTTCTGGGAGGTTGGTGTATAGTGAGCTATAGAGAGAGCTGTGTCTGCTGCTCTTATCCCTGGTTTCTGGCTCTGCCTTGAGCTTTGGGACTCCTGGGCTATGACTTATGGGCTTTGCCTGGCCTCTGACATCTGCTTGGCCAACTGCTTTGCTGAGAACTCAATACTCACAGACTTCTGATTATCTGACATCTATTTGGAACTTGGCATTAAGATTCAATTGAGTTTCATGCCTGGTGCTTAATTTCCCGCCCCCTCCCTCAGCATTTATCATCGATTGGTACTCACAGCTCACAGTGACTTTGAAAGAATGACAACAACTTTCACATTTTTTTTTTTTTATTGTATTTTTTTATTTTTTATTTTAATTATTATTTTTTGGTCATTTCGAGACAGGTTTCCCTTTGTAGTTCCAAGCTGTCTGGAACTCACTACTGTCGGACCAGGCTGGCCTTGCACTCCTCAAGATCACCTGCCTCTGCTCCCAAGTTCTAGGCATTAAAGGCGTGAGCCACCCCGCCCGGCAAAGTTTCCCATTTTCAAAAAAAAGTAATTGCTGCCTTATTTTTCCTTGTAATTAATTAATTAATGTCTTTTTTGAGCATTCATTAGTTAATTAATTAATTAATTGTCTTTTGAGGACAGGGTCTTCCCTGTAGCCTCTGATGGCCTGGCAACCCATTAGTAGACAAGGCTGATCTTGAACCAACAGATACCTGTACTGCCTCTGTCCTCCCAAGCTGCTCCTAGCACTAAAAGTTGTGCACCACGATTGCCTAGGCTTGTTTGTTATTTTTTATAAATTAATTAATTACTTTTTTTTTTTTTTTTTTTTTTTTTTTCTTTTTAGCCCCAGCTGGCTGGAACTTACTCTATAGACCCGGCTGGCACTTGCTTGAACTCACCAGAGATCCACCTACCTCTGCTCTGAGTGTTAGGACAACAGGTGTGTGCTACCACACCATGGCTTAAAGGTGTGTTAGCCATGTGGGTGCTGGGAATTCGAACCCAGCGCTCCCCTGCAAGATGCTTATCATTGCTCTTACTGCTGAGCCATTCTCTCCAGCCCCTTATTTTATTTTTATGTGTATGTATGTGTGCCCACATGATTTTTGTGTACCATGTGCATGCAATGCTTACAGAGGCCAGAAGAGGGCATCAGACTTTTCAGAACCGGAGTTATAGATGGCTGTTAGCCATCATGTAGGTTCTAGGAATCAGACCAGGTCCTCTGCAAAAGCAGCCAGTGTTCTAAACTGCTGAGCCATCTTTCCAGCCTTTTCTTGTAATTTTAAATTGTGCCTTTTACTTTAAATTTATCAATTGTCAGCCATCATAATGAAATAATTATAGTAATT
>VZQC01011394.1:860039-908710 GCA_009823505.1 Rhizomys pruinosus | reverse complement strand
GTGAGTAACATCAATGTTATCTGCAAAACAACTAAAGTACTTTATTATAATTAGTAGAAATAACCCTTAAATAAATAAACTAGACATTTATAAATATTAATAAAATAAAAAAACTAAAATAATACCCTCCCCACAAATACATTAAAATATGTGTCTTCATTTGTGTTCCTACCTGCAGGAGGTAGTCAGTAGTCATATAGAAAGCAACCCTATAAATAGGGTAGAAATCATAATGGTGGGTCTGCCGCTTTCAGGAATTTATTCTGTTTGTCAGAATATAATCGTTGAATTTCATAACCTGTTATGTGTGTGTATTCATCTAACCAATATATCTAAATTTGCATTTTTCGACAATGTATGATTTCCTGATTGGACCTAGTTATTTCCTTAATTGATTGACTGAAAGGAGACGGAAAGAAAAATGACTATAATTAATGAAAAGAAGTATATTGTGTCGCGACTTTTTTTAATTACACTGTACAACAATGGAGCTGTAGATACCAATATTAAATAAATCTCGGACAATACATTGGTCGTATTAAAAAAATAACCAAGAATAAACTACTACTGTCATTGACACTTCTCCTATAACCAAGCCCAAACAAGTGGTGGCCTTTCCAAAGCTCTTGAAGACCTATTGATCAATTGCACATGGCTGGAGAAGCGCCATGTGAACTACGTGAATAATTAAAATAAAGCGGGATGAATGACTTGACCAAATCAGATATGTCTGTGAATCGACAGAGAGATAGCGCTCTGTGGACACACTGAACAAAGTGAAAGCGAGAAGGACAAGGTTTTCCAAATTTGACAGGTATGCCCCTAATGCATCAATGTAAACAACCATGATATTGCTTATTTCTTGGAATTTAATGGTCGCATCAAACAGTGATTAATTTATGTGTGGGAGACAAAGGTGTTGGAAAGCTGTTAGGTCCAATCCCTGAAGGTTATAGAAAGTGAGAACTAGCTGATAAAGGGGGAATACTCTATACAAAAGGAGATGGCCAGTTTCTTTATTTCTTTTTGCTTTTTTTTTTTTTTTTTGTTTAATGAGTATACTGCATTCATAGAGATAGCTAAACGATACTGAGGTAAGGTACGAGTTGGGTCTCTGAGTTCTCATTCAAATGGGTCTCCGTGCTCTGGGCCCACTGGCCCTTTTGAGAAGCATAATGCCGAAAATCCTGTGCGAGTTCTCATCTGTCCGATATATATCATATGCATGCTCCGCTAAGGAATTATCAGTATTTTCTATTTTCAGTTTTTTTTTTTTTTTGGAACTGGAGAGGCCGGGAATCCAGGGAACTGCTCAGTCCGCAAGGCTGGATGTCTCAGGAGTCCCAGTCTAGTGCTGAAGGCCCGAATGGATTCCAGGAGATCTGCCAGTCTCAGTACACGCTGGGATCCGAAAGGTTGATCACAGCAGCAAGACAAACTCACCAGATGAGAGAGAGGCAAGCCGCAGGAAGAAGGAAAAAAGGGGCCAGCTCCTGCTGCCATGGCCTTAAATACTGCCTGCTGGCAGAAGGTAACACCCACATTTGGGGTGGGCCATCCGGGTTGAGGTGGTCCAATCAGAAGACCCTTTTCTCTTATTTGTTCCTTAGTTCAGTCAAGTTGACACCCAGGATTAACCATGACACAGGGGAATCCGAGACCCTCTTCTGACCTCCACGTGCATTGCACGACACGGGTGCACAAACCTACATGCAGACAGTACACTCATACACATACAAAAATAAATAAAATTAAAAAAAAGACCAGCTATTCAGCAGTCTGAATTCCACCTCTACCTAAAAGCCCCTGTTTTAGTTACTTTTCTCATTGCTATGACCAAATATCTGTCAAGAAGCATTTTTAAGGAATGAAGAGTTTATTCTGGCATATGGTACCAGGGATCATTCCACTATGTTGGGAAATACAAGGCAGCCGCAGAAAGCTGGCTGGTCACATTGCATTTGTACTCAGGAAACAGAGCAAACAGGAAGTGGGAATGGACTATAAAACCTCGAGGCCTACCTCCAGTGACTTCTTCTGGTGAGTCTCCACTTCCTAAAGCAGTCATAAACCTTCCCAAACAGCACCATCATCTGGGAATGAAGAATTCGTACATACATACATACATACTCATTCAAACCACAATAACTCTTGTATGCCACATACATACAAGTTCCAGAGAATAGGATGCGGCCATCTTTGGGGACTAATGGGCAACATATCACATTAGAAACTGAATGTCATACTTGAGACCCAGGGCAAAAGTTATCCCAAGAATGGAGTGGCTGGTTTAATAAACATACATGGATGGCCAGGACCCTATTTGATGAAATTCATCTCAACATCTGTTCACCATTCAGCTTTCCCTAGAACCCAGATGCTCAGCTACCCAGGAAAAATTTATGCTGACTTCAGGTGAACCTCTGACCCCTTGGTGCTGCCTGCTGGGCAACAGGCTAAATGATACACACTTATCATTTGTTTCTGTTTACCCAGTATTGCCTTGTTTTATTTCCACTCAGCCCTCAGGGCTCTAGTGGCTCCACATAAGACCATGTGTGCCATGGACATGTCCTTAGTGTCTAACACACACAAAGCTTCTTGAGGACAGGGTACATCAGACACAAGTAGAAAATGGATTCTGAGGGGGCCGGAGAGAAGACTCAGTGCTTAAGAACTCTGCCTGCTCCTGCAGTGACCCAGGTTGGATTCCCAGCACCCACATAGCTGCTAACAACCATCTGTAACTTCAGTTCCAGAGTTTCAATGCCTTCTTCTGACCTCCATGAGTGTTGGATTACACAGGTGCACTTACACACATGCAGGTATAACACTCATACACATGAGAAATAAGGTGTGAACTCTTGGAGGGGGGCTGTAGGAGGGTGCCAAGGGGAAGCAGGTATAATGGTGATTAAGACTGACTAAAAAATTATGTATGAAACACATAAAAATTCAATAAAAATTGTTAAAAAGAAATATAAATAATAAATAAAAAAATTTTTAAAGAAAAGAAAGCTGGGTGTGGTGGTGCATGCCTTTAATCCTAGCACTTGGGAGGCAGAGGCAGGCCGATCTCAGTGAGTTCAAGGCCAACCTGGTCTATAGAGTGAGTTCCAGGCCAGCTAGGGATACAGAGAGACCCTGTCTCAAAAATAAAATAAAATAAAATAAAATAAATGGATTTTGAGGTTAGAAATGCTTTGAAAGCACCTCTCTCTCTCTCTCTCTCTCTCTCATTTTCAGTGTATTTTGTAGGTGAAGGAACCAGTGCCTTCCAATGCCAAATGACCTTAAAAAAACCATCGAATGGTGTCAGAAACTGGAACAGAAGCAGGTCTTTTAAGAAAACAGCAGAAATTATCTCATTGTCTTCTCAGAACATCTCTGGTAGGTAACATCTGTGATTCTTTTGGAAGAATAGTTGTTTTAATAAAGGTCTGTGCCACTCATGTTACAAGACTATAGTCCCACTATGCCAGAAGACTAGAAGTTCTTTTATCTGAAAGACTAGGTGGAATAAGATGGAAAATAAAGCAGCAGATAGATAATAGTTACATCTCCATGCAAAATAAGCCACTTTTTATGGACTTGGGCCACATTTAGGTGTGGAGGGGTATATATCTTCCTAATGACTCCCAGTTGGGCCTCAACCGGGTGCATCCTCCCTGCTAGGTCTTGGTATGACGTAAGGGTCACGAGGGCAGTTGCATCCAAATTCTTGTCCCAGGCTACTAAAAACCCTTGGTGGAAGGAAGGACTTCCTGAGTATTTTCCTGTGTCCTGAACTGGACCATCTATATTTGTGTATTGATTCTAGGTCAGCAAATATTAAGTACCTATTCTGTAGGGGTATGGAGTAGGAACTGAAAGAGTGGAATGTATTGTGATCAGAAGTGTCTGTATTTGCAGAAGACTCTCCTGGGGGCTTCTTTAGAAAGGAGATAGACTCTGGGACAAATATCCTGGCAAAGACTGGGCCTAGAAAAGCACCTCAGAACAGATTAGGCTTGGGAAGATATTTCGTCTTTTTTGAAATAGAGTTGTTTTTTTTTTCATTTTTTCCTTCGTTTATTTAATTTAATTTAATTTTTTTATTATTTATTTTATTTATTTATTTATTTTTGGTCTTTTCAAGACAGGGTCTCCCTGTAGCCCCAGCTGTCCTGGAGTTCACACTGTAGACCACGCTGGCCTTGAACTCACAAAGATCTGCCTGCCTCTGCCTCCCAAGTGCTAGGATTAAAGGCGTGTGCCACCACGCCCGGCTCCTTTGTTTATTTTTAAGGGATTCACAATATAAGAGCACAGTTGTTTTCAGATCACATTGATGTTGCTCAGTTTGCCATACAATTAGGTAATTGGTGCTAGCATCCACAGATGAGGGATACCATTCGTCATTTGTTTTTCTGGGACTGTGTTACTTCACCCAGCATGATATCTTCTAGCTCCAACCATTACCTGCAAAGTTTTCATATAGATTGATCTTTTTTTTTTTTTTTTTGGGTTATTTTGAAGACAGGTCTCCCTGTACGGCGGCCACAGCTGTCCTGGAATTCACTCCTGTAGACCAGGCTGGCTCTGAACTCTGTGATTTCAAGGCCTTCCTGCATCCCAAGTGGCTAGGATTAAAGGCGTGCGGCCACCACGCCCAAGGCTTGATGTCATCTTTCTTTACTGCCTCATAGAAATCCAATTGTATGGACAAGTACCACATTTTTTTCTGTCCACTCATCAGTTTAGGGGCGTTTGGGTTGGTTCTATCTCCTTGCTATTGTGAAAGAAGCTGCAATTAATAAACATGGCTCTGCAGTTAGTAATCTCTGGCGGTCAGATGAGTCTCTTGAGGTACATGCCCAGGTAGTTCGCTGTGGCTGGGCAGTGGGCAGAATTCATTTCCAAGTCTTCCACAGATTTCTCCACACTGCTTTTCATAGTGGTTGGTACTGAGCTTCACATTCCCACCAGCAGTGGAAGTGAATTGTTCCCCTTTCCCACAAGACCTCTCCAGCCTTGGCATCAATTTTTTCTTTGATCCTAGCCAGTCTAGCATTTTAACTAATCATTATGGCGTGGAAGGATTTCTCTCTGCTCTTGTCTGTTGGTAGTTCTATGTGCTTCTTCGTATTTTTAAGTTGGTTTGTCTATTTTTTTAGTTGCGGAGTAATTTTTCATCTTATTATTCTGTGAAGTTACTGATCATACAATCTCTTAGGGATTCTTTCTCTTCCTTCTATTCCCTATTTGGATGCCGGAGGTTTGATCTTTTCTAGTGTCCCACGTTTCTGGTTGCTTCATGTTGTGTATTTTTAATTTTTCATAATCACTTGAGATTTTAGTGTTCTGTGTTAATCTTCAGGTCCTGATATCTTTATTCGCCTTCTCCATTCTGCTTCTGATGGCTTATTTCATTCTTTCCTCTTGATTGGATGAGTGTTTTGTTTTTTTTTTCCTTTTTCATTTCTCTTGGTATTTCTTTGGTATTTCCACTTCTTTTTGGAGCTTCTCATCTCTTTCTGTAGCTCTTCTGGGCTTCGCTGGTTTGGTTTCCCTCTATATTTTTCATATGGGGATTTTACTCAGTGTTTCCACTTCCTTCTGGGAGTTTTGGGTCATTTCTCTCTCTCTAGGCCTTCTTGTTTTTTCATTCTCTTTCTCTCAAGTTTCCATTCTTGCATTGTCTTTTATAGTTTTTATTTGTCAAGGGTTATGTCCACAATTGTACTTCTAAGATTTGTGTCCTGGGCCATCCCAGGGGGATCACCACTATAGGAGTCTTCCCACATTGTTGTTGGTAAAGCTTGATGTGGGACTATGCCTGCACCTTCCTTGTTTTCCTTTTTCGGTGTCCCTGGACATGTGGGTTTTCTCTTTGCCTTATTCCAATGCGAATCCCAAATGCCTCTTCACCTGTGTGAAGCTTGCTGGTTGGGCTGCTCCTTCAGATGCCCTTCATTGTTTTAGGATTTTTTTTTCTTCTTTTCCTCATTGCTTATTGGGTGTTGAACTTTGTCTAAGGTTTATGCTTTTCTATTGGGAAGTTCTAACTCCTCTTTCTCTTTCTGTATCCCTGAAGGTTTCCAAAGAATCCACTTGGACACTCTTTTCCCCAAGTTAAGGGGACAAACAACTTACGCCGTACCTGTGCTTCAGGTGGTCTTGGGGAATCCCCCGATCTCCTTGAAATAGAGTTTTAATACATCTCCCAAGCTGGCCTTCACTCCTGGGCTCAAGTTACCCTCCTGCCTCTGCCTCCCTACATAGCTGGGGCTCAGGTATGTGGCATTTGACAGCTAGGTTTAAAATATGAGTTTCTGTGTCCAGGGTTATCTCACTATCCCTTGAACACAATTGTTATAACCCAGTCTTTCAGGAGATTCTGCTCATCTATCTGGCAGGCAGATACAGTTGCTGTGGTGGATTCTGAGGTTAAATTGGCTTAAACTTTAACAAAGGGGGAAATAATGGTAGGCTTACAACTTGTCTTTTGACATTGCTTATTTGTTAGGTGTTCACCATTAAGGAATTGCGGTTTGATTCAGCAGGGTGCTTGGACACCTGAGTAAGCTGCACAGTACATAAGAGAAATACGTTCCTGAATGGAGGCTATACAGATGACTGATAGGCCTTTAATTTGTAAAAGTGATGCCTCAATGAACAATGACTCATTTTCTATATTAAATAACACAAAAATGAGTTCTGACAAATGAGTGCCAGGTAAAGAAATTATGCCAGCTATTTAATTCAATTTCACATCATTTGACCTTGATATTCTAATTCATGGCCACACCAAACAAGCTGACATGAGAGGTGCCAATTTATCACTATCACCTTTCTTCCCATTTTCTTTGTCCCTTTCCTTTTTTTAACTCTGAACAAATTAGAGAATTTTTTTAAAAACACAACTCTTCTTTTTTTTTTGCGTCTTATTTGATGATGCAGGGTCTTTATGTATGCCTGACCAACAGCAAAATAATTTGGAATGTTAAATAAAGTAAATTTGAGGGTTCTTATAAACCTCACCATGGAGACCAGAGAGTGAATTGTTACCATGGAAACATTTGTAAATCCACTAGGCCTGGAATTATATTGCCGTATATCCTCATAATAGCACGAATCAGGCATTGAATATCAAGCCTTTTAAGCTCCTCACTGAAAGCTTGGTGATGAATGAAGTTAACAGCAAGCACATTTCCCTGCACACAGTAGCCTTCTCGCCGTTGGTAGAGAGGAATGCAAAAACCAAGTCTCTCAGGCTTCACTAGTTAATCCAAACTGAGCTTGAAGTAGAGATGAAATATGTATTGATTGCTATTTTTTAAATTATTATTCTTTTGTTTGGTTTGTCTTTGAGAAGAGGTCTCCCTGTAGCACCAGCTGTCCCTGGATAATCTCTATTAGGACCAGGCTTGGCCTTGAACTCACAATGATCCGCGCTCCTAGCCTCCCATGCTAGGATTAAAGGCTGACAACAACAAAAAAAAAAATGCAGCTAGTAAATATTTAAGATCAATTGAAGGGCTGGAGAATGGCATCAGCAGTTAAGAGGCCGACTGCTCGCAGGAACGAGGTTTGATTCCGCAGCACCACATGGCTGGCTGGGTAAAGACACATCGTTAACTCCAGTTCTCAGGGGAATCCGACACCCCTTCTGACATCCACATGCGGCATTGCATGACATGGGTCACAAACCTACATAGTACAGTACAGTACACCAGTAAACATAAAACAATAATTAAAAAAAAAAAATATATATGGGGTCTGGTAGAAATGGCCAGTGGGTTAGAGAGCAACCGACTGACTTTACAGAGACCTAAGGGTTCGACCCCAGCACCCACATGGCAGCTGAGAACCGTCTGTAACTCCAATTCCAGGAGAGCTCCAGTTCCAGGGGAATCTGACGCCCTCTTCTGACCTCCACGACATTGCACAACATGGGTGCACAAACCTACATGCAGACAATACATTCATATACATAAATAAATAAATAAATAAATAAAATTTTAAAAAAGAAATAAAAAAAGAAAAAAAAAAGAAAAATATACATAAGAAGGCACATAACATACACAAATATTAAAAATGTACTTAGTGAGGTTATAGATATGTACCTGTTTAATGGGATCAAAATGTAGAACATTCTCATAACCCCAGAAAATCCCCTCAAGGTCCTTGCTATTTTCTTGTGGTGCCTTTCTTGGAAAGGTAACTATTATTTGGACTTTTTTTTTTTAATCTTTTCGAGACAGGGTCTCTCTGTAGCCCCAGCTGTCCTGGAACTCACTCTGTAGACCAGGCTGGCCTTGAACTCACAAAGATCTGCCTGCCTCTGCCTCCCAAGTGCTAGGATTAAAGGCATGCGCCACCATGCCCAGCTGGAAATCTATTTCTTTTTAATGATATTGCATTTTATGAATAGGCATAATTTGTCTATTCTCCTATTGTATGTGTGGGTTATTTCCATTTTCCTCTTATTAATAAAACTACTTTAGACATTATTACATAAAACATATATATGTATATATAAGTTATAGGTGGAGTTGCTGGGTCATGAGGTAGTTATGTTTAGCCAAACTATTTTCCAAAGTGACTGAATGGAGTATATTCTCTTATTACCAAGCAATACATGGGTTGCTCTGTATTGTCTCCAATTTAGGAGATGATCAGGTATTTAAGCTTTGGCTACTCAGATGGGTATTTTGTGGTGTTTTTATTTTATGCACTTAAAAAGCATTTTCCTGAGAAGGGACAAGTGGGTTTCCCCAGATTCAAGATCATAGGTTACCTACAGAAGGCCATAGTCTGCTCATGCCTGGTCGAAGCTGTGAACTTTCTTTTCTTGAGGGAAAGAGAAAGAGAAGTCCAGACAAGCAATTTCCTTTTAAGCAATGAGAGAGACGTTGTTCATTGCTTAGTCACTTAGTCATGTAGTCACTTGCCACACCTGTCCTCTAGGGTGGCTGGGAAATGTGGTTTCTATTGGGGAGCCCTGAGTTGAATTTCGACTCTGTTCCTACTGAAGAAGGGGTGATTGATGACCAGTCTCCAGCACAAGATGCTGCTTTCTAGTGCTGGTGACTTGAGGGATGGGAGACTGTCACAAAGCATGAAAAGACTTGTGAGTATCCAGGGCAAGGCAGGCTGAATCAGCCTGGATGCCCGGACTTGCCTTCAGTCACCTGTGCCTTGGGCGATCTGAGAATTCTGGCTCCAGATTTCAGGCAAGTTACCGAGCCTGCCCCCTCAGGAAATCTTGTAGGGCGATGGTCCAGAGACTTCCCAACACCAGATACAGAACATGGGAATTTAGATGGGGTTATAAATAATTGAATTACCCAAGGCTGAGTTGGTTCTTTAAGCTAAAGAGTGCTTTAAGTGGCTGAGTCAGGCCTCTGTCAGTGGTGTGGGTGGTACTGTACTCTTTCACACTGTTGCCACAAATATGCAGACACTTCTAGGAAGTGGCCTAGTGTCCTAACCAAGGCCTTTATGGCTTACCCTCTGACAGTGTCTAGTGACTACTCAGGGAGTCCATTTTACAGGTGGACACCATCTGTGGTTTGCACAGGTGCTCCTACTGCTTCTGACTCTGAATTGCAGGGTTCCTCCACTGGTGTCAGAGGCTGTGTAGGCCTCACCTAAGTGTTGAACGTGTGAATTCCATTTAAATCTTTTCAGAAATTGTAGCTTGGGAAGAGCTATAAATAGAAGTCTTACCAACACTGAGAAGGGAAAAATACCCAAGCAGAAACATCCCCACTGGCTGGGGCCGTGCTACCAGCTCTGAATAACAGTTTGGTTGGCAGAGAATGAAGAGGGGAGGGAGGTTTGTTTTTTTTTTTAATACTCTTTTTTTTTTTTTTGTCTTTTTTTTTTGTCTTTTCGAGACAGGGTCTCCTTGTAGCCCCAGCTGTCCTGGAACTCCTCTGTAGACCAGGCTGGCCTTGAACTCACAAGGTCTGCCTGCCTCTGCCTCCCAAGTGCTAGGATTAAAGGCGTGCGCCACAGCCCAGCTTATACTCTTTTTTTAAAATTTTTTATTTATTTTTTTTAAACACAAACTTTTTTATGTCTTTTTTTTTTTTTTTTTGGATTCCCCTGGAACTGTTGTACTCCTGGAATTGGAGTTACAGACGGTTTTCAACTGCCATGTGGGTGCTGGGAATCAAACCCGGGTCCTCTGCAAGAGCAGTCCGAGCTCTTAACCGCTAGGCTATCTCTCCAGCCCCAAATACTAACTGTTTTGGAGAGATGGCCTAGTGGTTAAGAGCGCCAACTGCTCTTTCAGAGGACCTGGGTTCGATACTCGGCACCCACATGGCGGCTGAGAACCATCTTTAACTCCAGTTCCAGGGGAATCTGACACCCTGCAGCATTGCATGACATGGGTGCACAAACCTACATGCATTCATACATATAAAAAATAAATAAAATAAAAAAATAAAAGGTAGGGGCTAGCTGGGTGTGGTGGAGCATGCCTTGGGAGGCAGAGGCAGGTGGATTTCTGTAAGTTCAAGGCCAGCCTGGTCTACAGAGTGAGCTCCAGGCCAGCTGGGACTAAAGGGAGACCCTATCTCAAAAATATCAAAAACAAAAATATCAAAAAAAAAATATATAGGGGCTGGAGAAATGGCTCAAAGGTTAAAACCCATACTGCCTTTGCTGGGGACCTGAGTTCATTTCCTAGTACCCATGTTGCATGTTTTACCACTACCTGTAACTACAGTTCCAGGGGATCTGGTGCCCTCTTTTGAACTCCACAGGTAGACACATCTCTATATACAGAATTAGAGCTAAAAAAAAAAAAATCTTTAAAGATAATGCTGTGGATGTAGTCAGTAGCTCAGTGGTGAAGTGTCTGACCAGCAGCACAAAGCCCTGGGTTTGATTTCTAGCACATCCAAGAGGAGGACAAACAAACAAACAAACAAACACTAGTAGCAACAAAAACCAAAGGGCTGCTGCACTGATTTCAGGACTGGCCTGGCGGTGCACATCTGTAATCTTAGCACTTGGGAGGCAAAGACAGGAGGATCAGCATAAGTTTGAGGCCAGCCTGCCTTGCATAGCAAGTTACAGACCAGCCAGGGCTACATAGCAAGACCCTGTAGCAAAAAATGAAAACAAAATAAACATATAATGAAATTCTTCAAACATCCAGGTGTAAGTATAACAGTAGGTGCCAAGGGCCAGATGAGCAGCTTAGCTCATTAATAAAGTGCTTGCCTAGTATCTGTGAGGCCCTGGGTGCATTTTTTAGCACTGCAAAAAATTATTTTAAAATTAAGAGTTTTTTGTTACATTTATTTACTTATTTATTGTGTGTACGTGTGCCATGGTGGGTGTGTGCAAATGAGAGGACAACTTGAGGGAATTGGTTCTCCCCTTCTACCATGTGGTTCCTGGAAATCAAACTCAGCTTGGCAGGCTTGGCAGCAGGCACACTTACCTGCTGAGCCATCTTATCAGTCCCCTCCCCACCCACCAAGTGGAGAGCTGGAGCTGGAGCTGGAGAGATGGTTCAGTGGTTAAGAACATTGACTGCTCCTGGAGAGGACTTCAGTGTGTTGCCAGCACCCAGAAGATGGCTAACATCCATCCTCAGCTACAGTTTCAGTGGATCTGATGCCTTCTTCTGGCCTTCGTGGGCTTCCCATGCACGTGGTGCATTTACATTGATGCAGGGAAAGCACTCATACATATAAAATTAAAAAATAAATTAGGAAAAAAGATTGCAAGTGCTAGGCATGGTGGCACACAGCTTTAATTCCAGCACTCTGGAGGCAGAGGTAAGAAGTTCTCCATGGGCTGGAGAGATAGCCTAGCGGTTAAGAGCACCGACTGCTCTTGCAGAGGACCCGGGTTCGATCCCCAGCACCCACATGGCGGCTGAGAACCGTCTGTAACTCCAATTCCAGGAGAACTCCAGTTCCAGGGGAATCCGAGACCCTCTTCTGACCTCCGCGGCATTGCACGACACGGGTGCACAAACCTGCATGCAGACAGTACACTCATACACATACAGAAATAAATAAAATTAAAAAAAAAATAATAACTGACCGGAAAACTTAATGAAGATGAAAAACCTTGAACTTCTGAGAGGCTAGCGTGTGGTCATTCTGTGGCCCTTTGGTCTCTATTTGGGGTGCAGTCTATCAGATATTCTCTCTCCCACACTGTCATGAGCCCTGAACTCCAGCTTCTGGCCTCCCTGACTGCTGTGCATCCCAGCCTCCCAGCTGCCTCTCTTACTCAACAGCTTCTCAGCTGCTGGTGAGCCTTTCAGCTGCCGCTTGTCAAGCTCTCGGCTCTTGCATCTGAGCTGGCAGTTTGGAATTGGCTTCTGCCTTCCTTCAGGGGAGGCATTGCTGACTGCAAAGCCACTTCACATGTTCATAGTTTTAGTCTGTGAAATCATGACATATTGAGTGCTCTTTTATTTGGTTGTTCTTAGGTGTCTTCAGAGAGGTTTTCAAAATCTATGCAGTTGACATGGTTGTTCTATTTGGTGTGAGTGTTGAGCATCAATAACTTACCTCNCATCTCCAGGACTTTTTCTTCCAAATTGAAAAACCTAGCACCCATTAAACAATAGCTCCAGCCTCTGCAAACCAACATTATACTTTCTGTCTGTATGGATTTTATTACTCTAAGAAATGGAATTACATATTTGTCTTTTGGGCTGTTTCACTTGGTATAATGTCTTCTGGTTTATTCAGAATATAGCATGGGCCAGAACATCCTTCCTTTTTAAGGCTGAATAATACTCCATAGTGATCCAATGCCTAGGTTATTTAAAAATATTTTTATTGATATTTTTGAAAATTTAATACAATGTATTGGCCATATCCCCAACTTAATGGCCCCCCACACCTTATGTCTTCTATTATTGTTTTTCATTTCTTCCTTTTTTTGTGTGTTCCTTTGTTTTTTTGTTTTGTTTTGTTTTGTTTTGTTTGAGACAGGGTCTCCATGTAGCCTCAGCTGGCCTGGAATTCCCTATATAGACCTCCAGACTGGACTTGATCTCACAAAGATCCACCTGCCCCTGCATCCTGAGTGCTGGGATTAAAGGTGTATGCTGGGCCTACACAGTGAGTTCCAGGACTATACAATGAATTCCAGGTCTACACAGTGAGTTCCAGGTTGGGTGGAGCTACAGTTAGACCCTATCTCAAAAACCAACCAACTAAGCCACTAAACAAAAAACAAAAGTAGAGAAGATGCCAGGGGCTGGGTAAGGGGACCGGCTCCTGGACAGGGTTCCTGAATGGAGTACTCATCTTTGCTCAGAGCTGACCTTCATCTGCTTCTGTTCTTCCCAGTCTAGACCACACTATCAGTAGAATGGCGGTTGGGGAGTTCTCTGAGTCTTGTTAGGGATTTATCAAAACTCGGGAGGTTTGGGAAAAACACTCAACATTGCACATAAAGGCAGAAATGAGGTAGTCTGTTGTAGGTGCTGTCTTTTCAGTGGCTCAGCTCTCAGCTAGCACCAAGAGCTGTTGCTGATCTAGGAAAGTAGTGATTCTCTGATGATAAAATCCAGGGATTACTGCCTCTAGTGTGTGCAGAGCTGCCCCTGCACCTCTATTCCTGGGTTGACATCTTTGAGACTGTAGTCACCACCATCTTTCCAATAAATTGTATTTTCCTTAAGTCCTCCCAAACTAGATTCTGGTCTTTGAATTACAAACGTTCTATTTATTTGTTTATTTATTTATTTATTTATTTATTTATTTTGAGACAGGGTCTCCTTATAGCCCCAGCTGGCCTGGAACTCACTCCGTAGACCGGACTGGCCTTGAACTCACAGAAATCCACCTGCCTTTGCCTTCTGAGTGCTGGGATTAAAGGCATGCACCATCATGCCTGATCTATCCATATATTTTCTTTTTTGTTTGTTTGGTCTTTTTGAGACAGGGTCTCCAGCTGGCCTGGAACTCACTCTGTAGACCAGGCTGCCTTGAACTCACAGAGATCCGCCTGCCTCTGCCTCCCAAGTGCTAGGATTAAAGGCATGCGCCACCATGCCTGGCTCTATCCACATATTTTCATCCACTCCAGAAAATATAGCATTTCATCAGAAATATTTTGGAATGCACGTCTAAGAAACAGGAACTTTTCTTTCAAAATGTAGCCATACCATAACGCATTACCTTCTCTTTAAAAATCAACAAGTTACTTAATGCTATCAAATATAAAGTCACCTGAAATGGCAAAACTAACTAATTTTCTTTTAGCTGACTTTTACTTTACCCTGTGTTTCTGCCTAGTTGCTCTATTGCAGACAGCCAGGTAGAACATCTCATACAGGGAGTTTTAGCAGGGACATTGTTTCTACCCTACTGGGAAACTTACAACTAGCCAGGCAGAACACTCTTCATTCAGCTCTGCCTGTAATTGCAGGGACCCACGGTTTCTGCAACTTTGAAAAACTTGTTTTTTCGTAACCAAAACTTAGAAACTTTTCGATAACTGAAATCCTCTTTGCTAGGTGACCTGCCCCTGGTCTGGTGTAACTATGGTTATTGGCTTTGCCCCTGATATGATATAATTGTGGCTTTAAGCTTTATAAACTCTGCCCTGCTTCTCCTCAGGCTTGAGGGTTTTCTGATAATTGTCCATCTTGACTACTGGCTAATTATTAAAGGCCTCTTCACTCTACTATCACTTTGTGGCATTCTTCTGTGCCTCTTGCTTAGTGTTGCACATCATTAGGTCATTTATTTCTCAATGAAACATCTCATAGATTTTGTCTCTTTATAGGTGTGACATTTTTCTCCTATAAAATAGCTTTGTTATGATTTCAAAATAACAATACTACTAATATTGCTCAGTAGCAACTTAGTTTAAAATGATAGTGGGTTTTTTTTTTTTTTTGTGTGTGTGTGTGTGTGTGTGTATGTGTGTGTATGTCTTTTTGAGACAGGATCTCCCTTTAGTCCCAGCTGGCCTGGAGCTCTCTATGTAGACCAGGCTGGCCTTGAACTCATAGAGATCCACCTGCCTTGGCCTCCTGAGTGCTGGGATTAAAGGCGTGTGCCACCTCGCCTGGCTGTATAGGGTTTTTTCCTGCCTTCTACCTTGAATATTGGATAAAACATCCTTCCTCTATGATTTGATTTGTGTACTAACTTTTTATTTCTTTAAGTTTAATGTTTTTAATTTTTATTTATTATATTTTTATGTGTATGAGTGTACTGTCTGCATGTAGGTCTGTGCACCCGTGTCATGCAATGCCTCGGAGGTCAGAAGAGGGTGTTGGATTCCCCTAGAACTGGAGTTAAAGACGGTTCTTGGGGGCTGGAGAGATGGCCTAGCGGTTAAGAGCGCCAACTGCTCTTGCAGAGGACCCAGGTTCGATCCCCAGCACCCACATGGTGGCTGAGAACTGTCTTTAACTCCAGTTCCAGGGGAATCTGAAGCCCTCTTCTGACCTCCGCGGCATTGCACGACACAGTGCCACAAACCTGCATGCAGACAATACATTCACACACATACTTTGAAAAAGAAAAAAAAAAAAAAAGACGGGTTCTTAGCCGC
Organism: Rhizomys pruinosus; assembly: GCA_009823505.1. NCBI lineage: Eukaryota > Metazoa > Chordata > Mammalia > Rodentia > Spalacidae > Rhizomys > Rhizomys pruinosus. The sequence goes on along the minus strand of VZQC01011394.1, from coordinate 893,167 downwards.
CATTTGGGTGCTGGGGATAGAACCTGGGTTGTCTGCAAAAGCAGCAGCACTCCTAACTGCTGAGCCATCTCTCCAGCCCCTCTTTTAAGTCTAATCTTGAACCTCATAAGGTATCAGGTCATTGAATTTTCGTTCAAGTATCAGTACTTGAACAGAAAATGTCAGGGATGATGAGTTTTAGATATATTTAAATAGCTCCTGTATTATTTTTCAGATTTTCTGGGCTGGTATTGTTTGTTGATCTTTTCTATGAAATTTTAAATCCTTTGTTTAAGTTTTAAAAAGCCTGTTTGAGGCTGAAAGATGGTTCAGCTGTTAAGAGCACCTTGCCTGCTCTTGCAGAGGACTTGAGATCTGTTCCTAGCACCTGTATCTGGCAGCTACCAACTGCCTATAACTCAAGCTCCAGAGGGATCCACTGCCTTCTTCTGGCTTCTTTGGGCACCTGCATGCAAATACCACATATAGACATCACACAAAAAGAACAAAATATAATAATTTAAAAAAACAAAAAAAAAAAAAAAAAAAGTTAATTATTTTATTTATTCTTTTTATTTTATATGTATGAGTATATTGCCTGCATGTGTGTATGTACACTCATGTTGTGCAATGCCTATGGAGGTTGGAAGAGGGTGTCAGATCTCCTGGAACTGGAGCTCTAGACAGTTGTTAGCCCCCACATGGGTGCTGGGAATAGAACCCAGGTCCTCTGCAAGATCAGTCAGTCAGTGCTCCTAACCACTGAGCAATCTCTACAGTCCCTTCTTTGTTCTTCTTAAGGGAAAATAATGTGGAAGAAAAAGTGATTGAATATGAGAAATATCTATTTTCTACCAAAGAATCGTTATTTTATTTGTTCATTCATTGAATACTTTTTTTTTTTTTTTTTTTTATTGTGTTCTTTTTGAGACAGGGTCTCCCATAGCGACCCGCTGGCCTGGAACCACCTGTAGACCAGGCTGGCCTGAACTCACAGAATNATTCTGTGAGTTCAGGCCAGCCTGGTCTACAGAGTGAAGTTCCCAGGGCCAGCGGGTTCCTATAGGGGACCCTGTCTCAAAAAGAAACTAAAAAAAATAAAAAAAAAAAAAAAAAAAAAGTATTCAATGAATGAACAAATAAAATAACGATTCTTTGGTAGAAAATAGATATTTCTCATATTCAATCACTTTTTTTCCTTCACATTATTTTCCCTTAAAGAACTAAAGAAGGGACGAGAAGATTGCTCAGTGGTTAGGAGCAACTGAACTGACTGACTTGCAGAGGACCTGGGTTCTATTCCCAGCACCCAGATGTGGGGGCTACAACTGTCTAGAGCTCCAGTTCCAGGAGATCTGACACCCTCTTCCAACCTCCATAGGCATTGCACAACATGAGTGTAGCATACACACATGCAGGCATATATCTCATACATATAAAAAAAAAGAATAAATAAAATAATTAACTTATATTTTTTTTTTTTTGTTAATTAATTATATTGTTTTCTTTTCTGTGTGTATGTAAGTGGTATTTGCATGCAGGTGCCCAAAGAAGCCAGAAGAAGGCAGTGGATCCTCTGGAGCTTGAGTTATAGGCAGTTGGTAGCTGCCAGATACAGGTGCTAGGAACAGATCTCAGGCCCTCTGCAAGAGCAGCAAGTGCTCTTAACAGCTGAACCATCTCTTCAGCCTCAAACAGGCTTTTTAAAACTTAAACAAAGGATTTAAAATTTCATAGAAAAGATCAACAAACAATACCAGCCCAGAAAATCTGAAAAATAATACAGGAGCTATTTAAATATATCTAAAACTCATCATCCCTGACATTTTCTGTTCAAGTACTGATACTTGAACTGAAAATTCAATGACCTGATACCTTATGAGGTCAAGATTAGACTTAAAGAGGGGCTGGAGAGATGGCTCAGCAGTTAGGAGTGCTGACTGCTTTTGCAGACAACCCAGGTTCTATCCCCAGCACCCAAATGGCGGCTAAGAACCGTCTTTTTTTTTTTTTTTCTTTTTCAAAGTATGTGTGTGAATGTATTGTCTGCATGCAGGTTTGTGCACCTGTGCGTGCAATGCCGCGGAGGTCAGAAGAGGGCTTCAGAATTTAGTTCTCTCCTTCCACCATGTGGGTCCTGGGGACCAAACTCTGGTTTTCAGGTTTGGCAGCAAGCACCTTTATCCCTAACTTTGGCCCCCAAAGTTCTTCCTAACTCTTTGTTTTGCTTTTCTTTTTCACTAATAACCTAGTGACATTCACAAGTGGGGCAAACATGCTTTGAAGAATCAAAACTTCTGAAGCACATATATGTTTTAGTTTCATTTCCTGTTGCTGGGGTAAAATACCATGTCAAAAGCAACTTAAGGGAGAAGGGGCGTATTTGGCTCACAGCTTGGGTTATAACTATCACTGCAGGGAAATCAAGATGGCATGCACTTAGAGACGTCACATCACCTCCACAGTCAGGAGCAGAGAAAAATTAATACTGCATGCATGCTAGGACTCCATTTGGAATATTCCACCATACATAATTTAAGGTGCCAAAACTGATGAGTGAAGACACCTGTAAAACTATAGAGTTGAAGTATACAGATAGATGACTACGATAAAGAACTGAAGAATATAGAGAGAGAAATTTAAGAACTATATGTCTAAGAAGCAATTTGTAAAAAGACAAAATTTAAAAAGAACAGGTAGCTAGAAAAAGAATGAATTAAAAAAAATCTAGGAAAGGAGGACTGGCAAGATGGCTCAGCAGGTAAAGGCACTTGCCACCAACCCTGACAATCTGAGTTCTATCCCCTGTAATCTACACAGTGGAATGACAGAACAAGTTGGCCTCTGACAATCGTATGCATGACAAGGCATGCATGTGCATGCACGCATGTATACACACACACACACATACACAAATAAATGTTTTAAAAGATTTTTTTAAACCTAGGAAAGGAAAATTACACCATTATCAAAAATTTTTAGCTCAATAGAGAAAATAAAAGGCATAGAATTTAGAAATTTAGGGGGGAAAAGCCCTGAGGAATTCACCAAAAACACATACATAAATACTGTAAACAGACAGTGTTTAAAATGCAAGCTCAGCTAAAATACACAAGAATAGACTGATAAGCTCCAAAATGAGTACGTTTCAAATAGTCTTTTGCTTTCAGATCAGAATCGCCTCAGTCAAATAGTCTTTTTATCTTCTTGAGCATATTACCATCAGTACATACCTAATAAATTCCTACCCAACACTCTTTTCCTTAGAGCACTTCAGAACCCATGTACATCATAAATCTGCATGATTAATTTTTTATTAAAATTCATCATTATCTTATTCTGGGGATTTTTTTTGGTTTTTTTTTTTTTTCAAGACAGGGTCTCCCTGTAGTCCCAGCTGTCCTGGAACTCACTCTGTAGACCAGGCTGGCCTTGAACTCACAAAGATATGCCTGCCTCTGCCTTCCAAAAGCGCACACCTTTAATCCTAGCACTCGGGAGGCAGAGGCAGGCGGATCTTTGTAAGTTCAAGGCCAGCCTGGTCTACAGATCGAGTTCCAGGACAGCTGGGGCTACAGGGAGACCCTGTCTCAAAAAGACCAAAAACAAAACAAAAAAAAAACCAAGTGCTAGGATTAAAGGCGTGCACCACCACGCCCAGCAGAATACTTTTTAATGTCTCATCTGTTCCAAGCTGGGTACTAGCCAACAGAAAAATAAAAAATATTCTTTTTGTAGGGAAACGAATAATTCTAGCTCAAAAATACCCCAATGGAATACCTTTCTGGAACATTCCAGAGCTGAATTGTCAGGCACTGGCTGTTTTCCTGGCTGTATTCGTTACCACCTGGACCTGCTTCCCTTCCCCATCCCCGCCCCAGTGGCACATCAGACTTCTCAGAACCAAGTTAATAATTTGTGTGCATTACCCTGACATGCCTCTGTTCCAATTCTCCCGCACTTGTTCTTCAGAAGCTTCCGAAACCACACCCTCGTGAGGCAAGAAGCCTTTGCATCAAGTCATGTAGTTCTACGGAAGAAGGGTGAGTCAATGCAGAAATAGCATGTTGGCCAGATGGCACTCTCCCTCTGTGGATCATCCTGCCCTTTTAGTGTACACTCCCCCAGGCAATTTCTGTTATGTGCAACAAGTGAATGTCAACCAGAAATCATACTTTCTACTCCTGCCGCTTACAGTGCAGTCAAAATTAGCTGAGATGCTTCCTTCTCATGCTCAGTACTAACACAGTGTTCTCTGTGACTGGCACCTAATATGAGAGGTTGAGAATCTCTCAGGGGCTGGATCAGCCCCTTTGCAAAGGAGAGTAAGTGCCTTGGCCAAGGACAGAGAGGTCTGGGCAAGAGGGGATTCCAGTTCCACATCTAAAGACCCTGCTGTTTCTGTAATGCTTCAAGTGCCTCATCTGTAAAATCAGGACAAGTAGAAAGACCATCTAACTGATGGTTGGAGCACAAGGGAAGTGCACACAGGATGGATAATGCAGTTGTGATAAAGTGCACTTAATAAATGTAGGCTTCAATGTCTGAGTTGTAACCTGGAAACATCAACACTTCAGCAGTTGTGGTGTCACTGGAATTAGATGGTAAGGAGGCTAGGATGGAGCTGGACCGCAGAACTGTAGGTGTTTTAATGTCATCTCAGGAAGCTGATGGGCTGCAGAGTGTTTAGGCAGAGCACCTGGCTGCTGTATGTACTTCACACCAAACCCATGCTTTTTTACTTAGGCACTTTTTTCTGCTAAGGTATCATTTAAAACATCATAGATTTTATTTATTTGCACAATATTGAACAAAAGAATGGTTTTCCATATAAAAACATCATTTTATTGGTGACAAAAGTGTGACGAAGATGCCAGGGCAGTCAAACCTTTGGCATGCGGTTCTTTATTCCACCCCCGACTTTCCATGATTTCTCTTAAAGCAGCAGGAAGTAGATAGGGACCATGTGAGCATCCCCCTAATCCATAGCTGCTGATAGGCAGGCCCAGTCATGTGTAGGCACATGCAGGCAGCCACAGCTGCTGTGAGGTCATGGCTGCATGTCAGGCCTCCTCCCTCTCTTCTGGCTTTTGCATTCCTTCTGTGCCCTCTTCCACAGCGATCCCTGAGCTTTAGAGTGGTATAAATGTCTTGTATGAAAGATGTACATTCTCTGTTGGATGTTATCTGGCAAAGATTTTCTCTCATTCTGTGGGCTGTTAACTTGAGTGATAGTTTCTTTTGCTGTACAGTAATTTTTTAGTTTCATGAGATCATATTCATTAATTGTTACTCTTATTTCCTGTGCTACTAGAGTCCTATTCAGAGAATATCTGTACCTATATGCCTGCCGCAAACCGTCCCAATGGTGGGCTCACTCAATCTGTGGGAACCAGAGTCTTGGAAGGAGGGCACGGATTAGGCAATGTCAGTCAGAAACAACGCCAGAAATATGGTTTTGAATCTGCTGCACTTTACTGAGAGCAAGTCAAAGTTTTTATACAAAAGCAGGGAAAGCGAACGTGGTGGCGCACGCCTTTAATCCTAGCACTTGGGAGGCAGAGGCAGGCGGATCTTTGTGAGTTCAAGGCCAGCCTGGTCTACAGAGTGAATTCCAGGACAGCTGGGGCTACAGGGAGACCCTGTCTTGAAAAGACAAAAAAAAAAAAAATCACACCTGGGTTTCCAAGGACAGCAAGTCAGATAAATTTACACATCAGTCGGGCAGGGGAGATAAGCAACAAAACAGTAGTCCTAAAACCACAAACCATAAACAGTTTGTCTCTGTTTAGAAGTTCCAATTTGGTGTTTCTCATCCTTCCTGGAGTCCGATTTTCCAAGGTTGTTTGTTATCTCTAGGCTGTTATTTAAGCCAAAAGCCTGGGAAAGCCTCTTAATTAGTTCTGTTTCTCTTAAAGGAGAAAGCCCGCCGTGTGCCTCTAACTAAGTATTACATTTTTTTTTAACCTGCATTTTAACTCTAAACTAAAAACTTTTACTAATTTCTATCAGATGTGGCCTTCCTGCTTAAACCTTAAAAGGACTGAAGCCTATTTTTTATTATTAAATTGGAAAAACGGAAAAAAAGGAAAAAAAAATACTTTTTTTATTTTATTTGACACTGACCTATGATATCACTCAGTTTTTGTTTTTTGCTTTTTTTTTAATGTTTTCATTTATAATATCTTGTGGGGGCTTCTAGGAAAAAGGATCCTTTAGATTCTGTTTCTCTGTATGATTTTGCTTAGGTTTATGAAGCTTCTGTTCACCTGATTTATTTCCAGACACTTTTAACTGTTTCTTGTCTGGGACTGAGGTTGTGCTGAGCTCAGGAAAAGAATCAAAAGACAGTGTGCGAAGTCCAACACTCAAGAAGCATAACATCTTTGTAGTGCATCATGATCTTGGAAGCTAAGGCCGAGCATTCTGTCAGGGACCACCAGGGAGCTTAGCCTCGGAAGACACATATCTCCCATCTGTTATTATGACTTTTGTCATTGCTCACACAGACGACACTGGAGTTGGTGTGGCATATGCCTACTTTTTCCTCTATAGTTTCATAGTATCTGATGTGTGGGGTCCTTGATCTGTATGGAGTTGAATTTTTGTGCATGGTGAGAGGTATCTAGTTTCATTCTTCTACATGTAGATATCCAGTTTCCCTAGCACCATTTGTTAAAGGCTCTGTCTTTTCTTCAATGAATGTGTTTTGTATCTTTGTAAAAAAAAAAATCTAATAGCCGTAGCTGGATGGGCTTATATCTGGGCTCTCCATTCAAATTCCATTGATCTACATATCTGTTTTGTGCCAGCAACATGGCTCTGTATTATAACTTGAAATCAAATACAGCAGTATTCTTTTTATTCAGGATTGTTTTATCTATTCTTGGTCTTTTATTCAGCTATGTAAATTTTAAGATTTTTTTTTTCTATGTCTGTGAGGAATAGTTCTAGAATTCTGATTGGAATTGAATTGAATTTATAGAGTGCTTCTGGTAGGATGGCCATTTTCACATTAATTCTGATCCTTGAGTGTAGGATGTCTTTCCATTTCCTAGTGCGTTCTTAATTTCTTTCTTGGATGCCTTCAAGCTTTTGTTGTAAAGGTGTTTCGTTTCTTTGGTTAGGTTTATTCCCAGATAGTGTGTGTGTGTGTGTGTGTGTGTGTGTGTGCATGTGTGTGCATGGATAGATTAGATGAATGGGATTTTTTTCTTGATTTCTTTTTTATTAATTTGTCGTTTTGGTATATAAGAAAGCTACTGATCTCTATGTATTAATTTCATATCCTACTTTGCTGAAAAAAATGTTTATAAGCTCTAAGAAAGTTTCGATATAATCTTTATGTTCTCTTATGTATAGAATCATATCACCTGCAAACAGGGATCCTTTGACTTCATTTTTCCTAGTTATTATCCCTTTTATTCCCATCTTTTGTCTTATTACTTTAGTTAAGACTTCAAGCACTATATTGAATAGGAATGCTGAGAGTGAGCACTGTTTCTGATCTTAGATGGAATGCTTTGAGATTTTCTCCACTTGGCATTATGTTGGCTATAGATTTATCATATATAGCCTTTATTATGTTGAAGTATGTTCTCTGTTCACCCATAGCTTCTCCATGACTTATAATAAGGGGATGTTGAATTTTGTCAAAAGTTTTCTTTGTATCTATTGAAATGATCATGTGATTTCAGTCTTTGGGTCCATTTATGTGATAAATTACATGTATTAATTTACATATGATTAACCATACCTGAATTTCTGGAATAAAGCCAACTTGATCATGGTGAATGATCTTTTTGATATGATCATGAATTCTGTTTTTTATATGAGAGTGAATTCTATTTTAAAATATTTTTTTTAATTTTTTTATTATTTATTTATTTATTTTTGTATGTGTATGAATGTACTGTCTGCATGCAGGTCTGTGCACCCGTGTCGTGCAATGCTGCGGAGGTCAGAAGAGGGTCTCAGATTCCCCCGGAACTGGAGTTCTCCTGGAATTGGAGTTACAGACGGTTCTTAGCCGCCATGTGGGTGCTGGGGATCGAACCCGGGTCCTCTGCAAGAGCGTCGGTGCTCTTAACCGCTAGGCTATCTCTCCAGCCCCTCTACATTCTATCTTTATTTAAGTTTATGGGTAGGTCCATGCTGAGCTGGTTTCCTCTTTCCTAGATCTATAAGACAGAGAAAAATAAATTATTTTCCCAGAAAAATCTCCTGACTTTTTAAAATTTTGTTTCTTCAAAAGGTATACATATATATTTAATTGCTCATGTATTAATTTATTCATTCTTTCTTGTCATTAGACGGCAGGGTTTCTGTCTCTATTTAGGAAAGTCCCCTTCTGAGCGGTGATCCTCAGAGGGCCAGTGCTGCCTTTCCAGGAGTCATATAGAGGAGCCAAGTTGAAACCCATTCCCAGGGTAGGATTCCAAGAAAGGATCTGAATGTGGTTATAGGTCGAGGAATAGAGACTATCGGAGTGGAGGTCGCTTGGAAATCAACAGAGACCAGGGTACTGAGAAGGTCTCCTCCTAGACACTGTCCTCTGAATCCTGACCCCTCTGTGAATGGTCTGTCAGATGTCTGATGCTCAGAAGGTAAAGACCTCACAATGCCTCCAGGTAGCCAGGTGACAGTCTGCAGCCCAGGAAGTGTGGTGGCAAGGGGGTTGGTCAGGGCATACTTTAACTGCATTTGGACTTGCATGGATGTTTAACTCAACTTTCCTCTTTCCTAGAGCCCAGAAATTGCCCTTCGTTTGGCTGGTGAGGTTTGGATCTCTGCTGAGGAGCACCTGCCATCCAGTCCTCTAGACCCGACCCAGATGGAACAGGCTCTCTCTTGCTAGGCAGATGGAATTTAGGGGCGGGGCTTGCTCAACCAGCAGGAGCCTCATTAGGAGTAGCCTCCCTTTTGGCTAGGTGTCCCTGGAAATCCTGGCCAGCTTGCCCGGCAGAATCCATTCTATAAGATGGGAATGAGAGGTTTTCTGGGGACCTGCTGGATTGGACCTAAGGAAGTGGATCTGTCTGATTTCAGCAAGCCTGCACCCCTCCCCCGCCCCCCAAGTGGCCAGCCACCCCGCCGACTGCCAGCAGTAGCCCATTCTTCTTCTAGCCCAGCTGAAGGGGCACTGTGTAGGTTGTGCAAGCTTCCCAGTCCAGGGACAATGACCTTGCGCTGGCACCTGCCTCGTCCTCAGAACGGCCCATAACCCTCTCTAGCCCTGGTTTCCCTTGGCACCCGCCACCTCCTCGGAACACTCGGTTGCCCTGGAGCCCCGTGGCTTGCGCATGCGCAGAGTAACATCACTGTTGCAAGGAAGAGTTCATTTGGGATCTTCTGAATTCCTGGGAACTTCTTTGGATTTAACAACTGATAACTCCTCTCATTCATTTCCCTGCCCCAAGGAGAGAATCCCTGAGTGATTCAAGGAAAACTCTCTGGAGCATTAGGTCCCTCTACAAATTTCCCAAGGCAAAATGGCTTGGGTAATTTATGTATACATTTAGGGGCTGGAGAGATGGCCTAGCAGTTGAGAGTTCTGACCGCTCTTACAGAGGACCCGGGTTCGATCCCCAGCACCCACATGGCGGCTGAGAACCGTCTGAAACTCCAACTCCAGGAGAACTCCAGTTCCAGGGGAATCCGACACCCTCTTCTGACCTCCGCGGCATTGCACGACACGGGTGCACAAACCTACATGCAGACAGCACACTCATCCACATACAAAAATAAATAAAATTAAATTAAAAATTATTATTTATTCATTTATTCTTTCATTCATTTTCTATTTAATTTTTATTTACTTATTTCTTTATTTTTCCTGTTTCTTTATTGTTAGGTTGTTATTTTCTTTTTTATTGAAGAATACTAAATGAAAATAATAAATAAAAAAGAATAAATTAAAATGTCTTGTGTTAGTTATATATTTGTTTATTTATGTATGGTGTTTTTTTCTATTGTTGTTTTTGTATTATCCAGGGTTGTGGGTGGAAGGAAGAACAAGGCCTATGCTTTGGTTCAGTTGGAAAGAAGAGTGCTGTGGTGTGGATTTTTTATTTTTATTTTTTTAGCCATATTACCCAGGTTGGGAGATATTTAAATGGTCCTAGGTTTGTTTCCTTTGGACAGAATTGGGAGCCAAATATTTTTCCAATGTGACCCAAAGGAGGCAGCCCTCTTGAAGTAGGCAGGGAAAAGGGGAGTATGCCTGGGGGGAGATGGTATGGAGGCTGAGCATCTACAGAATCAGTCCTGACAAGCAGAGCAGGAAGCAGAATAGACAGGGTTTTGTACAAAAGAGTTTCAAAGCATTCCTTTCGTTTCTATTTTTCTGTAAATACATAATTTTAGTAGTATTGACATTAGTTCTTTAAAGATCTGCTGGAGTTCTGCAATGAATCTATCTAGCCTTGAGCTGTTTTTCTAGTTGGGGGAGACTTTTATTACTGCTTCAATCCCATTGCTAGTTATAGATCTGTTTAAATTGTTTCGTCTTGATTTAATTTTGGTAGCTCATATCCTTCTAGAAATGCATCCATTTCAGGGGCTGGAGAGATGGCCTAGCAGGTTGAAGTCTACGTGACTTAGCACTGCAAGGACCCCGGGTTCGGTCCGCCAGGGGCACCCACATTGCGTGGCTGGAGAACCGTCTTGTAGACTCAATTCCAGGAGAACTCCGTTCAGGAACGCGACTGCACTTTCGTCTGACCTCCGCGGCATTGCACGACACGGGGTGCACAAACCTTAACATGCAGAACAAATACTTCATACACATAAAAAAAAATTAAAAAGAAATGCATCTATTTCTTTAAGTTTTTCCAATTTAGTAAAATAATAGTTGTTGTTGTTGCGTTGTTGTTGTTGTGTTTTGGGCACATGGTCCCCTAGGTACTCCCGCTGTCCTAGAACTTAACTATGTAGAGTAACCAGGCTGGTCTTGGACTCACAGAAAATCCAACTGCCTCTGCCTCCCAATTCTAGGATTAAAAGGCAAATGCACTACCATACCCAGCAAAAATATAGGTTTTAAGGTATGTTCTCATGATTTTCTTAATTGCATTAATTTATGTCTGTCTTTTCAGCTATAGTTTTATTAAGTTGGTCCTCTCTCTCTCTCTCTCTCTCTCTCTCTCTCTCTCTCTCTCTCCTTGTCTCTCTTTCTCACTTAACGTGGCTAAAGATTTGTCACTCTTGCCGGTGTGGTGGTAAATTTTAATCCCAGCACTCAGGAGGCAGAGCCAGGTGGATCTGTTATGAGTTCAAATTCAGCCTGGTCCTATACGATGAATGCAGGACAGCTTGTATACAGGAGAACTGTTTCAAAAGAATAAAGCTTTTGTCATCTTGTTTATCTTTTCAATAACCAATTCAGTTCGTATTTAAAAAATTTCTATTTCATAAGTTTCTGTTCTGATCTTGATTATTTCTTCCCACGACTGTCTTTTGGTTTAGTTTGGTCTTTTTTTATTCCTATGGCCTTAAGTTGCATCATTAAGCCTGTTTACTGGGTTATCTCTAATTAAAAAGTTTTCGAGGTGTAATTTTCTTTTTTTTTTATTAATTTTATGTAGTTCTGTATGTTTATGAAATGTACTGTCTGCATGCAGTTGTTGCACCCGTGTCGTGCAATGCCGCGGAAAANCTCAATCCTTGAGACCAAGGCACATAGGTTCTAGGAGTTTTCATGCGTTAATCCAGGAACCAACAACTTCCTTCTCTATCCGAACCAATCATTGGTGCTCCTGGAGGAATGTCTACACAACATATTTTGGTAATTTAGAGGTTGCTTGCTCGGGACTTAAACAATGTTTCCCACTATATACTCTGTTTCGCAGGGTTAAGTTTCACGCCTAGCCTGACTTCCATAGGATTGGCAAGCAGTACGAAGTAGCTTACAACTATGTAAAGGCCCGGACAGCAGCCACACATGCTTCGTAGTAGATCTTCATTGAAATAGTCCAGGATCCCGCTTGGAATAGGCAGGTTTCAAAAACATGCAATGTTAAGGAAAGCTGTCACACTCTATCCTCTGCTAATTACTCTAACCCTGTGAGGTCCGGTGGACAAAGACTTTTCATGTGCGTGTTGTTTCCTCTTTCTCGGTTTATGAAGTCGGGAAGAATGAAAGAGAAGAAAATCCTTCTCGCCCCCCAGAGCTATCCCAAACCCTGTCACTTATCCCCAGGCTTGATTACTTTTTTTTTATTATTCTTCTTTGTTCTATTGTGTTAGGATATTATGTGGTATTACCTTCTTTATGAATTGTTTGGATATATTATACAATTCTATACATTAGTCTTTAAGTTCTAAAGGGGAGGGGTAGGTTCCCACTGCTGAAGCTGTTTGTGCTGCTTTTCCCCTCCTTCCTCCTTCTAAAAGACAAGAAAAAATAATTAATTTTCCCCCAGAACTTACAACGAAGCTTTTATTTCAATTTATGATCATTATTTCTATTTCAACAAAGATCACAAGTGACCCCTTGAGGACCTAGATAATCCCATCATATATATTTTAATTGCTTCATCATATGATAGAATATAATAATTAAAACACATTCTTTATTATATCGAATTTTTTTTTTAGATCCGGTCGGGCATGGGTTCCCCATTAATATGTGCTCTATAAATATATAGTATTTAGGATAAGTTCCCTTTGAGCGAGGTTGATCCATCACGAAAAGGGCCTCCAGGTCGTGCATGCGCTTTTTCCAGTATTACAAATTTACCTCTCAGAGAGGAAGCCATAAGTAGAAACCTTGTTATTCAAAGGTTTTATGTTAAGAGATTCTTTATAAGCAAAAGGGATTCTGTGAATGAGTGTATATAGGTACGCCAGGAAATAGAGGAACCAAAATCGCCGGATAAGTGGTGAAGTCGCATGCGTTTCCTTTGGTAATAGTAACAATAGGGAAGCCCAGCCAAAATGTTCTCTAGTTTCTTAGCAGCTTGGTATTTGTCAAAGGCTGGGAATGGAGTCTCTAGAAGAAGAGCTCTCTGCTGATGCTCTACCCTGGTCCCTCTGAATGCCTGACCCCCTCTGTGGCTTCAGTAGGTGTTGCTGTCAGAGTTCTGGGAATGATCTCAGGAGCTGTGAGAGGAACACGTTCAACACTTTGACCCCCCCTCCAGGTATGGCATAGATGGTGTGAACTAGTGCCTCTCTGTGACAAGCCCAGGAAGTGTGGGGGCAAGGGGGTTGGTCAGGGCATATTTTAACTGCATTTGGACTTGAATGGATGTTTAACTGGTCAAGGCTTATTATCCTGTTTATACACTTTAGTGGCCCAGGGAAACTGCTTCCATTTCGTTTGGGTGTCATAGTGTTAGAGGTCTGTAGTCTCTGCTGAGGGCGCATGCTCGGTGCCATTCAGTGTATCCTCTTCCGACAGCTCGACTCTCCGATGATGGAAACACGGCATCTTGTACTCGAATAGGCGATGGAATCTATGCGCCTGGACCGCCGAGGCTTATAAGTGCTCAACCAAAGTGTTCTATGGTACGCTTGCTCTCTTCATCTCTTCGGGAGGAAGCACACATCCTTATTGGAGACCTGTTATACTGGTGTCCTCGCATGAATCCTTAGAGCTGCTTGCCCCGGCAGAATCCATCTGATGAAAGCAACCAGGAGAAGTTAGATGGGTATAATTCGTCAGAGTGCGCTATCCTTGCTGCTATTTGGAGTCTAAACGTGACAGCTTCGCCTCTCATATCATGTCTCGATTCCTGACCTTCAGCAAGCCTTGCACCCCTCCCCTCGAGCTCCCGACTTGCACAAGTGCCCAGCTCAGACACTCGACCAGAGAAAACTCATCCAGACAGTAACGCACTCTCCTCTTTTATCTTGCATCACCCAAGAAAGCTGAGGGGCACTTGTAGGTTGGCAAGGGCTTCCAGTCCAAGGGAAAAAGATAGGTAGATGCTATATGCGCTGCAGCGCTCATGCTCTTACGCTCCCTACCAGAATAACAGGTCAGGGGCAGATATCTCCCTTCATGCCATGGTTTCCCATCTGGTAGACCCGACGTCGCTCTCTTCCGGGGACAACGAACTATGGTCCCGCGTTGCCCTCGCTGACTCAGCTCTCCTGGTCAAGTTGCCGTATGAGGGGTTGCTGTATAGCGCCCATGGCTGCAATCATGCCTCACTGGAGCAGAGAGTACAACCAACTGTGACCTGTTGCCAAGGAAGAGTTTCATTTTGGATCTTCGTTGAATCTCTTTCGGTGGAAGTTCATATGTTCGTGTTACTTTAACAACTGATAACTCCTCTCATTCATTTCCCTGCCCCAAGGAGGAAATCCCTGAGTGATTCAAGGAAAAATCTCTGGAGGTTCCTCAGCTAAGCATGGCCTCTAACAAATTTCCCAGGCAAAATTGGCTTGCTGCTACTAACTACTTAATCCTGATCCAACTCCACTTCACTTTTAGGGTTGGCGCAGATGCGCGCACTTCTTTGTATGCTCATTTCCTTGTACACCAGGGTTTAAAACTGCCAATTCAGCACAATTGTAATGCTGGTCATTCTGCCTTATATTGGAGTATTCGCGGGTCATGGCTGACCACGCGTTCTTATCGCCACGAGCGCCAACCAACGGAACATAGTCTCTCTTCGCGTATTCCCCCAGATTCCCATTACTGCGGGGAGGATCTGCTCGAGAACGTCTGATAAATACTCCATATCTCCAGGAGAACCTCTCAGGTATGTGTCCCAGGGTCCGAATCCGAACCACTCCCTATTCTAGTACACTCCTCCGGACAGCCTAAACTATGCAAGACATAACGTAGATTGGGACAAACGCATATTTTTGAGCAGACAGCACCACTCATCCACATACAATAATGTGACAGATAAACAATCTAAAAAAGATAAACATTATATATTTATTCAATTGTATATATTTTTCATATTTCTAATTCTATTCTTACTTATTACTCTAATTGTCATTTACTATTATTGTATGCGTCTAATATAATTTTTTCACACCTCTGTTTTCTTTCAGTTGTTTAATGGTTGTTTAAAAGTGTTTCTTCTTTAGTTTGATTGGAATTGCAAGTGTACGATTACCTTAAATAATTTTAGAATATATTGAATGTAAATGGAAAGAAGAAAAAATGTATAATGTTGAACGACTACCTTTTTGAGTATTCAGTCACTAATAATAGAGTAATAGTGTGAAGGTAGTTTTGATTCTCATGGCTGAGTGAATCGCAGCTCGTTGTCTTACATGTGTATGTCCTATCTATGGGTGCTCTTTATGCTGGTGTATATCCAGGTTGACGAGTGTGGATGGACCCTGTCGGTCGCGCGAGAAAAAAAAGACAAAAACAAAAGGCATAATAAGATTAATAAAGGATTCAATTTAAACCATAGTGTTAAAGAGAAAAAAAAAGGTGCCTGTTATTTAGAAAGAATTAGAGTGTGTGTAAATATTAATCTATTATTTATTATTTATTGTGTCTCTCTAAAAATGTACCCATGCGAGGTAGTGATGGATAAATTTTGGAAATAATCTTTGTCCTTAAAGTGTCTCTTAGAAGTTTTACTTTATGTGAAAATCTATGTTATAAAGGTGGGATGTTAAGAGCGCAAACTCAATATATTAGAGTACTCAAATTATACCACTTCTAGAGAGAGGCGACCTCCTTGGAATTGCTGCGGGAGAACAAAAAGAAAGAGGATTCTTGTGGAGAAAAAGGTCATAGGTTTGGTCGTAATCACTGGGCAAGCATAAGTGGAGGCAATTTCAAAAAAGTACGGCAAGAGAGATTTACACAGGTATAACAATTAGAAGCAAAGGCTCAGTGGAAAAGAACATCCTGTTGAGTAAGGATAATGTCGAGAGAATGGAGGTGGCTGTAGTTCAGGACAAGGGACGTCGCTTGCGAAATAACCTTAGGTGACCAAGAGTCGCGTAAGCTGTTCCTGGAAGATAGTCTGGAGGTACTCAGGCAGCGAGTTGGATGGACCCGCACAAGCCCATCACACGAGAGACCAACTGTAGTGGCGCTCTCTCTTTATATTCGCGCGAAGTCTGCGTAGATCTACGGTTGCTGAGCGCTCGCAAATTTCCAGCGCCTGAGTAAGGAAGAACGAGTGGACTATGTGAAGCTTCTAAAAGATGTTTTACACCTCACGAACACACGCTCGGTTGAGTTCAAGGCTGACTTCAGGAATTAGCACAGTTCAAAGAAGATCAGGACTATCTAGGACCGAAACAGCACCCACACACAGAAGATCACTGAGAACTCCAATCCCTTGACATATGCAGTAAAATGATATACGTACCATCCACCTCAAATATTGCCCAGTGGTCCATGGACCCAGATTTCATGCTGGTGTTGTTTCCCTTTCCTGGTGAATGAAGTCGGAAGAAGGAAAAAAAAAATCTCGCGCCACAGAAATATCCACCTGTCCTTCCCGTTTGTGTTCTATGTATTATTATTCTTTTTATCTATTTTTGATTATTTTTATTGTCTTTATATATTTTTGGATTTTTACATTTTAATTCTTGGTAGTTATGAGAGTTTATGGGTAGTTCCATGTTGAGCTGGTTTCCTCTTTCCTGGATCTATCTGACAGAGAAAATAAACTTATTTTCCCAGAAAAAATCTCGCTGACTTTTTAAAATTATTGTTTCTGTATCAGAAAGGGCCATGGAAAGCTTACATATATATTTAATTTGCACCATGATTAATTATATTCATATCCGTGTTCTTATCATTTAGACGGCAGGGTTTCATTGTGCTGATATCATAGGAAAAGTCCCCTTTACTGAGACAAGGTGATTCTGCTCAGTAGGGCCAGTTCGGCTGTTTTTCCAGTGAGTTCATTTAGTTGAGAGAGGCCAAGGAGCATGAAGCCCCCACTATTCCTAGGGTAGGATTCCAAGTAAGGATCTGAATGTGGTTATGGGTCGAGGAATAGAGACTATAGGAGTGGAGGTCGCTTGGAAAACAACAGAGACCAGGGTACTGAGAAGGTCTCCTCCTAGACACTGTCCTCTTAATCCTGACCCCTCTGTGAATGATCTGTCAGATGTCTGATGCTCAGAAGGGAAAGACGCTCCACATGCATGCCATGTAGCAGGTGAGCAGGTCTCAAGCCAAGGAAAGTGTTGGATAGTCCAAGGGGGGTCCTCTGGTCAGGGCATAGTTTAACTGCATTTGGACTTGCAAGGATGTTTAACTCAACTTTCCTCTTACCTAGAGCCCAGAAATTGCCATTCGTTTGGCTGGTCGTGAGGGTGCTCTGGCATATCTCTGCTGATAGTTATGACCACACATCTCTCCCAGATCCAGTCCTCTAGTGGGCCCTCGTGACCCTGCATGGAACAGGCTCTCTTCCTCTTTTCTCGTCTAGGGCAGACGTGGGAAAATTTATTGGTGCGGGGGCTTGTCATGCACCATGCCGAGGAGCCTCCCATTAGGGAATTAGTGCCTACCACATATATGGGTTAGTGTGTCACAGCTGGGGAATCCTGGGCCAGCTTGCCCGGCATGAACTCCCTCCTCTCATAGCAATGGGAATGAGAGGTTTTTCTGGGAGACTGCTGGATATCGACCTACGGAAGTGGATCTGTCTGATTTCCGCGGAGGTCAGAAGAGGGTCTTGGATTCCCCTGGAACTGGAGTTCTCCTGGAATTGGAGTTTCAGACGGTTCTCAGCCGCCATGTGGGTGCTGGGGATCGAACCCGGGTCCTCTGTAAGAGCAGGCGGCGCTCTTAACCGCTAGGCCATCTCTCCAGCCCCTCGAGTTGTATTTCTATATATTATGTGTGTGTAGTGCATGTGTGCCAGAGCCCTCATGTGGAGGTCAGAGGACAGCTTCTGGGAGTCGGTTCTCTTGTTCCATCATGTGGGTCCCAGGGACTGAACTTAGATCATTAAGCTTGATAGTAAGTACTCTTACCCACTGAACCATCTCATCATCTCTTGCTCTAATTTTTTAAATTAAAAAACAAAATTTATATGTAGGAGTGCTTTGCCTGCATTTCAAGTGCACCCATGTGCATTACCCATAGAGGCCAGAAGAGGGCATCAGATCCCTGGAACTGGAGTTAAGGACTGTTGCTACTACTTTGTGGGTGCTGGGAACTAAATCTGGGTCTTAACCGCTGAGCCATCTTTCCAGCCCTTCTCTCTGATTTTTTTTTTTTATATACGCAGGAAGAGCTATAAACTCCCCTCTTCAGACGGCCTTCATTGTATCTCATAGCTTTTGGTATGTTGTGCTTTTATTTTCATTCGATTTGAGGATTTAAAATATTTCCTTCTTGATTTCTTCAACTGTCCATCCATCATTAAGTAGCTTCAATAGTTATTAAGGGCCTGGAGGATGGCTCAGTATTTAAGAGCAATGACTGCTCTTGCAGAGGACCTGGGTTTGATTCCCAGCACCCACATGGAAGCTAAGAACCATCTTCAGTGTCAGGCTTGGTGGCACATGCCTTTAATCCCAGCATTCAGGAGGCAGAGGCAAGCAGATCTCTGTCAGTTCAAGGCCAGCCTGGTCTACATAGTGAGCTCCAGGCCAGCTTGAACTAAAGGCAGACCCTGTCTCAAAAATACCAAAAGAAAAAAAACAAAACTCAAGTAGTTATTAAACCCCCATGACTTTGTGTTCTCTGTGGTTTCTCTTGAAATCTAGCTTTATTACTTTGTGCTCAGATAAAACAGAAGGGGTTATTTCAGTTTTCCTATGTTTGTTGAGACTTGCTTTATGCCCCAGCATACAGGAAAGTTTCATGGACTGCTAAGAAGAATGTGTATTCTCTGGTGTTTGGATGGAATATTCTGTCATTATCTGATAGGTCCATTTGATCTATGATGTCATTTAACTCCTGTATTTATATGTTCTGTTTATTCTTTGTCTGGATGACCTGTGCCTTGGTGAAAGTGCTGTATTGAAGCTGCCCACTGCATTGGGTTAGAGATAATTGGTGGCTTTATGTCTAGTAGCATTTGTTTTATGAAACAGGATGCACCTGAGTTTGGGTCATATATGTTTAGAATTGTACTGCTGCCTTGATGGATCTTTCTCTTATCGGTGTAGACCTTATCTCTTTTTCTTCTTATATGCCCCACAATTTGTAGGTTTGATCTTTTCATGGTGTCTCAAAGGTCCTACACATTCTGCTCATGTTTAGTTTTTAATTTATCATTTTCTTTGACTAAGTGATTCAGTTCCTTTACCTTGACTTTAAGCACTAACATTCTGTCTTCTAATTGATCTCATCTATTTGTGAAGGTTCCCACTGAGCTTTTTTTTTTAGACACTGAATTTTTCATTTCAAATTTTCCTTTAAGATTTTTCTTTGTTGAATCCTATTTTCATATCCTGAATGGTTTTCCTTACTTCATTTGGCAATTTGTTTATTTGTTTCTTTCTTTCTTTTGTCTTCATTCTGGCATTTTTCATGTTCTCTTTGAGTTTATTTTTTTATAGTGTATTAATGTATTGCTTGCATGTATGTAAGTGTACCTATGTCATATGATGGCTGTGGAGACCAGAAGAGGGTGTCATGTTCTTTGGAACTGGAGTTACTAGGATGGTTGTTAGTTGCCATGTGGATGCTGGGAATTAAACCTGGGTCCTCTGCAAGAGCAGCCATCTCTCCAGCCCCCTCTTTGAGTTTTTTTTTTTTTTTTTTTTTTTTTTTTTTTTTCTGGGTTTTTGGTCTTTTCAAGACAAGGTCTCCCTGTAGCCCGAGCTGGCCTGGAACTCACTCTGTAGACCAGGCTGGCCTGAACTCACAAAGATCCCGCCTGCCTCTGCCTCCCAATTGCCTAAGATTAAAGTCACATGCCACCAACGCCCAGCTTAGAAACATTTTTAATTGTCTCTTTTGAATTCAATACCTTGAGTGTTATCTAAGTTTTGCTGGTTAGGACTAGTTAATATAGATTAATAATTTTTTTTTTGTTGTTTTTTTTTTGTTTTGTTTGTTTTTTTGTATTTTTGATTTGAGACAGGGTCTCCCTGAGTTCCAGCTGGGCCTGGAGCTCATCTGTAGACCGGGCTGGCCTTGAACTCACAGAGATCCACCTNGGTCTCCCTGTAGCCCCAGCTGGCCTGGAACTCACTCTGTAGACCAGGCTGGCCTTGAACTCACAAAGATCCGCCTGCCTCTGCCTCCCAAGTGCTAAGATTAAAGTCACATGCCACCACGCCCAGCTTAGAAACATTTTTAATTGCTCTTTTGAATTCAATACCTTGAGTGTTATCTAAGTTTTGCTGGTTAGGGACTATTACTATGAGATTAATAATTTTTTTGTTGTTTTTTTGTTTTGTTTTGTTTTTTGTTTTTGTATTTTTGAGACAGGGTCTCCCTGAGTTCCAGCTGGCCTGGAGCTCACTCTGTAGAACAGGCTGGCCTTGAACTCACAGAGATCCACCTGCCTCTGCCTCCCAAGTGCTGGGATTACAGGCGTGCGCCACCACGCTCGGCTAATGTTATTTTTTTTTAATTTTTATTTATTTCTGTATGTGTATGAATGTACTGTCTGCATGCAAGTTTGTGCACCCGTGTCGTGCAATGCCGCAGAGGTCAGAAGAGGGTGTTGGATTCCCCTGGAACTGGAGTTCTCCTGGAATTGGAGTTTCAGACGGTTCTTGGCCGCCATGTGGGTGCTGGGGATCGAACCTGGGTCCTCTGTAAGAGCGGTCGGTGCTCTTAACCGCTAGGCCATCTCTCCAGCCCCCGGAATTAATTATTTTGGGAAGAGATATATTGCCCTTTTTAAATGTTGTTCATGTTTTATGATGGGACCTGAGTATCTGGGGTTAGGTCATTGTTTTTATCCTTTGGTACGGCTATTTGGCATACCTTTGTTTAGTGGGTGATTGGATCTCTACTTGCTGTTACCCTGGCTTAGCAGGTTTTGGATCAGTTTGTAATGCTTGGAGTTCATTTTGGGGGCCACTCAGTGCTGATCTGTGAGTGGGGTAGCAGATGAGCCATCCCTTCAGCCCCTGCCTGCTCACTAAGGTTTACAAGAAACTACTGAACATTTTTTTTTTTTTAGGAAGGATTGTAACTTTTGCCATTCCCATTGGCAGTCTGCTCCAGACCCTCCTTGTCTTCTACTCTATTTTCATGATTAGTATTAATGTAGGCATTCTAATTAGGTGGAAAATGACATCTTAGGGGGGGTGTCAGTTGGCTTTTCTGTATCTCTAATGATGCTAATTTGCTGCTAACATCTTTTAGTGACAGATGTCTTGTACATTTCAAAAATTATTTCTTCACTGAGTTTTGAGAGATCTTTATATAGTCTTTTTTACATTTTTTATTTTTACTTATTTTCTATGTGCATGAATGTACTGTCTGCATGCAGGTCTGTGCACCTGTGTTATGCAATGCCGCGGAGGTCAGAGATGGTGTCGGATTCCCCTGGAGTTCTCCTGGAATTGGAGTTACAGACAGTTCTTAGCCTCCATGTGGGTGCTGGGGATAGAACACTGGTCCTCTGCAAGAGCAGTCAGAGCTTGTAACTGCTAGGCCATCTCTCCAGCCCCCAGAGATCTTTATAGTAGTCTTTTTTTAATTTTTAAATTTATTTTTGTATGTATATTTCCTAGCATGTGCATATTTTACATGTTAAAATAAATAGATTAAATTACGAAAATAAAATTCATATATCCAAGCCACAGTGTGGCACTATAGAGACAAAGATCTTCGAATCAGAGCCCATGACTGTGTATTTTCATGAACTTTTATTCCCACTGGGGTTATTCTGCTTCTGTGAAGGACTTCCTTGAGCATTTCTGTTATGTAGTGATGGTGTCATTCCACTTTCATGTAACTAGAAATTTTTTTTCCAGACAGGGTCTCCTTGTAGCCCCAGCTGTCCTGGAACTCACTTTGGAGATCAGGCTGGCCTTGAACTCACAGAGATCCACCTGCCTCTGCCTCCTGAGGCAAATCTAAAAATGTTTTTATTTTACCTTCACTTCTCAAAGGTATTATCACTGGGTAGAGGTCTGTAGTTTAACAACATGGTAGGTATGGACTGGTTGTGGATCACGCTCCAGAGAATCTCACTGTGTTCCTTGTCTGCATCACAGCCTGGAAACTGTGTGTTTTTTGTTTTGTTTTGTTTTTGTTTTGTTTTGGTCTTTTTTTCGACAGGGTCTACCTGTAGCTCCAGCTGTCCTAGAACTCACTATGTAGACCAGGCTGGCCTTGAACTCACAAAGATCTGCCTGCCTCTGCCTCCCAAGTGCTAGGATTAAAGGCGTGCACCACCATGCCCAGCTGGAAACTGTCTCAAGGCCACAAGATGGGGCCATCTCTAAGGGCTCGCTATGTTTTGTTTACATAAATCCAGTGCTTTTGGAATTTTCTTAAAATCTAGGTTTTGGCTGGGCATGGTGATGCATGCCTGTAATCCCAGCACTCGGGAGGCAGTGGCAGGTGGGTCTCTGTGAGTTCAAGGCCAGCCTGGTCTACAGAGCAAGCTCCAGGGCAGCTGGGACTAAAGGGAGACCCTGCCTAAAAAAAAAAAAAATCTAGGTTTTGTTGTTTCAAGTGAAATTATAAATCTGGTTCCTGGTACTTTATGTTGGTCACAGGCAGAAGCCTAACCCCTTAAATGTCTGATGCTCTTTGACTCATTTAAGTGTAAGCATATTATGTTGGTAAGAAAATAGAAAGCTCAGAGATAAGATTCCTTTGTAGGGGCTGGAGAGATGGCTCAGCGGTTAAGAGCCCCGACTGCTCTTGCAGAGGACACAGGTTCGATCCCCAGCACCCACATGGTGGCTAAGAACCGTCTTTAACTCCAGTTCCAGGGGAATCTGATGCCCTCTTCTGACCTCCGCGGCACTGCACGACATGGGTGCACCAACCCACATGCAGACAGTACATTCATACACATACAAAATAATAAATAAAATTTAAAAAGATTCCTTTGTATATGCTAAGACATCAGAAAACCAAATGCAGATAGCTTCTCTGGGTAAATCTGAACTTCTATTAGGCTGTATTCTCTGGAAAGATAGCCAAAAACAAAGACAGAAAATAGATACAGTAGTCACCAGAGTGCACAGCAAGAGCATCCATAAGTATCTCAAGCCTCTTCATTTGTAGTGTGTCCCTTCCCTTCATTCCATCTCTCTTCTCTTTCCCTCCCTCCCTTCTTCACTTCCTCCTTCCATCCCTCCCTCCTTCTAAAATTGTAATATCTGAAACTGGCTTTAGCATAAGAAAGAAGATGAGTTGTAAGTAGCTAAAATTTTGGTTTCATTTCAAGAGTATCTCTTTAAGTCAACTAATAATATGAGAGAATAACAGAGTCAGTATTTCAAAATGTTCCTGTTTCAAAACCCAAGCCAACAGTTTTTGCATACTCAGCTCTCAAAGTTCTGTTTTTACCAGACACTGGAAAATATTGAAAGCAAACCAATCCCTCAGAAATGTGTTCCCAACCACAACTCCATGCAGGCAGACAAAGAGAATTTATGTCAGTTCCTGGAAAAGAAAGCTTAACAGGCACATTGCACTGTTTAACCTCCTTGTTCCCTTGGGTCTGGTCTGCTTGTGTTTTGGAAGTGCTGACACCTTGCTAGGGTGCCGGTCCTCCCCCTCCGGCTGGCCGCTGCTCCGGCGGTGCTCCTGGGTCCTCCCCCTCCGGCTGGCTGCTGCTCCGGCGGTGCTCCTGGATCCTCCCCCTCAGGCTAGCCGCTGCTCCGGCCGTGCTCCTGGGTCCTCCCCCTCCGGCTGGCCGCTGCTCCGGCCGGTGCTCCTGGGTCCTCCCCTCTCCGGCTGGCCGCTGCTCCGGCCGTGCTCCTGGGTCCTCCCCCTCCGGCTGGCCGCTGCTCCGGCCGTGCTCCTGGGTCCTCCCCCTCCGGCTGGCCGCTGCTCCGGCCGGTGCTCCTGGGTCCTCCCCCTCTCTCCTGTGCGTGTCTGGTCCCCCCTGGCTGGCCTCCGGCAGTGCTCCTGGGTCCTCCCCCTCCGGCTGGCCGCTGCTCCGGCCGTGCTCCTGGGTCCTCCCCCTCCGGCTGGCCGCTGCTCCGGCCGTGCTCCTGGGTCCTCCCCCTCTGGCTGGCCGCTGCTCCGGCCGTGCTCCTGGGTCCTCCCCCTCGCGGCTGGCCGCTGCTCCGGCCGTGCTCCTGGGTCCCCCAGTGGTGCTCCTGGGTCCTCCCTCTCCGGCTGGCCGCTGCTCCGGCCGTGCTCCTGGGTCCCCCAGTGGTGCTCCTGGGTCCTCCCCTCTCCGGCTGGCCGCTGCTCCGGCCGTGCTCCTGGGTCCTCCCCCTCGGCTGGCCTCTGCTCCGGCGTGCTCCTGGGTCCTCCGCCTCGGGCTGGCCGCTGCTCCGGCAGTGCTCCTGGGTCCCCCAGTGGTGCTCCTGGGTCCTCCCCCTCTGGCTGGCCTCTGCTCCGGCGTGCTCCTGGGTCCTCCGCCTCGGGCTGGCCGCTGCTCCGGCAGTGCTCCTGGGTCCCCCAGTGGTGCTCCTGGGTCCTCCCCCTCCGGCTGGCCTGCTGCTCCGGCCGTGCTCCTGGGTCCTCCCCCTCCGGCTGGCCGCTGCTCCGGCCGTGCTCCTGGGTCCTCCCCTCTCCGGCTGGCCGCTGCTCCGGCCGTGCTCCTGGGTCCCCCCCCTCCGGCTGGCGCTGCTCCGGCGTGCCCTGGGTCCTCCCCCTCCGGCTGGCCGCTGCTCCGGCGGTGCTCCTGGGTCCTCCCCCTCCGGCTGGCCGCTGCTCCGGCCGTGCTCCTGGGTCCTCCCCTCTCCGGCTGGCCGCTGCTCCGGCGGTGCTCCTGGGTCCTCCCCCTCGGGCTGGCCGCTGCTCCGGCAGTGCTCCTGGGTCCCCCTCCCGGCCTCCGGCTGGCCGCTGCTCCGGCCGTGCTCCTGGGTCCTCCCCCTCTGGCTGGCCGCTGCTCCGGCCGTGCTCCTGGGTCCCCCAGTGGTGCTCCTGGGTCCTCCCTCTCCGGCTGGCCCTGCTCCGCCAGTGTGCTCCTGGGTCCTCCCCCTCGGCTGGCCGCTGCTCCGGCCGTGCTCGGGTCGCTCCCCCTCCGGCTGGCGGCTGCTCCGGCCGTGCTCCTGTGGTCCGTCCCCCTCCCGGACTGGCCGCTGCTCCGGCAGTGCTCCTGGGTCCCCCAGTGGTGCTCCTGGGTCCTCCCTCTCGGCTGGCCGCTGCTCCGGCCGTGCTCCTGGGTCCTCCCCTCCGGCTGGCCGCTGCTCCGGCAGTGCTCCTGGGTCCCCCAGTGGTGCTCCTGGGTCCTCCCCCTCGGGCTGGCCTCTGCTCCGGCCGTGCTCCTGGGTCCTCCCCTCCGGCTGGCCGCTGCTCCGGCGGTGCTCCTGGGTCCTCCCCTCTCGGCTGGCCGCTGCTCCGGCGGCTCTGGCCCTGGCTCCTGGGTCCTCCCCCCCTGGCTGGCCTCTGCTCCGGCCGTGCTCCTGGGTCCTCCCCCTCCGGGCTGGCCGCTGCTCCGGCAGTGCTCTGTCCCCAGTGGTGCCCTGGTCCTCCCTCCCGGCTGGCCACTGCTCCGGCCGGTCTCCTGGGTCCTCCCCTCTCCGGCTGGCCGCTGCTCCGGCGGTGCTCCTGGGTCCTCCGCCTCGGCTGGCCGCTGCTCCGGCCAGTGCTCCTGGGTCCCCCAGTGGTGCTCCTGGGTCCTCCCCCTCTGGCTGGCCTCTGCTCCGGCGTGCTGGTCTCCCTCGGCGCCCTCTCCGTTCCGGTCCTCCCCCGGTGGCCTGTCAGCCGTGCTGGTCCCCCTCCGGCGGTGCTCGGCAGTGCTCCTGGGTCCCCCCAGTGGTGCTCCGGGTCCTCCCCCTCTCCGGCTGGCCGCTGCTCCGGCCGTGCTCCTGGGTCCTCCCCCTCCGGCTGGCCGCTGCTCCGGCCGTGCTCCTGGGTCCCCCAGTGGTGCTCCTGGGTCCTCCCCCTCTGGCTGGCCTCTGCTCCGGCGGTGCTCCTGGGTCCTCCCCGTCCCGCTGGCCGCTGCTCCGGCCGTGCCCTTGGGTTCTCACTGGTCTGTCCCAGATGTCCTGGAGGACTTCCTCTGGCCAGTCCCTCTTTCCAGCTATGTCCATGAAGAGTGTGTCCCCTGTGACTTTTGCTTGATGACCTGATTCCAGCTGACACAGAAGAATCAGAGGGACCAAGGTTGTTGGTAATGAAACATTCTCTCTTGTTCTAGATGGGTTGTATCTTGTCCTGGGCTTGTCTTCTCTCATCCACTCCCTCCTACTTATTCTCCTCCTCCCTTTCTCTTCCCTGCCAACTTCTCTCTACTCCCTCTCTACCTCTCCCCCTCCCTCCCTCTCTCCTTCCCTCTTTCCCTTTCTTTGTCTTCCTCCTTCCCCTTTCCCCTTCTCTCTCTCCCTCCCTCCCTCTCTCCCTTGCTCTCTCTCCATCTCTCTCCATCTCTCTCCATCTCTCCCCCCTCTCCCTCTCTCTTCCCCTTTCTCTCCCTCCTCTCCCTCTGTCCTTCCCTCTCTATTCCTGTCACACACTCCTGCTGCCCTGGGGTTCTCCACTAGAGGCCCAGAAACATGGAGCCAAGGGACCATAGCTTGAGCACTGAAACTGTGAGCCCAAGTCAGTGGTCTTTTGAGTTGCTTTCCAAGGCATCTAGTCATAGTAATGGAAATCTAGCACATTGTCTTCAATACTGATGTACTTGTACTTCTCAGCACACCTCCGTCCAGACTGGCCATACTTCAAGTCCTTGGTGTCACCTGTGCCTAGCAGCTACCTCACAGTCCTTTCCCATGGCTGGGTGTCATCACTAACAGGAATGACTCTAATAACAGGAGAATAAAATGCCATAGCTTGGGCTGGGGGGATAACGCAGCCATTAAAGGCTGAGGCTAAGAACCGGGGGGAAAAAAAAAAAAAAAGCCATAGCTCAGCAGTTAAGAGCACTGGCTACTCTTGCAGAGGACCCAGGTTTGATTCTCAGCACCCATATAGCAGCTAACAACTGTCTGTAACTGTATTTCCAGGGGATCCGACGCCCTCTTCTGACCTCTGCAGGCATTGCACAACACAGGTGCACTTACACACATGCACACTTACACACGTTGTCTAGGACAACTTTCAGAGGAAGTGTTACCACTAGAACACCCATAAGGTGGTTCATCTGAGGAACATGTCTAAGTAGGTCACTGAGGATGGCTGACAGCATCTGTTCAGTCGTATGCCTGATAGTTAGACCAGGTTACAGTTACAAAAATAGAAACGTTTTTCACATTTGTGGACATTACTGTGTCTTGGAAAAGAGATATTTGTTAAAATCATACAAATGAATGTACCAAGTGTTCCAGAGAAAAGGCAGTCCAGGTGCTGAGGCAGATTCTGGGACTTGATCTAG
This sequence comes from Rhizomys pruinosus, assembly GCA_009823505.1. NCBI lineage: Eukaryota > Metazoa > Chordata > Mammalia > Rodentia > Spalacidae > Rhizomys > Rhizomys pruinosus. The sequence goes on along the minus strand of VZQC01011394.1, from coordinate 865,871 downwards.
TCCGGAGCTTAGGAAAGGTTTTCCCAGAGGAGGGTGTTTGAGCTAAACCTGTAGGACGTATGTGCTTCTGAGCGGAAGAGGAGAGGAAAATATCCAGGGAGAAGAGACAGTAAGCAAAGGTACTGGAAGAGGACCTTAGTGACCACAATGCAGGAGAGAGACAGAGATAGAGACAGGGACAGAGAGACAGAGACAGAGTCAGAGACAGAGAGACAGAGTCAGAGACAGACAGAGATAGAGAGACAGAGATAGAGATAGAGTCAGAGACAGAGACAGAGATAGAGAGACAGATATAGAGATGGAGTCAGAGACAGAGTCAGAGACAGAGTCAGAGAGACAGAGTCAGAGACAGAGAGACAGAGAGACAGAGAGAGAGACAGAGACAGAGTCAGAGACAGAGAGACAGAGACAGACAGAGAGATAGAGACAGAATCAGAGACAGAGATAGACAGACAGAGATAGAGATGGAGTCAGAGACAGAGACAGAGACAGAGAGACAGACAGAGATAGAGATAGAGACAGAGTCAGAGACAGAGACAGAAATAGACAGACAGAGATAGAGACAGAGACAGAGTCAGACACAGAGACAAAATATGAATTTGAGACAGAAGATGAGGCAAGGGCCAAGTGTCAGGTTACAAATTTTGGGCCTCATTCCCTCTCTGTGTGGGGAACCAGTCGGGATGTTGGTAATCTTTCTTTTTTTTTTTTTTGGTGTGTGTGTGTGTGTGTGTGTGTGTGTGAGAGAGACAGAGTTTCCCTGTAGCTCTAGCTGTCCTGGAATTCACGATGTAGACCAGGCTGGCCTTGAACTCACAGAGATCCACCTGTCTCTACCTCCCGAGTGCTGGGATTATAGGCATGTGCCACCACACCTGGCTGATGCTGGTAATGTTTACAAGAGACTCATGACCCACATGACAGTGGTGGGCATTGTGTTATAGATTAAGAGCAACTTTGAGGGACTGGAGAGATGGAGAGGTGGCTCAGCGGCACTGGCTGCTCTTACATAGGACCAGGGTTCAGTTCCTAGCATGCACATGGCAGCTAATAACCACCTGTAACTCCAATTCCAGAGGACATGCCCCTCTTCTGGCCTCCGTGAGCATTGCACGGCATGGGTGCAACTTACACACATGCAGCAAAACACATTGAAATTAGAAGGAGGGGAGAAAGGCCTTTGACAAGGGAGGTAGGAATGATCCCAAAAAAAGACAACCAGACTCAGAGTGGAAAATCAAGTGGAGTGCAAGGGGCCAAGAGACACCGAGCAGAAACACGGGGAGCACACTACTTTGCTGCGGCTATGAAAACAGAAGAGGCTGGTTGCTTTATGAATAGAAGGTTATTTAGCACACAGGCCTGGAGGCTGAAAGCACAAGCAGCATGGTGCTGGCTCCGGTGAGGGCTGCCCTGGAAGATGGCATCATGGAAGAGCATTGGGAGGGGGAAGTCACATTGTAGAAGTCAGAGCAGAAGAGGGTTGATCTCATGGGAACTGACTTATCCTAGAACTGCCTTATCCCCCGCAAGGGCAATGCCCCCTGTGACCTACTTTCTTCCTACTAAACTCACATTTTACAGGGTCCACGAGCTTTGACACCATGCCTCTAGTACATGAAGCCTTGAGATGACAAAGCCCATCTAAACCACAGCAAGGAGGCAGTTAAATGTGAAGGCCAAAGCTGAGAGGAAAAGTCAGAGCTTCTAAGTGACCGGTGTGCCCTCCATTTTCTGCCCACCCCGGCCTCCCAGCTCTCCAGAGAGGCCTTTACTCCAGTCCCTTCCCTCCGCCCTCGGCAGCAACTCCTTATCTTTTCCTTAGGTTCCAGCTCAGGTGTCGCTTCCAAGTCCGCCTCTCCTGACCCTCCTAACTACAGTGACCCTCACAGCACCGTGACCTCTCCTTTCTGGCATTTGAAACAACTGTCAAGTGCAGTTTTTTGTATCATTTCTGGATGTGATGTCACAGAATGACAGGGTTCCCTCACCTCCTTTTCCCAAATAGATTTATTTTTGAACAGATTTAGGCTGTTGGAAAAATTGAACACAAAGTTCAGTGAATCCTGGTACACCTCTCCACCACACAGTACTTCACCCGGAATGTGGTACGGTAGTTACAATCGACGAGCCAACATTGGTGCCATTATCATCAGAAGCACACAGTATGCTAGGGGTCACTTTGATATTGTATGTTCTGTGTGTTCATATGTATAATGGCATGCATCCCCTGTTAGAGAATCATACAGAGTAGTTTTATTGCCCTAAACCCTCTGTCCTCCCCTATGACCCACCCTTCCCCTATAGCCCCTGGCAACCACTGTTCTTTCTGCTGTCTAGGTTTTGCCTTCTCGGGATATATATGGATGGAGGTGCACATTATAGACCCTTGGCAGCCTGGCTTCTTCCACATACGTAATGTGTATCCAAGTTCCTGTCATGCTTTTCATGGCCTGTAATGGCTCTTTTACCTATTTTCCAGTTGAATTGTTTATCGTATTGTTCAATGTTAATAGCCCCTTGTGGGCTATGCTGTCTAGCATACTAGTAGCTAGGACTATATGTCACAGGAGCTCAGCAAATGCTTACTAAGTGACTGAGTTGAAAGTGAAAGAGGCAGATCACAGAGGCTGCGGGTGAAGACTGAGGATCCAAACAGAGAGCGGAAGAGTGAGATGAGGACCGAGCTCACTTAATGTTTGGGAAGAGAAACTATCCAAATGACCACCAAACATAAGGAAATAGGCTTGATCTCATCAGAGAAGTGCAGGGAAGAGACCCAGTGAGATACCACAACACCTTCTAACCCAGAGTGGCTGAATTCTGAAAAAGCATACACAACACCAAATGGCGAAGGTGTAGACCAGTGAGATCACTCACACCCTACCAAGGGGAGTCCGATGTCACACAATCCATTTAGAAAATTGGTAGCATGCACTCAAACTAAGGTTAGTCATATTTTATGATGTAGCAATTCTTCTATGAAGTACTTTCCCAAAAGTTTGCCTACATCAGATTTAGTGCTTCTGTATCTACAAAAGTCAAGGGCAGGCTGCACTATGAGCCAGGCTATCGTCACACTGGGGACGTGGTGACCAAAAGGAGGCCTGAGTTGCTGAGATTCTAGTAGTTCCTGATCTGAGCGTTGGTCACATGACTGTCTTCAGTTGGATAGGAGTCATCCAGCTGTTCATTTATAAACTCTTCTACACATGTGACTCTGCTTGAATCATACGTGTATTTCAAAAGCGTAGGATAAAGATGTTTGGAGTCCTCTATAAGGAGTTAGAAAAGTTCTCTTTTTATCCCTATAATATTCAAAAGAGTGTGAGTCCAGGGGTCATTACATAAATGAAGAAAGATAGAGGCGGATGCCTAAATACAGTTATTTGAGTTACCTCTTTGTAAAATCTTGTCATGCCCTTCACTTTTTTTCCCCATGCTAGGGGTGGAGCCCAGGGCCCCAAGCAAGCTAGATAAACGCTGAGGTACATTTCTAGTTCTTACTTTATTTTTTTTATTTTTTTTTAAAGTTTTTTTTTAAATTTTATTTATTTCTGTATGTGTATGAATGTACAGTTCTTACTTTAAATGTTGCCACTTCAACTTGGAATTACAGTTTAACATTGTAATCAAGATGCATTTAATTGATAATCATGGGATATAAACAATGCTTTGAAAAGGCTGAGGAGATCTAAGGAGTCATGAAGAAAACACCTGGATATGCATGCTCTGTTCTGCCCCTAGTCCTTACCAGCACAAAGGCTCTATGAGAACAGTTATAACAGCTACAGCAAATGATGTGTGTGCTTGGTGAGCTTGCGGCTGAGCTCGACCGCTCACAGGTGCCCTGATAGTGTCCACCTCTGACAGCGCTAGACATGGAAACTGGTCCAAAGCTGGTGGTTAGCTTCCCATAAGCTCTCTTCTCGCTCCCTGGAGAGATGTTAGTCCCTAGAATTGTGGAACTGGGGTCAAATAAACCAGTGCTACCCTTGGAGGAAGGAACCTAAGAGAGCAAAATAAGCCGAGGAGCTCCAGTGAGAAGTTGCTGAAGGGCGACCTGTGGATAATTGCTCATCACATCCTCAGAGCTACCTATCTTCATCTTAGCACAAGGGTCACTGATTTCATTGCTTTCCCGGAAGGGACAGTGAACTCCCAGATTTGAAAGCACTGAGAATGCTGTAGTAGAATTCTTGTTCTTTCTCCTTAACAGCGAAAAGACATGGTAAAATCTAGATTTTTTTTTTCAATAAGCAATTTTTGTTAATTGAGTTGGAGAGTATCTACTAAGCGATTTGCCATTGGGACACCTTGGTTCAAATCCCGCCACCATTTGCTGAGTACAGCCATCCTCTAGAATCTTCAGGAGATTGGTTTCAAGACTCCTGAGGACACCCACATTTGCAGATGCTGAAGTCTTTATACAAAAAATGGTAGAGTAGCCGGGCGTGGTGGCGTACGCCTTTAATCCTAGCACTTGGGAGGCAGAGGCAGGCGGATCTTTGTGAGTTCAAGGCCAGCCTGGTCTACAGAGTGAGTTCCAGGACAGCTGGGGCTACAGGGAGACCCTGTCTTGAAAAGACCAAAAAAAAAAAAAAAAGAAAAAAATGGTAGAGTATTTGTGTACCAGCCACGTACTTCCTCCGTGTCCCTTAAATTACTCCTAGGTCTTTCACAACACCCACACAAAATAAAGTTGTTACATTGTATTGACCAAGATACAGTGACAAAGAAGTATCTTTGTTCAATACAGATGCAATTTTCCCCAATATCTTCTTTTTACTGTTGGTTGAATCCACAGGTATGGAACAAAAGGACTGGAGTGGGGATTGTGTTTGCCTTTAAATAAGTTACTTAAGATAAGTGACAAACAGCAACGTGACTGTTTCCCCAGGGTTGCTGTAGGTGAAGTAGGTACTAGCTAGAGGGTCTTTGCAAATGAAAATCCCAATCACAACTGGCCTGAGCTGTAGGAAGAATTTATTGAAGAGGAATTTATTGGCTCATTCCACCAAGCTTAGACAAGAAAGTGCAAAGGTGAGCTGGCAAGGAGGGGGTGGAGTGCTGTAACCCTGGACTCTTTATTCTTCTTAGGTCTGTGACCAAGTGTTGTCTCTTCTCTTCGTCTAATTAGTGACCAAGACAAGGACCAGTCTGGATCACTCAGGCATTAGAATCTCAGAATGCTGTCTCACATGAGTGCTTCACTTTGTCCTCAGCCGCTCTGCTGAGGACAGGCTGCTCTAGGAACTTGTCCCCTACTCTGAATGCAGGAAGTTGAAGTGATCTGTAGCTTTCCTAGATGGACTTGGGCACAGCAATTGGGCAGTTCTTTCTTAACAAATGTGTTTCTGAGAGGCTAAGATAAGTTTATCTTAGGGGAATCTCAGCGTCAGGAACTGGTGTCAGTCTAATTTGCTCAGTCATGCACTCTCTGATGTAGCAAACCCAAGTTGAGGGGTTCACCCTGTTCCTTCTTCTGGTGTATATAAGAGAATGCATGGGGGCAGGGGGCCTGGAGAGATGGCTCAGTAGTTAAGAGCACTGGCTGCTCTTGAAGAGGACCTAGGTTCAATTCCCAGCACTGACAATCTACCTAATTCCAGTTCCAGGGGATCTCATGCCCTCTTCTCACTTCCATGGGCATTGCACTTACATGCAGGCAATACACTAATTACAGATTAAAAATAAATAAATAAAATATTAAAAAGAGAATCCATGATATATACATTTGTACATTCATGTGTATCTATTCCTTATAAATATCAAATGGATAGTTTTTCTATAGACCCACCCAAATCCCTGATTTTATTAATTTTTTTTTTT
>VZQC01011394.1:839696-854504 GCA_009823505.1 Rhizomys pruinosus | reverse complement strand
GGTGTACAAACCTACATGCAGACAGTACATTCATACACATACAAAATAAATAAAATTAAAAAAAATTTTAAAAAAAGAAGTGTTTGTCTCATTAATAGGCATTTCCCAAAGAAATGAAGTTCAGTAACAACTATCTAAATTGATTTTCTCTTACTAAGTGGTTATCAGAAACTCTAGTTTTAAAAAAAAATGGAGGCTGGGCGTGATGGCGCACGCCTTTAATCCTAGCACTCGGGAGACAGAGGCAGGCGGATCTTTGTGAGCTCAAGGCCAGCCTGGTCTACAGAGTGAGTTCCAGGACAGCTGGGGCTACGGGGAGACCCTGTCTCGAAAAGACAAAAAAAAAAAAAATGGAATGCTTCACGAATTTGCATGTCATCCTTGTGCAGGGGCCATGCTAATCTTCTCTGTATCATTCCAATTTTAGTATATGTGCTGCCGAAGCAAGCACTGCTGTTGTTATGAGGTCAATTAAATTATACTCAGTTTTCAGGCATGCAACACTTCATTAATGGTAGTCACTGATTTACAACAACCTCCTCAAACACCTTAATCTTGTTACATGTTGGTCAGAGAAGATGGTAACAGGTGACAGGAGTCACTGGGTAGGTACCAGGGCCACTACCTTCTACAAGGAAGGCCAGGCTGACAGGTTTTTTTTTTGGTCTTTTTGAGACAGGGTCTCCCTGTAGCTCTGGCTGTTGTGGAACTCATTCTGTAGACCAGGCTGGCCTTGAACTCACAGAGATCTGCCTGCCTCTGCCTCCCAAGTCCTAGGATTAAAGGTGTGCACCACCACACCCAGCTTGACAGTTCTTTTTATTAAAAGAAAGTATGTAGTATGCTATGTGTGTGGTATATTTATTAGTGTGCATGTGTTTGTTTGGTGTGTGTGTGTGTGTGTGTGTGTATACAGAAAGAGGCCAGAGGTCAGGCTGGCTGTCTTTCCTTGACTGCTCTCCACCTTTACTTTTTGAGACAGGGTCTCTCAACTGAGTCTGAAGCCCCTTGATTCAGCTACGTTGGCTGGCCAATGAACTTCAGGAATCTGCCTGTCTCTAAGAACCACCCCAGGACTGGGATTAGAGGTGCATACCAACATGCGTGGCCTTTTATGTGGGCCCTGGGGATCCAAATCTAGGTCCCCATGCTTATATGGCAGGACCTTTAAAAGTGGAACCAGCTCCCCAGCTCCTTAATGAATGAATGAATGAATTAATTAATTAATTAATAGGATCTAACTCTGTGGCATGGGCTAGCCTGGAGCTCACAATGTAGCTCAAGTTGGCCTTAATCTCATGGTAGTCTTCCTGCTTCAGCATCCTGAGTACTGAGCTGACAAGCACGAGCCACCATACCCCACCACCATGTAGACTCTTCTGAACAGTGGCCACATAGCTTCAACTACAAGCTGCTAAGGGAAACACCAACTAAATCCTCCTCCGGAATCTCTTTTACTCTGGATATCTGTTGAGTAAGTCTTCCGGGACTGAAGGGATAGCTTGGTGGTTAAGAACACTGGCTGCTCTTGCAGAGGACCTGCATTGGAGTCCCGTCACCCATGTAATAGATAACAACCATTTCTAACTCCAGTTCCAGGGGATCCGACGCCCTTTCCTGACTTCCTCATGGACTGCACAAGTGTAGTGCACTTACTTTCAGAAAATACACACACACATACATACATACACACACACACACACACACACACACACACACATACACACGCACGAGAAAGTCATTCCTTAGGTGACCTTTTATTCTCCATTTAATCTTACTTTTCCTTGTGAAGCACTTCAGAATTTGCATCCATTTCCGCTCTCCCTTCTCCAATGACTTAAGAGTAAATACTGACCTTTGCCCAACTTCATGGACGTATTTGTAGTATCTGAAGGTCACTGTCATGTTTTTCTTGCTCATCGCTAGTGTGAGCACATCAGTCTCTCGGTGTTCTTAAGCTATTGCCCAATTATGTGCTCAGGGTTTCTGAGTGGCCACTAGCTGCCAGGACACAGTTGTGCAAATATGTCTGGGGAGCCCTGCTGCACTGGTCTGGTTTCTGTTGCTAATGGCTGAGTACCACTGACTGGATAAACTAGGAAGTAGATTTATTTCTTTTGGCTCATAATTTTAGTTCAAGGCAGAGGAGTTGCATCGGATGATGGCTTTCTTGCTGACAGTTTTAAAGTCACACAGAACATCATGTGACATGTGACAAGACACAGAGAGTGCATGTGTATGTGTTTTCTCTCTGGTTGCATCCTCTTTTTGCATTTTATATTTTGAGACAAGGTGTTGGTAAGTTTTGCAGGCTAGCCTTGAACTCCGTCTCTGGCCTTCGGTTTGTGTGACACCCCTGCCTCAGCCTCCCAAGTAACTGGAATAAGGGTCTGCAGCACCAGGTCCATGTGTCCCTCTTCTTTTTTTTTTTTTTTTTTTTTTTTAAATTTCTGTATTGTTTTGTGAATGTACTGTCTGCGTGCAAGTTTGTGCACCCGTGTCGTGCAATGCCGCGGAGGTCAGAAGAGGGCGTCGGATTCCCCTGGAACTGGAGTTCTCCTGGAATTGGAGTTTCAGACGGTTCTCAGCCGCCATGTGGGTGCTGGGGATCGAACCCGGGTCCTCTGCAAGAGCGGTCGGCGCTCTTAACCGCTAGGCCATCTCTCCAGCCTCATGTCCCTCTTCTTATAGGCCTCCCGGACGCAGGCTCAGGGCCTCGCTGTAATGATCATATCCAATCTGAATCACTTAATCATGCAAACCTTATCCAACCGTAATACCTGTTCTGTCACAGAGACAGTGTGACACCCATTGCCTGTGCCACAAGGAGGGATGTACTGGTAACTTCTGGACAGCTCAGCTCTCCCCACAACAGGCAGCACCCAACGCTAAGAGGCAGACAGAGAGGACAGCTGCTTCCCTGACACTCTCCTGTATACGTGGTCAAACCTGTTCGTCTCTCTCCCACTCAAGTTCCTGCTCCCTTCCTCCCTTTGCTTGGGGCCAAATCCCTTCCAGAGGCAGCCTTTGACCTCCTTTAAACCAGATAGCTACCATGACCAGTGGTGGCCTGGGAGTTGGGGTGGTAAAATAATACTCATTCCCCCCTTTTTTTGGTCTTTTTGAGACGGGGTCTCCCTGTAGCCCCAGCTGTCCTGGAACTCACTATGTAGACCAGGCTGGCCTTGAACTCACAGAGATCCGCCTGCCTCCACCTCCCAAGTGCTGGGATTACAAGTGTGTGCCACCACACCTGGCATCATCCCCTTTTTGATAAAGGAATGTGCCTGAAGGAAAAGGTCTTATTAAACTGGGCTGAGTTCTTATGGGATTCTTTAAGACTATAAATATAGCAATAGGAATGAAAAAGAAAAGTCAGACTCACACTCTGGAATGAAGTACTCTGACTACAACCCAAACATAAGCCCTGGAGGCAAGCCATAGCTCTCTCCACTTGCAGCTTGGAGAACTGTCCCGGGTCGAGGGTCTGCAATCCTGTTCCTCTTGTTTGCTTGGCTAATGTGCTGACCTCTGCTAGAGAGGACCCAGGCAAGGGTCAGACTTTATTTAAATGAGTCCTGAGGATTTTACAGTCTGAGTCTCTGTACTTACTAAAAGCCCAGATGTTAAACATAGTAGTTAAGAAATGTAGATTACACCAGAAAGTGGAGGTGGGTTTACTTTCCCTCAAAATGGTCTGCACTATGTACATGGCTGAACCATGTTACCCCAGAGGTGGAGTTTCTTTAATTGTAATGTTATCTCTCAGCTGAGCTGTCACTGATTTTTCTGTAAGTGAAGGCTCTCAGACACATTAAAACAGGCTCTTTAGAGATGTATTTGCGAGTGACCTAGCCTAGTGACCTAGTTGCTGAGCTGTGCATAAAGCAGACCCTCCTACAAAGTTCCAGAGTGATGCCACCAACTACTTCTCCAGTTCCAGCATGTCCAGAGCCCTCTGTCTTCAGGGCAGTGGTTTCCATGTCAAGGAGTAAGTGGGAATGTCTGACAGTCTGATAATAGACGTGAAAGCAACAGGAAAAAAATATACAGGACAAAGCAGTGCAAGGCCCATCTCTTATCACTCCTCCTCCTGAAAGAAAGAACGATTTCTGGCCCAGAAACCGGCACAGTCACATTCTTAGAATAATCTAACTGGATATGTTTAATGTCAAGCAGAGCTTGCCACATTATCTTTTTCTTCGTTTTCATTTCACTGCGGGTTGGTGACAGTTTGTCATGGGCAACTTGTGAGGTACTTTTTCGTCTTCTTTGTGCACCAGAAAGCAGGAGGAGGTGCCAGGCCTGCCAGTGTCTGCAGACATCCTTCAATGTCAACTTGTTCCACTTCCTCCTTCAAGCATTTAGAGGAAATAAATGACACAGCTGATCCCTAACTATGGAGCTGGGACTGTGGCAGTGTGAGATGTGACAGGTCTCCTCAGAGAGGAGTCAGAATGTCTAGTGGGAAGTAGGGGGAGAAGGAAGACAGGAAGGGTGAAGGAAGGCCTGTGAAACTAGCCTTGCAAGAGCACCATGGTTTAGAATAGAGCTTTTTAAACTTTTCCATTTCTGGCCCCCTTTGCCTCATAAATTTTATATGACCCCACTACATAGGCATATGAAATAGGAATACAAATCAAGGAGTTACTGGGCACACATCATTAAGAACTTTATTTTAAATCAACCCTTTGGTGTACCTATAACTTTACTATTTATCAAAGACATAAGCAAATTTGCATACTAACGAGATGAATGTACTTGTTTATTTTCCCATCAAGAATCTTGCCTGAATAATTGATACTGCAGGGTACAGAGCATCCTTAAGATTTGCCAGAGTTGACTGATGTTTTGATTGTGACTGTCAGTTCTGGGAACACTCATTTGCATAAATACATAGTACAAAATGACAGAAATATGTTTATGTCTTTTTAGAAATTGCTGGAAATTCTTTCCTAATACCAAGCCAAATTTCATTTAAGGATTGTTTAATAAAACCCAAGTCAGTAACTTGAAGAGCGACTTTAAGTCAAACATTCTAATGCCAGATGTGGTAGTGCACACCTTTAAACTCAGCACTCCTGAGGTAGAGCCAGGGCAGATCTCTGTAAGTTCAAGGCCAACCTGGTCTACATAGTGAGCTCCAGGCCAGCTGGAATTATCGGGAGACCCTGTCTCAAAAACACCAAATAAATAATAAAATAAATAAGTAAACATTCTAACACAATAGAATTCAAAGATATACTTTCTTTTTCTTTTTTTTTTGTTTTGTTTTTTTTTTTTTTTTGGTCTTTTTGAGACAGGGTTTCCTTGTAGCCTCAGCTGTCTTGGAACTCACTCTGTAGACCAGGATGGCCTTGAACTCACAAAGATCCACCTGCCTCTGCCTCCCAAGTGCTAGGATTAAAGGCGTGCGCCATCACGCCTGGCTAATGTTGAAGAATTTGGTTGGAAAATACTGAGTGTTTTCTCTACCTAAACCATTGTTTCTATAAGAGCAGAAAACTTTGTATGTTCAGTGAGAACCTTGGAATTCAGAGCTTGCAATGGACTCAGATCTGAGCTGTGAAGTGCTCCATGCAGCCTTTGGTATTGGCGTTGCCTGGAGTTGAGGCATGCACAGTGAAAAAGCGAGCAAGCTGGATATTCAGGAACCAGGCTGCAACAAAGTCACGTGATGTGACATTGGGTGATGCTGCCAGGAACACCTCAGATTGATTCATTACAGGTTTTGTTTGAGTGAATTTTAGTTTTTTGCCATTCAGAAATCTTTCACTATTGCCAAAATTTTCACAACCTCCACATTTAGTTACATGACTTGTAGTTTACGAAGCTGAAGTTTAAGCTAATGGTTCTTAGCCGTCATGTGGGTGCTGGGAATTGAACAGGGGTCCTCTGCAAGAGCATTCAGTGCTTTTAACTGCTGAGCCATCTCTGCAGCCCCAAGCTAATATTCTTAGACTTTAATGTACAGTGGGATCACGGGAGGACCTGGTCAACTATACCCTGGTTCACACCGTGGTTTCTAAGTTAGTAGTCTAGGGGAGAGGCGGAGAGCTTGAACGTGTAACAGTTTCTCAGATGACACAGGTGCCATCGCTGGTGTGATCATATTGTGAGACCCAAACCACCAGTTCAATGATTTGGGATTTGGCTTAAAGCACAGAGGCATAAGAGTAAAGGCAGCTGAGTAATAAGAGAGAGCAGGTTGGGGCAGGGTGTGCAGCAGTGCGCCGTTAATCCCAGCACTCTGAGGCAGAGGCAGGTGATCTCTGTGACATAAGGCCAGCCTGGTCCTCATAGTGAGTTCCAGGCCAGCTGGGGCTACAGGGAAACGCCGTCTTACAAAAAAAAATTGCAGATTTTATTTGGATAGGGAATGGGGAGCCATAGGAGGCTTCTAAGGAGAAGGGCAGATTGAAAACTGCAACACACGAAGGAACAAAGTACTGATCAACGCTATAACATGGAGGGACCTCAGAACTGCCATGCATAGTGCAAGAAGCCAGACAGGAAGGGCCCCTGTGAATCTGCCCAGTACAGCACTGGTGTCCATGCAACGAAGTTGCACACCTACAACCCTGCTGTTGCAGCCAGCTGGGGCTGGGGCACACCAGGCTGTGTTTTCTTTCTTATTTTCAGGTCAAGGACTGGACTTGCTTGCTCTCTCTTGTTCCTGTGCGTAGTGAGGAAGCAATGTGTTTCATTTTTTTCCCTCTGGATCATGCTTTTGAAGAGGGCTAGGTAACGGTCCAGACAAAGAAAGACCTGTGCATACTGACTGTGTGTGTGTGCGCATGCGTGTGTTTGTGTGTGTGTGTGTGTGTGTGTGTGTGTGTGGTCTTCCCAAAGTGGTTTTTGCCCCCTAGACCCTGGTCCCACTCAGTGGCCTTGCCATCCTGTTCTAAGCAGCCCCTGTCAGCTCTCCCAGCTCTGGGTTGTAGTTCTGTCATGTCTTGGCCACTGGCTTACTCTTTTATTTATATTTATTTATTTATTTTTTGGTCTTTTTGAGACAGGGTCTCCCTGTAGCCCCAGCTGTCCTGGAACTCACTCTGTAGACCAGGCTGGCCTTGAACTCTCAAAGACCCGCCTGCCTCTGCCTCCCGAGTGCTAGGATTAAAGGCGTGCGCCACCACGCCCGGCTCTGGCTTACTCTTTATTGATCACATCTTCTATGCTTCTGGGACCTATCATCCCTATTAATTAATTAATTTATTTATTTATTTGGTTAGTTTTTACAAGTTGGGCTCAGTGGTTAAGAGCACTGAATGCTGGGCTGGAGAGATGGCCTAGCGGTTAAGAGCGCCGACTGCTCTTACAGAGGACCCAGGTTCGATCCCCAGCACCCGCATGGCGGCTGAGAACCGTCTGAAACTCCAATTCCAGGAGAACTCCAGTTCCAGGGGAATCCGACGCCCTCTTCTGACCTCCTCGGCATTGCACGACATGGGTGCACAAACCTACATGCAGACAGTACATTCATATACATACAAAAATTAAAAAAATAAAATAAAATAAAAATTTATTTTTAAAAAAAGCACTGACTGCTCTTGCAGTGGACCAGGGTTCGATTCCCAGAACTCACATGGTGGCTAAGAACCATCTTCAATGCCGGGCATGGTGGTGCATGCCTTTCATCCCAGCATTCGGGAGGCAGAAGCAGATGGATCTCTGTGAGTTCAAGACCAGCCTGGTCTACATAGTAGTGTGTGTGTGTGTGTGTGTGTGTGTGTGTGTGTGTGTGTGTGTGTATAGCTGAGTAGAGAAAGTATGTTTCCTAGACATGTTCTCTTGTGGTCAGTTATTATCTGTCTTTCCTTTCTTTGGGAGAGATTCCTCATCCATATTAGAAACACTAAAATGGTAGTGTTTGGAATCCCCTAGAAGCTTGTCAACAGGGGACGTCCACCCTCTAATAGCAGCGACTGTGGGAGGCCACTCTGCGCCGACCCTCCTCAGCGTTGCTCATTTCTGAGTCTCTGCGTCCTCTCTGAGGTTTTGTTTCCCCACCTTCTCAAGCCTCTTCCCTGCACATCCCCACCATTGTCTCAAACTGTTCATGAAAGCTAATTAAAAGGTGATGTGTGGTTCTTATTTCCTGGAGGCTCTGGGTGTTACTTCACGCATGGAACATTGCAGAGCTTTGTAGGGCTCTGCCCGAGTTGAAGGAATGACAGCATTCCAGGCAGTGGGAGTCAGGTGGTCCCAGTTATCTAGCTAGCTAGCAAGGGAGGCTCAGCTCTTACCGTGACTTGAGTTGTCTCTCTTCCAGAATTTAAAAAAAGGCTCTGGTTACCCAGGCTCAAACATTCTCAGTCAAATCCACTTCACTTCCGTCTTTATTTCCCATGAACAAATGTTGGATATTTGGTGACCAACAGAGAGAGTTTGAATTTTTCTATCCTTTACACCCACCATAACTTATAATTAAACTTTTTAATTTTTATTTATTTTTATTTATTTTTGTATGTGTATGAATGTACTGTCTGCATGTAGGTTTGTGTACCCGTGTTGTGCAATGCCGCGGAGGTCAGAAGAGGGCATCGGATTCCCCTGGAACCGGAGTTCTCCTGGAATTGGAGTTACAGATGGTTCTTAGTTGCCATGTGGGTGCTGGGGATCGAACCCGGGTCCTCTGCAAGAGCAGTCGGTGCTCTTAACCGCTAGGCTATCTCCCCAGCCCTAAACTTTTTTTTTTAATAACAATGTGGTGGGCTATCATTTTATTTTTTTATTTTTTATTTTACTTTTTTTTTTTTTTTTGTCTTTTTGAGACAGGGTTTCCCTTTAGTCCCAGATGGCCTGGAGCTCACTATGTAGACCAGGCTAGCCTTGAACTCACAGAGATCTGCCTTCCTCTGCTTCCCAAGTGCTAGGATTAAAGGCGTGTTCCACCACGCCCGGCTTTTAAGAGGAGAGTATAAATTTGTTCATGGACAGTAAATAAAGAAAATGAATACTTCATCAGAGAAGAGCTATAGGAAGGTGTTTCCATACACAGAGTGGCTATAAAGATATTAAGGTATGTTAAAAAGGAACAGGTGACTCTGGTAGCTCAGAGCAGCCAGCCGTCCAGCCAGTCTGACTCAGTATCCCCTTGCCCACCTCATTCACACCAGCGTGGAGCATTTGGTGGTCACAGCTTTGCTGCCTTGGTGGCTAACCTGCACTTTATTTGTCTTTGTGAGACAGGGTTTCCCTGTAGCCCTAGCTGGCCTGGAACTTGCTGTGCAGACCAGGGTGGCCTTGATCTCACAGGGATCTATCTGTCTGCCTCTGCCTCCTCAGTGCTGGAATTAAAAATGTACCCACCATGCCTGACTGACCTGCATTTTTGCTAATGAAACTGCTCTTTCTTCCTAGATTTCTTACCTTATTGTGTCTGTGAAGTCTTCCTAATGAATCTTAGCGGTTTATAAAAAATAAATTATGCTAGTTCTTTGTATATTGACCTCACTGAGTCAAAAATATTTTTGTTAAATATCCTCTTAGATAGTGGCTTTTAAAATTGTGTTTATGGGACCTAGAGAGAAGGCCCGGCAGTTAAGAACACTTGCTTCTGCTTTTCTAGAGGACTCATGTTTGGTTCCCACGCCTATGTTGGGTAAGTCACTCACTGCCTTTAGTTCCAGATCTGGGGGATCCTTGTTCTGGCCTCTGTGGGCACCTGTGCACCTGTAGCTTATACTCAGACACACACACTTGTAGACAAAAATAAATTTAAAAAAATTGTGTAGGGGTGCTGGCTATGGTGGTGTGCACTTTTAATTCCAGTATTCGGGAGGCAAAGATAAGTGGATCTCTGTAAATTCCAGGCCAGCCTGGTCTATGCAGTGAGTTCCAAGCCAGCCAAGTCTATATAGTGAGACCTTGTTTAAAAAAATAATTGTGTTTATATCTCCTTTGTGAAATAGTTGTTAATGCCTGAAACAAATTTGTCAATCTTTCTCCTTATGGCTTCTGGATGAAAATTTACATTTCCTTCGCTCCGTCCTCCTCTTCAAACTCTCCACAGCAAACCACTGATAACCATGGCTTCTCATTCACTGGCCACAGAACCAAGAAAGGTTCAGCTGAGCCAGTCTAAAGCTGCCTCGGAACACATTTTAAGTTTGATCTAATGATCTTTTAGACCTTTTGGCCACACATGGTGAACTTCGATGTAATTTGATGGGTAAGCAGATAGAAATAAGCAGCTGGGTTCTAGCCAATCAAAAACAGCTGACTGTTGGAGCTAGCGTTCCAAGGACAGATCCAGCTGTAACAGCTCAGCTGGCTTCTGCCTCCGTTTCGGTTCCTATGGGAAACTTCCTTTTCTCTGACTGTAAATTTAACCTGCTAGTGGGAAGAGGGACGTTTGGGTTCGGTTTCTTGCCCAGTTTTAGAATCACAAAGCTTCCGTTTCTTGTGATTTTTTTTTTTCTCATTTCAGCCACTTCTGAGGTAGAAACTTGAAATCCAGTCACCAAATGTGGGTTAGGCAAACAACTGTTTCAAGGAAGTCCCAGAAATCATTACTCAAGGGAGGATTCAACTTTAAAGCCCTTAAAACCATCCCCTGTGCCAGTTACTGGTAATTGGTGATGAGACAAAAAGGTTCAGTTTGAGTAAAAGAATATGACACTGGCGACCCAGGAGTGTTTGGGAAGGCTGAGTGAGAGTCCAGAGAGAGCGAGCAGAAGTGGGTGGGGACAGGGACCCTACTTCCAGTGGGGAATGAAACCAGACATGATATGTCTTTCAGTGAAATAGTTGTTTAGCTGCGGTTTAAATTTGCATATTAAGTGTTCCGCAGGAACTGAGTGTGAGAAAGACAGCCACGGTACTTGAGATGTTGATGCTGTTTTCTGAATCCCACGTGTTTTCTTTTTTTAAATTTTTTTTTTTTTTATAATTTAATTTATTTCTGTGTATTCGGATGTACTGTCTGCATGCAAGTTTTTGCACCCGTGTCGTGCAACGCCCGGAGGTCAGAAGAGAGGGGGTATCGGATTCCCCTGGACTGGACGTTCTCCTGGAATTGGAGTGTTACAGACCGGTTCTCCAGCGCCATTTTGGGTGCATGTTGGATCGAACCCGGGATCCTCTGTAAGAGCGGGTCGCGCTCCTTATTAACCGCTAGGCCATCTATCAGCCCCTACGTGTTGTTCCTATACTCAGAGGAAAGGCTGAGGAGGAAGCTAGGAGGAAGACACCGGCTGCACACACTTGCAATCTTGATGCTCCAGAAATGGAGACAAGAGGATCACCAAAAGTTCGAGGCCAGTCTGGTATACCACATGAGCTGCAGGGCTTCAGCCAGGGCTATACGTGTCAAGTCTCTCTCCAACGCAAATAAAATAAAATGATAACCGAGGAAGGAAGTGAGGGTGTTTGGAAGTTAATATTTCCTTCTTAATGGATAGATAACAGGCTACCAACAGTTTTTCTTTTTTATTGAATTTTTTAGGTGTTTCATACATAATAAAATTTTTTTAATTTTTTCACTTATTTTCTGTGTATGGAGTGTAACTTGTGCTGCATGTAGTTGGTGCACCAGTGTCATGCAATACCTCGGAGGCGAGGAAGAGGGCATCGGCATTCCCCTGGAACTGCGGTTAAAGGCGGATCTTAGCTGCCAGTGTTGGATGGCTTGAGACAATCAAAGCCGTCCTCTGCAAGAGCAGTCGGTGCTCTTAACCACTGAGCCATCTTCTCCAGCCCCCCAGTACACATAATGTTTTTGAGTCACTCTTATCGCCTTATACCTGCTTTTCCTTGGCGCCCTCCCAAAGGGCCCTTCCTCTCCTAGTTTCACACCTTCTGTCATCTTGCCAGGTCCATTGTGCCAAAACTAACCCCACTCACTCCCAAGTCCGAAGTCCAGTCCACCTATCTCAAGTCTCTTTTCGTTTCGTGTCTTTTCTTTTTTTTTTTTTTTTGTTTTTTTTTTTTTTATTGGGGTTCGTTTTGAGACAGGTCTCCCTGTAGCTCCGGCTGTCCTGGAACTCGCTATGTAGACCAGGCTGGCCTTGAACTCACAAATATCCACCTGCCTCTGCCTCCCAAGTGCTAGGATTAAAGGTGTGTGCCACCACACCCAGTTCTTTTCTTTTTTTGTTGTTGTTTTGTTTTGTTTTTGAGACAGGGTCTCTGGTAGCCCCAGTTGTCCTGGAACTTGCTCTGTAGACCAGGCTGGCCTTGAACTCACAGAGATCTGCCTGCCTCTGCCTCCCAAGTGCTGGCATTAAAGGTGTGTGCCACCATACCTAGCCCCGAGTCTTTCTAAAGAAGGCCAGGTCTTCCTTACCCATCCACCATCTGCTGTCAATATTTCCTCAGTCAAGGCTGAGCTTTGCTATCCATTGCTGTAGTTCTATGCTGTGTTTGTGTTCAGGTGAGCTTGCCTGGGTCTTGGGCATACTGATACCAATGATGTAGGTTCATATGAACAGGGCCCCAGGAGCTTTCGGGTTCTGTTTGGTCTTGCATCACCTCCCCAGCCCTTACAATCTTTCCATCCCCTCTTCCAAAATATTCCCTGAGCCCTGGGTGGATGAAGCTGAATGTAGGCAGCCTGTCCATGTCTGCAGACTCCTAATCTTCATGATCTGGCCCTTCAGACCCTTTCGAGTTCCTGGTCTCCTGTTGCATGGAGGCAGTTAATGCCTTCTTGGGTCTGTGTTCTATGATGCTTGGGGCTTATGTGTAGAGGTTACATTGTAGATGTGTCACCTAGGCATGAGCAAATCACACACGATGTCTGTGTGTTCAGTTGTGGAATTCTGTACTGGTCTCATCCAGTGTAAGAGAATATTCTTTTTTGAGTGGTGTCTGGTATATTTGTCTGTAAATATAAGGATACTTCTTTCATAGTTAGTAAAATGTTACCTTGGCCTAGGGGTGTGTCAACCTTGGGGAATTGTCTAAGATCTATGACCTCTCCAGTTGTGTGCATCTGGCTATGTTAACAATACCACACATGAGTTTCCTCCCACTGAGTGGGCTTTAGGTCCAATTGGTTAGCCATTGGTTTCTCCCAAGATAGAAATGCCACTATTTCACCGATGTCATATGCTGTGCTGGTCATTAACGTGACTATTTGGTCTTGAGGCTGATGTTGGACCATTGATTGATGTTATCCCTTAGTGGCTTGCATAGTATCAACAGTTTTATAAACTTTAAAAGGAAGGTGGTAATAATCATTATGGTTTATTTGAGACTGAGGTGTTTCTCAGGTAGCAAGACTTTCAGCATGGAAGCATGGAGGGTTCATCACCTTTGTTCACATGCTCAGTCCTTTTTTGTCTTTATGCGAGAAGGTCTCCCTGTAGCCCCAACTGTCCTGGAACTCACTCTGTACACTAGGATGGCCTTGAACTCACAGATCTGCCTGCCTCTGCCTCACGAGTGCTGGGATTAAAGGAGTGTGTTACCATGTCTGGCCTAGATCTCATGTATTCTTTTTTTTTTTTTTTTTTTTTTTTTTTTTTTTTTGTCGAACAGGGTCTCCCTGTATCCCCAGCCTCCGGGTCCTGGAACTCACTCTGTGACCAGGCGGCCTTGAATTACAAAGATCCGCCTGCTCTCTGGCCTCCCAAGGTGTAGGATTAAAGGCAGCGCCACCCGACCCGGCCGGCTGATCATGATTTCTACCCCGCAACAACGCACTTCTGTTTTAGGATTGACAGAGGATGAACTACTAGGTATATGAGATTCAGAAACTGAAGTTCATGTTAAGGTTGGGATCAAGGAGCCCAAATTTGCACTTTGTTCTTTCTGATACCAAAGTGAGCTTTACACTCCACCAACCTGGACATTATACCTGCCCATCTGTGTGCTCTTCCCTCTATAGGCTCTACGCCTGCCTGTGTCCTCTTCCTCAGCTCATAAGGAGCCCAGGGTCTAACACGGAGGTGGTTCCAACAGCTTGTTGCACAGATGGGTAGACAATGAAAACCGGAGAGTCCTGAAGATACAAAGCTTGTTGCTAAAAAGAAGAAATCAGTTTTTAGTTTCATAACAGATAATGTTAAATTGAGTAAAAAACCTGACCCATTATAAAAAGTTTATTGTTTTTTATATGATTTTTTTAAATTCAATTTTCAGTTTTTTTTTATTTTGTATTGTTAATTTCTGCATGATGTTTGTGACACCTTGTCGTGCAAGGCCGTGGACTGCAGAAGATGGTCTGATTCCCCTGTAGCTGTAGATTCTCCTGGAATTGAGTGTCAGACCGGCTCTCGGCCGCATGTGGGTGCTGGGGAGTGAAACCGTGTCATGGTCCCCCGTACAGAGCACGGTCGTGTGCTCTTAACCGCTAGGCCAGGAGAGATTAGCCCTAGCAGTTAAGAGCACGACTGCTCTGCAGGGACCTGGGTTTGACCCCCAGAACCACATGGGGGTTAAAAAAAAACGTTTAACTCCAATTCCAGGGAACTCCAGTTTCGGGGAATCCGAGACCTCTTCTGACCTCCGTGCATTGCACGACACGGGTGCACAGACTACATGCAGAGTACCATTCATACACATACAAAAACAATTTTTTTATGTAAAAAAGTTTTAAATTTTTATTTTTTATTTAGTTTTATTTTTTGTCTGTTTTGATACAAGCTCCCTTATAGCCCCAGCTGTCTCTGATTCACTCTGTAGACCCAGGCTGGCTTGAACTCAAAAGATCAACCTGCTCTGCCTCCCAGTCTAGGATTAAAGGCAATGCACCACCTCTACACCTGGCCAAAAGTTTTTATTTGTCATTATATGTGTACTTGTTTGTACATGGGTTTGTGCATGTGAGTGGAGGAAAAAAAAAAATCCAGGACAAAA
>VZQC01011394.1:818347-838158 GCA_009823505.1 Rhizomys pruinosus | reverse complement strand
AAAAAAAAAAAAAAAAAAAAAAAAAAAAAGCAACTTGGAGAAGAAAGGGTTTATGTTTATACTTCCAGGTCACAATCCATCATTGAGGGAAGTCAGGGCAGGAACTCAAAGCAGAAACCACAGAGGAAAGCTGCTCACTGGCTCATGATCAGCTTGCTTTCTTATACATCCCAGGACCACGTGGCTAGGGTGGCGCTGTCGTAGTGGACTGGGCCCTCCTATATCAATTAGTAGTCAAGACAGTGCCCCATAGAGATGGCCACGGGCCAGTCTGATCAAGAAAATTCTTACATTGAGTTTCCTCTTCCCTTGTAACTCTATGTTATGTCAAGTTGACAATAAAAACTAACCAGGATACTCCCCCTCCATGTTTTATTTTTGGAAAATGCAAAATTTTCAAAATAGTTGAAAGAATAGCACAGTAGTCACTTCCCGTGTTCACTGTTTCCCTTACAGTCAGCTGTGGTCTGAAAACATTAAATGGAAAGATCCCAGAAATAAAGCATTTCTACATTTTGAGTTGCATGTTATTTTATGTGCTAACATGTCACCCTGTCTCCCTCCAGGGAGCTTGAGCATAAATAATTGTATCCATGCTGTATATACTACCCACCTGTTAGTAGTTTTATTGGTTATCAGATTGATTATTGGAGTATCACAGTCATATTACTTAATAATGACCTCGAAGCATAGAATACTGATGTGTGGAATTCAAGTATACTAAAAAGCCATACAGTGCTTAAGGACCATCCTATGTCATCACAAGGAGATGGGTGAATCTAGTACAATGAGATATTTTGAGAAAGACAACATTTATATAGATTGTATTGTAATACATTGTTACAGTTGTTTTATTTTACTAATTAATCTCCTGTGCTTAATTTATAAATTAAAATTATTCATCTGTATACATATAAGAGGAAACCATAAATACAAGGTTCAGTACTATGTGTGGTTTTAAGTATCCACTCTGGGCCTGATCTTTCTTAATCTTGCTGAAGCGGGGGAGCATTGACTGGGGAAATGTCTGCACTACTTGGATTCAGCAGGGGTTACAGTTTGCCACTCTAACATCCCCTTTCTCTCAAACGTGTATAAATAATACTGAAGTCTCTTCTGAGCCATTTGAAGCTAAGTTGCAGGCCATACCCTTCACTTCTAATTATTTTAGCATGTATCTTTTGGAGCAAAGGACATTCTTTTTTTTTATTATTATTTTTTTTTTATTGATGCTTTGTGCATTTCGTACATCATTTTCCAATTCAGATCAGGCATTTTTCCCTTTCCCTTCCCCCCCCACCCATTCTTGTACAGAATCTCAGTCTCATTTTCTGACCCCCAAGTTGAACACAGCTACAAAAATAGCATCAGACATATAGTCCATATTCAAATGTTTCCAGTTATCCCTACAGCTGTTGAAAAACATCCAGGATAGCTGGGTGTGGTGGTGCATGCCTTTAATCCTAGCACTTGGGAGGCAGAGGCAGAGGCAGGCAGATCTCTGTGAGTTCAAGGCCAGCCTGGTCTACAAATCGAGTTCCAGGATCAAGTCAGAGGCATTTGATGGCGATGCCTTTTTAGTCCATTGTCATGTAAAAAAGTTCCCCCCTTTTTTCTCCATGACACCAGCACTTTCAAAGAATCCAGGCTGTGTTTGTTGTACAAAGGCCTAACATCTGGATCCAGCGATGGCTTCCTTTTTGCTTCATTCAGGCTGTGTGTTTGGTGGGAGCATCACACAGGGGATACTGCATGGTCTTAGTATTTTATGATCATGGACTGTATAGCAGCAAAACACTCACCTGCTAACTCTAGGGCATTCCTTCAAGCAGTGTTAGCCCATGTGCTAGGCAGTGGTGTATCCAGACAAGATGGAGACAGCATTTTGATTGTGGAACCTGTGCTTTAGCAGGAAGGTGGGAAATAAGTCACAGGTTCAGTGTTATTTGCCTAAAGTGCTTGGGGACAAAATCTTCCATAGTGCAGCAGCTTTGTCAGATTTTCTTATTTTTTATAAAATGTTTACTGTTTTTATTAATTTCACTGAAATAAAATGATCAAACCCCAGAATGATATCAGTGCCTTCTAGTTTTTCTAGCATTTATTTATTTGTTTGTTTATTTATTTATTTATTTAGAGACAGGGGCTCCCTGTCACCCCAGCTGGCCGGGTGATTACTGTGTAGACCAGTCTGGCTTCGTAGATTCACCTGCTTCTGCCTCCTAAGTACTGGGATTAAAGGCGTGCATCACTGTGCCCAGCCTCCAGTCTTTCCACTTGCTTCCTGTTTACCCTTTCTTTTTAAAATACTACCAAGTCCAGAATGTGCTTGGGTATAGGGTCCTCCACCCACCTACCAAGAGCTGTGCACACCCTTAAAGAAAACTGACTCTTCCCCCAGCAACCATCAACTGTCAGTAGTTAGGGTTGGGGCCCCACCAGCCTCTTGCCCACTTGGGCTGGAATGCTGAGTGGCCTGACCTTGTGCTGGCATCCACAGCTGCTGAGAGTTCATGAGCGGTTCGATCCTGTCGTGAACAGAAGACATTGCTTTGCCCCAGGTTTCCCAACCTCTGGTTCTTATAATCTTTCCACTCCTCTTCCTCTATGTTCCCTGAGACTTGTGGGGAGGCCCTGTGATTGAGCTGTCTCATTTGAGGCTGAGCACTCCACAGGCACTTAGTATTTGCACTTTGTCCGGTTATAAGTTTCCCATGTACAAAGAAACTTCTCTGATGAGGTCTGAGAGCTGCAGTAATCTATGAGTAGAGAGATACAAATTTAGAGGTCAATTTGATACTATGTCCATTTAGGAAAATAGTAGTAGGCTCACCCTTGGGGCCTATGAATTCCCACCCATGGGTTCTTGGCCTGAGTAGCAAGCATGCATTTCCTCCTATGGAGCTGTTGGTTCCCTCCATAATATTTGTGCCACTGTTGCACCCATAGGCATAGTTTGCCACACTGCTTGTTACTGTAGTTCACAGCACTCACAGCTAGGATGACCTTTGCCACCAGCAGTCTCCAAAGCCCCCACCCCCAGCTACCAATTACAAGTACTGGGCTGTACCTCTGCTTCTGACTGGGTGTGAGCTGGGGTTCCCACAGTCCCCTCCTTGGATTTGATTAATTCAGTAGAGGGGCTCAGGCAACCTAGGAAAACACAGTTACTGATTTGTCGTAATGATATTACAAAGGATGCAGATGAGGACATGTAGAGAGGAAGGCTTGGGACAGAGAAAGGGTATGGTACATGCACACCTTCCTGGGTACCCCACCCTCCAGGAACCTCCCGGCGTCAGCTACCTCGAGGCCTTTCCCCAAACCCTGTCTTTTGGGTTTTTGTACAAGTTTCCTTTTGTAAGCATGATTAATCATATCATTGGCTATTGGTGATCAACACCACCGTGAGCTCTTTCCCAGATATTGGGGCATATCAAAAACCTTTATCTCCTAGTTCTGCCTAGGTCTTCAGGATGGCCTGTCCACATCTTGAAGATTTTTTTTTTTTTGTTCTTTTCAAGACAGGGTCTCCCTGTAGCCCCAGCTGTCCTGGAACTCACCTTGTAGACCAGGCTGGCCTTGAACTCACAAAGTTCCGCCTGTCTCTGCCTCCCAAGTGCTAGGATTAAAGGTGTGCGCCACCACGCCCGGCTTTGAAGATTTTTAATAGCTGCTGGACACCACTCAACTCATTCATATACAAAAAGATAGTGTCACGTTGGCGACCCCCAGGATTTTAAGGATTATATGTCAAGATGTGTATTTCTTTTTTTTTTTAAGATGTGTATTTCACAATATCATGAAAGCAAGTGAAGATTTCACAAACACCTAGTGAGCCAAGAGCTGCGAGGGACAAACAGAAATCTTTGTTTATCTAGATGTGTGGCCTGACTGCTATGTAGTTGCACAGGAAACAGTTGTCCATAAAGAGGGGACTGGAACCTTGAGGTTTATAGTCTAGATATATGACTCAAAGTGGGAAAATCAGTAACACCACCCCTCAGCACAGGGGGTGTATGTGGTGCTTGGTTACCAGATGCCCCAAAGGTGAGGGCTAGTGGAGTCAGGGAGTGGCTGGGATGAGTCGTGGGTACCTGCTAAGAGCTGGGGAATAGTTATCATTCCACCAATGCGAGAAGCTTCTGAGAAGACTCCTGTTATCTGTGTGTAATGTGGACAGGCTTGGCCTTATAAATAATTTATTCTTCTTTTTATTGCTTCTCTGTATTGGTTTGTTTAGTGAGCACGTATTGCAATAAAGTGCCCTGTAGCCTGGGGAGATGAAAGACTGTAGGTACTGTTTGGTTCTTAATAGAAATGGCCGGGAGTAAATTTACTACAGAGTAAATTTGGGTCAAATGGGCAGAAGGCCTTGAAATTTGAGTTTCTACTTTTGCATGGTGAAATGATGGATTTGTCAGCAACAGGACAAAGCTTTCAGTGATGACAGGGGCAGGGTATGTCTTACCCATCTGTGTAGGTCTCACCAAGCCTTGAACCATGGGTAGAAGAGGAGAGTGATGCCTGGAGCATGGTAACCTTTGCAGGGCAGGCATCTGGATGTTCTCAATAGCTCAAAACTCTTAACTAGGGTCCAGGAAAGATACATTCTCAGGATTGAGTAGGGTTTTGTGCAGCTCATTTCTTTCTGTTTTCTGTATGCTGCTTTTCTAAAATGCTTTCTTTCTTTTTCNGCCGACTGCTCTTGCAGAGGACCTGGGTTCGATCCCCAACACCCACAAGGTGGCCGAGAACCGTCTTTAGCTCCAGTTCCAGGGGGATCCGACACCCTTTTCTGACCTCCAAGGCATTGCACGACACAGGTGCAGAAACCTACATGCAGACAGTACATTCATACACATAAAAAATAAATAAAATTTAAAATTTTTTCAAAAAAAAAGAGCAGTCAGTGGTCTTAACCATGGAGCCATCTCTCCAGCCCAAAACATGACCTTTTGAAAGAAACAATAACAATCTACACGTAAACTCCATAGTATTATGCTGAGTAACTGCTGTGAAACATGAAGAGCCAGAAATAACTGACAGCCAAAGATGTGAAATCGGATTGTTACAACCTTGGTCTGCATGACTGCAATTTATTAATTCCCTCATTTTATCAGAAGCAGTGATAATGAGAAGGACTGGCCAGGGTATGCACTAAGATGGCTTTCATACCTGGGCCAACCCCTCAGTCTTTCATGGAAGATTGTGATGCCTATCTTCGATTTTATTTTAACTCAACACTTTCAGGGATTGAAAGGACAGCACAGCTGACAGGCAGGATAGCCGTAAAGAGAGCATTTGCATGACAAGGCTGGTCTAAGATGCCCAGGGCTGACAGGAAGCCTGTCTGGAAAAATTTAACATCACCTGACACCCATCCTTTATGAGAGCCTACAGAGCTTGTCTGTAGGCTTGTCTTCTGTGAGGGTGACCTACTTGTCCTTGAACACTTCTGAGCATTCCTTTCAGAAGGGAAAGGAGAAAACTGAGAAGAGTCCCCACCCTCTTCTGCTCCCATCTGTCTGTCCTACCTGAGCACTCAGAACTTCCCAGCAGCTGTTCCTGAGCGCCTAAGAAGCATTGCTGTCCTTTCTATCCTGAGATGGAGACACCCTAGCTGCAGGGAGAGAAGGGTCCTTCACAGAGGGCTTTGCACCCTCTTACTTTTCTGTCCCTTCTCCCAGATGCCACATGTATTCCTTGGAGTTCCCCAGGACACTCACCTGAAACAGATGAGGTTCCTTCACTTCCCAGTCTGCCCCAGCTCTCCCCCAGCTTCCCTAAGTCTGTTAGGGATTGTGGGCTTCACTTACATCTATGATTCTAAGTCCCACTCTTATCCTCTTATGTCATCTCGAGTTTTGTTTAAAGGTCCAATTTACAAACAAGATATCAATTGCTAGTGAGAAAGTTTCTAAAGCAGAAGGAAAGAAAGGAGGGAGGGAGGAAGGGAGGGAGGGAAGGAAAGATGAGTTATTGTGTGGATGAGAGATATGAAGGGCTATTTAACTGATAGTGCAGACACTACAGTTCCATAGGAATAATCTAATTATAAAACAAAGGTCCTAAATATGTTTATTTTTCCCCAATTGTCCTTAGACCAGATCAGATGACTCACCACTGGTTTTCAAGATCAACCTGCATTCTGGGCACTTGTGAAAAAACTTGTATTATTTACAGTATTTAACATGCAAAACTGATCAGCTTTATAAATGTTGCTGTCTTTCTTTTTTTAATTAATTAATTAATTAATTTTTTATGTGTATGAATGTACTGTCTGCATGTAGGTCTGTGCACCCATGTCGTGCAATGTCACGGAGGTCAGAAGAGGGTGTCAGATTCCCCTGGAGCTGGAATTCTCCTAGAATTGGAGTCGCAGATGGTTCTCAGCTGCCATGTGGGTGCTGGGGATCGAACCCAGGTCCTCTGCAAGAGCAGTCGGCGCTCTCAACTGCTAGGCCATCTCTCCAGCCCAAATGTTGCTGTCTTTCATCAGCTAAAAAAAATTATGTGTGAATGTTTTGTCTGC
The DNA here is from genome assembly GCA_009823505.1 of Rhizomys pruinosus. Taxonomy (NCBI): domain Eukaryota; kingdom Metazoa; phylum Chordata; class Mammalia; order Rodentia; family Spalacidae; genus Rhizomys; species Rhizomys pruinosus. Next base: position 831,623 of record VZQC01011394.1, on the reverse strand, counting down.
TTATATGTAAACACACCACCATGTGTGTGTAGTACCCAAAGAGGTCAGAAGAGGGCAGCGGATCCCCTAGAACTGAAGTTACAGATGGTTGTTAGCTACCATATGAGTTCTGGGAACCAAATCTAGGTCCTCTACAAAAGTAACCAGTGCTCTTCACTGCTGAGCTATCTCTCCAGCCCTCTTTGTCAGCTTTGAAGGCATGAAAGGAATTGTAGTAATTGCCGGGGGGTGGGGTGTGAGGTGGGGAGGGAAATAGACAATTTTTTTGGAGACAAGGTCTCACTATGTAGCCCTGGTTGGCCTAGAACTCATTATGTGGACCAGGTTGGCTTTGAACTCACAGAGATCCACCTCCCTCAGCCTCTTGAGTGCTGGGATTAAAGGACTTTTTCAGTAGACTTTAAATACTTGTCAGTAGGGCTGAAGAGATAGCTCAGTGGTAAAGAGCACTGGCTGCTCTTGCAGAGGGCCTGGGTTCAGTTCCCAGCACCCACATGGCAGCTAACAACCATCTCTACTCCAGTTCCAGGGTATCCAATGCCTCTTTTGGCCTCCTTGGCACATCTCATGGTGCACTTACATACATGCAGGCAAAAACCATTTTAAGATATATATATATATAAGTATTATTATTATATTTTTGTATGTGTATGAACGCTACTGTCTGCGTAGGTCTGTGCACCCGTGTCGTGCAATGCCGCAGAGGTCAGAGAGGGTCTCGGATTCCCCTGGAACTGGAGTTCTCCTCCTGGAACTGGAGTTACAGACGGTGTCTCAGCCACCATGTGGGTGCTGGGGATCGAACCTGGGTCTTCTGCAAGAGCAGTCAGTGCTCTTAACCACTAGGCTATCTCTCCAGCCCATATATATATATATATATATATATAATATAATATATATAATTTTTAAATAATTGTGAGTTACCCTTCTCTGTTGGATGAAATTCCCATACAGAATAGTATGGCATGAAGTGTCTGAAGTGTAGGTGACTCAGTAATCCTACTTAGGAACAGCTCCTGCTGCTGGCACCTGATTCTGAGACCACACTATGAAGATTAATCTTCTAGACCCTTGGGATCTACAGAACATTAGTCTTGTTTGGACACTATAAAGTGGATGAGGGTCTTACTTGAAAAACCCTAGGTGAGCTGTAGACAACAGTCATCACTTCTAGTCATGTAAAAACATTACTAGTCATTTTTAAACCTTGGCAATTATAGGATCCTTAACTTCTCATATGAACTGAAAATTACACATGTGTATCAGTTTAGCTCTAGGTTTGTTGAAAAGGAATTCAGTTATTAGTACCTTATTTGTGCTGAGTTTAGGCTGAGTTATGAGCAGAAGGCTTATGATGGAGGTGAAATCTGAGTAGTTCCTTGCCTTTAAGCTCTACCAGATGGGCTGAGAAGAAGCTAGTTTGAGGAGGGCAGTGCAAGGCCTGTGGGGGAGCTTGGATTTCATCCTGTAGATGTGTTGACATCACTAGGCTCAGGATTCTTTTGCTCAATTTGAGCTAGAAATTATCAAGAGGTAAGTGATGCCAATCAAAGAAAGTTCCTAGATTGTGGGGGTGTCACGCTGTGTTCGGAGCCTGGTTGCTGTTCGTGTACTGGATGGCAGTGGCTGTTGTGTTCAATCCAGAAGTTTTTCAAACCTCACTTGACTTTTGCTGTCAGCATTGAGCTCTGTGTTCTGTGATCTTCTTATGTGCTCTACACTCACCTGTGCTTGGTGTGCCCAAAGACGGTGGATTGCTCACTGTTGTTATCACAGAAATGTCATATATTGTCCTTTGGGCATTCTGCACATGTGGGAATTAAGGGAATCTCTGTAAGCTTAGGGATTCTTAAGAGAATCTCTGTAGGAAGCTACCACTTCCTGGACCTGGTTGTCTGTGGCCATTGCCTATGAAAACAAGTCCTGTCAGGGAGGAAAGCTTTGTTGGAGAATCTCTTCCTGTCTCAGTTTGGTACCTTTATAGACCTTGAAGAAGCACCAAAGTAGAAGTCTGTGTTTGCACAACCTTTTTATTTTACAAAGTCCTTATAAGAGAAACTTGCATTTTATTTATTTATTTAATTTTTATTTATTTCTGTATGTGTATGAGTGTACTGTCTGCATGTAGGTTTTGTGCACTGTGTGGTGCAATGCCGAGGAGGGTCAGAAGAGGGTGTCAGATTCCTCTGGAACTGAGTTCTCCTGGAATTGGAGTTACAGATGGTTTTCAGCCACCATGTGGTTGCTGGGGATGGAATCCGGGGTCCTTTGTAAGAGCGGTCGGGAGCTCAAACCGCTAGGCCAATCTCTCCAGCCCTGAGAAACTTGCATGTTTTACTTCACTATTGGGTAAACTGTCAGTTATGTAACATTCTCCTTCCTTCCTTCCTTCCTTCCTTCCTTCCTTCCTTCCTTCCTTCTTTTTTTCCCTGTAGCCCCAGTTGCCCTGGAACTAGGTAGACCAGGCTAGCCTCCATCCTCATTAAAATTCTCCTGCCTTTACCCTCGAGTGCAGAATAAAGTCATGTGCCACCGCACTTGGCTTTCTTGTTTGTTCTTTGACTGTTCAGTTTTGGATTCCTGCTTAAGTTATAGCAAAACATTTCCAAATTTGCAGAGGAGTCAGGTTGGGGGCATGATTTGCACAGTCTGAATATGTCCCCAAAGCTTAATGTGTTAGATGTGGTCTTCATTGTGCTGATGCTGGAAGGAGGGAACTTTAAGAGGTGGGGACTAAGGGGGGGTGTCCTTAGATCACTGGAAATCAATCTCCTCTCCTCTCTCTCTCGCCTCTCTCTCTCTCTCTCTCTCTCTCTCTCCCCTCTCCCTCCCTCTCCTTCCTCCAGTCAGTTGTTGTTAGGGAAGCCTGAACCTGGAACTGCTCTTTGCCTTTCTGCACTGACAGTTCTTTTGCCCATACATACTCTTGTNCAAGAAATGGAAATGCGAAAATCAGGAGTTCACAGCCATCCACAGCTATTTTTTTTTATTATTATTTTTGTATGTGTATGAACGTACTGTCTGCTGTAGGTCTGTGCACCCGTGTCGTGCAATGCCGCAGAGGTCAGAAGAGGGTCTCGGATTCCCCTGGAACTGGAGTTCTCCTGGAACTGGAGTTACAGACGGTTCTCAGCCACCATGTGGGTGCTGGGGATCGAACCTGGGTCTTCTGCAAGAGCAGTCAGTGCTCTTAACCACTAGGCTATCTCTCCAGCCCATATATATATGTATATGTATATATATATATATAATTTAAATAATTGTGAGTTACCCTTCTCTGTTGGATGAAATTCCCATACAGAATAGTATGGCATGAAGTGTCTGAAGTGTAGGTGACTCAGTAATCCTACTTAGGAACAGCTCCTGCTGCTGGCACCTGATTCTGAGACCACACTATGAAGATTAATCTTCTAGACCCTTGGGATCTACAGAACATTAGTCTTGTTTGGACACTATAAAGTGGATGAGGGTCTTACTTGAAAAACCCTAGGTGAGCTGTAGACAACAGTCATCACTTCTAGTCATGTAAAAACATTACTAGTCATTTTTAAACCTTGGCAATTATAGGATCCTTAACTTCTCATATGAACTGAAAATTACACATGTGTATCAGTTTAGCTCTAGGTTTGTTGAAAAGGAATTCAGTTATTAGTACCTTATTTGTGCTGAGTTTAGGCTGAGTTATGAGCAGAAGGCTTATGATGGAGGTGAAATCTGAGTAGTTCCTTGCCTTTAAGCTCTACCAGATGGGCTGAGAAGAAGCTAGTTTGAGGAGGGCAGTGCAAGGCCTGTGGGGGAGCTTGGATTTCATCCTGTAGATGTGTTGACATCACTCAGCTCAGGATTCTTTTGCTCAATTTGAGCTAGAAATTATCAAGAGGTAAGTGATGCCAATCAAAGAAAGTTCCTAGATTGTGGGGGTGTCACGCTGTGTTCGGAGCCTGGTTGCTGTTCGTGTACTGGATGGCAGTGGCTGTTGTGTTCAATCCAGAAGTTTTTCAAACCTCACTTGACTTTTGCTGTCAGCATTGAGCTCTGTGTTCTGTGATCTTCTTATGTGCTCTACACTCACCTGTGCTTGGTGTGCCCAAAGACGGTGGATTGCTCACTGTTGTTATCACAGAAATGTCATATATTGTCCTTTGGGCATTCTGCACATGTGGGAATTAAGGGAATCTCTGTAAGCTTAGGGATTCTTAAGAGAATCTCTGTAGGAAGCTACCACTTCCTGGACCTGGTTGTCTGTGGCCATTGCCTATGAAAACAAGTCCTGTCAGGGAGGAAAGCTTTGTTGGAGAATCTCTTCCTGTCTCAGTTTGGTACCTTTATAGACCTTGAAGAAGCACCAAAGTAGAAGTCTGTGTTTGCACAACCTTTTTATTTTACAAAGTCCTTATAAGAGAAACTTGCATTTTATTTATTTATTTATTTTTATTTATTTCTGTATGTGTATGAGTGTACTGTCTGCATGTAGGTTTGTGCACCCATGTTGTGCAATGCCGAGGAGGTCAGAAGAGGGTGTCAGATTCCCCTGGAACTGGAGTTCTCCTGGAATTGGAGTTACAGATGGTTTTCAGCCACCATGTGGGTGCTGGGGATGGAATCCGGGGTCCTTTGTAAGAGCAGTCGGAGCTCTTAACCGCTAGGCCATCTCTCCAGCCCTGAGAAACTTGCATGTTTTACTTCACTATTGGGTAAACTGTCAGTTATGTAACATTCTCTTCCTTCCTTCCTTCCTTCCTTCCTTCCTTCCTTCCTTCCTTCCTTCCTTCCTTCCTTCCTTTTGAGATAGGGTTTCCCTGTAGCCCCAGTTGCCCTGGAACTCCCTAGGTAGACCAGGCTAGCCTCCATCTCATTAAAATTCTCCTGCCTTTACCTCGAGTGCTGAGACTAAAGTCATGTGCCACCGCACTTGGCTTTCTTGTTTGTTCTTTGACTGTTCAGTTTTGGATTCCTGCTTAAGTTATAGCAAAACATTTCCAAATTTGCAGAGGAGTCAGGTTGGGGGCATGATTTGCACAGTCTGAATATGTCCCCAAAGCTTAATGTGTTAGATGTGGTCTTCATTGTGCTGATGCTGGAAGGAGGGAACTTTAAGAGGTGGGGACTAAGGGGGGGTGTCCTTAGATCACTGGAAATCAACCTCTCTCTCTCTCTCTCTCTCTCTCTCTCTCTCTCCCTCCCTCCCTCCCTCCCTCCCTCCCTCTCCTTCCTCCAGTCAGTTGTTGTTAGGGAAGCCTGAACCTGGAACTGCTCTTTGCCTTTCTGCACTGACAGTTCTTTTGCCCATACATACTCTTGTACTCACCATCCACGGGAGACATACTTTTTGCAACTGGCCAGATCAGAGCCTGTGCCATGCAGTTTGGACTTCCAGTTTCCCAAACTGTGATCTAAACAAATCTCTTTTTTTTAATTTTTTAAATTTTTATTTATTTTTGTATGTGTATGAGTGTACTGTCTGCATGTAGGTTTGTGCACCCATGTTGTGCAATGCCGCGGAGGTCAGAAGAGGGTCTCGGATTCCCCTGGAACTGGAGTTCTCCTGGAATTGGAGTTACAGACGGTTCTTAGCCACCATGTGGGTGCTGGGGATCGAACCTGGGTCCTCTGCAAGAGCAGTCGGTGCTCTTAACAACTAGGCTAGCTCTCCAAGCCCCTAAACAAATCTCTTTTTTTAAATTTTATTTATTTCTGTATGTGTATGAATGTACTGTCTGCATGCAAGTTTGTGCACCAGTGTCATGCAATGCCGCGGAGGTCAGAAGAGGGTGTCGGATTCCCCTGGAACTGGAGTTCTCCTGGAATTGGAGTTTCCAGACGGTTCTTGGCCACCATGTGGGTGCTGGGGATCGAACCCGGGTCCTCCATAAGAGTGGTCGGCGCTCTTAACCGCTAGGCCATCTCTCCAGCCCCCACAAATCTCTTTTTATAAGGCTCAGGTGCCTCAGTGACAAAATACTGACTAATCTGATGAACCCTAGCACAGTAAGCAGAGCATAATACTAGAGAGTATTATGCCTTTGAATATCTGAGAGCTACTTAGGACCTGCCACTCCTGAAACATGTGTCATAGACCTCATCTTATGGTTTTATGCACACCCATAGCTTGATCATGAGGACCTGGATTCCCTGAAGTAACACTGGAGTCACGTTGAAGTCTTCAAGGCAGACCTGGCTGAGGAGGAGGTATAAGGCCATGAACATGTCTGCTTGTCAGACTAGTATTTATTTCCAAGAGGGCAATACTTCATAATGACTTGCCTGTCATTCCAAATATTTGAGAGTGTGAGGCAGGACCATTAGAGTTCAAGGCCAGCCTCAGCTACATAGTGAATTGGAGGCCAGCCTGGGCTACATAAGACCCTGTCATCAAAACAAACACACAAATCCCAAAACAAACAAAACAAAAAACTTGACCACAATGAGATATAAAATGAAGCAGTTAGGGTGATTCTCAATGAGGCAAAGCCTGGTCAGGAGACCTTTCAGGAAAGCCCAGAGAACACACACATACCAGCTAATGGAGAAGTGAGCAGACTGGGAGGACTGGAGGAAGCAGGAGGACATTTTGTCCACACATGTCTGACTGGGCACAGTCCTGCCCTCTATTGTAGTTTTATGAACTGTCCTTTGCTCTACAGGAAGAAAACACTTCTACTCTGGCTTTACAAAGAACACACTTTTTTTTTTTTTTTTGGTGTTTTTGAGAGAGGGTCTCCCTGTAGCCCTAGCTGTCCTGGAACTCACTCTGTAGACCAGGTTGGCCTTGAACTCACCAAGATCCACCTGCCTCTGCCTCCCAGGTGCTAGGATTAAAGGCGTATGCCACCACGCCCAGCTGACAAACAACTTTATTAACCCAGTCATATCCTCAGTCCCAAACCCTTTGCTTTAAAAACATGCATTTCGGGGCTGGAGAGATGGCCTAGCGGTTAAGAGCGCCGACCGCTCTTACAGAGGACCCGGGTTCGATCCCCAGCACCCACATGGCGGCTGAAAACCGTCTGAAACTCCAATTCCAGGAGAACTCCAGTTCCAGGGGAATCCAACACCCTCTTCTGACCTCCGCAGCATTGCACGTCACGGGTGCACAAACCTGCATGCAGACAGTACATTCATACACATACAGAAATAAATAAAATTAAATAAAAAAATAAAAATAAATAAAAACATGCATTTCCAGTTAGAAATGGCAGTGAATTATTCAGATTATCTCCAAGAACTGACATTTCTTTTTTTTTTTTTTTTTTTTGGTCTTTTTGAGACTCATTATGTAGACCAGGCTGGCCTTGAACTCACAGATATCAGCTTTCCTCTGCCTCCCAAGTACTACTGACATTTCTATGCAGCAACAAATGAAGTTACCCCAGGGGTTGAGGTCAGATTGCCAGGCACGGAGCAGAAAAGAGGACCCACCCCTGTGTGAGAAGGCGCAGTTTCTCAGAAGAATCTGTAGAAGGGTTATCCAAGGCTCCCCTTTCTAGCTTTGAGAAGGCGCAGCTTCCCAGTAGAATTTGTAGAAGGGTTATCCTGGGCTCCCCTACAGCGAGACAGGGAGTTTCCCCTTCAGAACATAACTTTCCTTTCCTTTCTCAGGCCCTGGCACGCCAGTTTTGGAAGCAGAAACAAATGATTGCTTCATACAGAATGATAGCTATAAACAGAAAATGCATTTAGGGTGAAGCGCTGGACGGAGGCATTTGAAGCCCTGGTATGAGACGAGGCAACTGCACGTTAACCCTTTCCTCTCCTCCCCTGGGTCCTCACCACTGTCCCTGTCCCTTCCACCCGCAAGTCCCTGTCATTTCGCGGGGGCGGGGCGGGGGCAGGAGGGGACGGGACTACCCACGGTCTTGGAAGTGCTTCCCTAGGACCGCGGCCAACAGCATCCACTGTACAGATAAGTGGCGTCTTTATGACGCGGCGGGTCGTGGGTCCGGGTCTCCCACGCCAGGTTGTGTCCGAGGAGGGGACGATTCGCCGGCGAGGCGGGTCCTCGCTGGCCAGGGAAGGCCGACGCCGAGCCGGGCGGAGCCGGGAGCTCGGCCGGCTCGGCTAGACCCGACGCCGGGAGGAGCCGGCTGGCGGCACGTGACCCTCCGCGGCCGGCTGCTGCCCAGAAATAGCCGCGGCGGCGGTTCCGCCCGGAGGGAGGCCAGAGCGAGCGCGGGAGACGGCGGCACGCAGGCTGGGCGCGGCGCGGCCCGGACGATGCTGCTGAGCCCCGGCGCGTCCCGGCCCCGAGCACATGATGGCGATTCGGGAGCTCAAAGTGTGTCTTCTCGGGGTGAGTCCTGGCCCGGTCCTCCGGGAGCCCGGCTCCCGCCCCTTTGTCTCCCGCTCCCGCGCGCTCCCCTCCGCCCCAGGCGCCCCTCCGCCGCCCCTCGTCCTCCGCCGCCCGCCGTCGAGTTCCAGCCGCCCTCAGCTTCCCGCGGGTCCTTATGCGCCGGTGCGCCCGGGACGCCCGGGGCTGCAGGCTGCGGGCTGGGCGGGGTCGGGGACCCCGCGGGGACCCCAGAGCGGCGGGTCGTGGCCTCCTCGGTCAGGTCCCTGGGGCTCTTGCCTCCGCCTTCAATGATTTCCTCCCCAGGGAATAGTTAAGCTAGCGGAGGCACCGGCTTTCCCCTGTCTCCTGGGTTGCGGGGTAAGGGGGCAGCAGATGGTTTATTCACCTAGAAAACAAACCAACAAACCAATCCTTCCAACTAAAGGAAGAGAACAGCGAGGACCTGGCCCACATGCAAGGCGAGAAAAATCAAACTGTGGACTGTATGGCCAGCAAACTTCCCTGAGAAACCCACCTCCTCCGCCATCACACTTCCCCTTCCAAACTGGGTCTTTTTAAGTCTCAAGAAACATTGAAGCAACCAGAAACAAAGAAAGAAGCAGTAGGCCAAACCCCTGCGACTGGCAGACAGCCGTGTCCCCCCCACGCAGGGTGGCCCCCGGGGTTCAGTGTTTATTTCTTTGGTGCTACCCACATCAAATTCTGGGTAGCTTCCCAAACAAGAGCTAGTGTTGATCCATGCCTTCCGTCGTCTTTGGCATCTGCACTCTGTGATCGCCCTTGAAGTTGGCAAATCTGGCTGTCCAAGGAAACTACTTCCTAAATAAAAGAATTGGGCAGGGAAGACCACGTTCATTCTAATAGGCCTGTCCAGATGGATGCGGGTTAAGTTTACACACTCAATGACTGCAGATTAGGACTGAATGTACCAGGCAGGGGTTTGTAGAGGTTTCATCTAGGCTCTGCTGAATCCTTTGGCAGAAGGAAGTTCTGGGAAGTCTACACACTGTTCTCTGCCACTTTAACTAGTTGCTTTGGTTGATGGAGAGCCCCAGGAGTCTGGTTTCAAAGGGCTTTCTCCCTTTTAATCTCCAGCATACCCTCTCTGGAGTTCCCTACCCGTGGGGATGCCTGCAGCCCAGATCTGGGTATGATGCCCTTTTTGGCTGGTCTTTGTTGAAGTTTTGCTGTTGCAGAAGTGAGTTTCATGTCTGTTGGGTTGTCCAGTATAATCCAGACTTAAATTCCTAAAATCCCATGTGAGAAAGGCCTTAGATTTAGAAGAAATGTTGGGCCCTGGAGTTAAGGGGAAGCTTGGATGTGTGGGTTGTCACAGTTGGCCCAGGGAGAAGAAGAAAGAGGAAACATCTTCCCCTTTTTCCGGCTCACTCTTCCTTGTAACCTAGATAGGTGGTTCCGGCCCCATCCAGTCACATCACCATCGATTCATTGATTTTCAGTTTCAGTGGTTATTTATTTATTTATTATTGGTCCTTTTGAGACAGGGTTTCCCTGTAGCCCCAGCTGTCTTGGAACTCACTCTGTAGACCAGGCTGGCCTTGAACTCACAAAGATCTGCCTGCCTCTGCCTCCCGAGTGCTAGGATTAAAGGCGTGGACCACCACGCCTGGACCAGTTTCAGTGTCTATATCATGGTCAGGGGCCAAGGGCTCAGAACCGGGAGGCAGGGCACCTGGCCTCTCCTTCAGCCTCACTGGAACTATAGATCTAGATCAAGTGGCTCAGTTGCCTCATTTGTAAAATGGACACAATATCCCCTTCCCTTCTCTTCATAGGAAGAGATGATCTCTCAAGATACTTGTGTGGTACCATTTCTTGCTGATCTGTGACTATCAGCAACCCGGGTGGGATGAGGGAGCTAGAGGAAATCTCTTAAATTCTTTTACTGTGAGAAGGCATTTGAAGGAAGCCGACTGCCCTTGATATGGGAATATTGGAGTGTCTTTGAGAGGAGTGGATCCTTTCTCCACTCTGTTGTGCTTTGCTTGGGAGGCCAGGGTCCGGGAAACTCAGTGGCCACCAATGCCACCCCAAGACAGAGGATTTAGGGTTTTTGTCTTGTGAATCTGAAGAATGAAGTTCATGGCCCACAGAGGGTGAGTTTTAGAAAGCAATATTTCACTATAGGAGAGAAAGAAGGCAGAGTTTGTCCCCGAGAATGAGATTCTGTTGAGTCTCATTTCTTGGTAGTTAATAAGGGCATAGTGGAGGGAGGAGGTGGGGGAGGAGATGAGCTGGTCAATCCAGTTCTTATTCTAGGTGTTCAGGTCCTCAGTATGTCTTCCAGGAACAGGGTATTACTTCAGGGAAAAAGATTAAGAAAGAAACCAAGAGACCAGACCGTCTTTCTGACATCTCCAGCCTCTAGCTATGGCAGAACCAGAGACATCTTTGGATTAGATAGTTCTGGCATCTCTGGGTTTAGGTAGGGACAAATGTACTGGCAGGTCCAAGGACATTTTTAGCTCTTAGCTGAGAAAGAGACTGTCACTGTTCTTTCTTTTCTTTTCTTTTTTTTTTTTTTTTTTTGAGACAGGGTCTCCCTGTAGTCCCAGCTGTCCTGGAACTCACTTTGTAGATCAGGCTGGCCTTGAACTCACAGTGATCCGCCTGCTTCTGCCTCCCTAGTGCTGGGATTAAAGGTGTGCGCCACCATGCTCGGCTTTGTCACTTTTTTTGGGGGGTCTTTTACCCTAAACTGCCTAGCCAATTTCTACCTTTTTCTCATCACTGGTACACTGTTTGGACTTGACACTGTGGGCCTGAGGTTGGCAAGTGGAGGGGAGGAGTGACAAGCCCAACAGACCTTTCAGAACTGTTAACAGGAACCTCAAGCTCCTCTGGTCTTTGCGTAGGGAGGCTTGTCTGTTGGGGTCAAGTACTGCGTGCAGCTGGCACTCAGCTTCCTGGCTTTCTTTAGCTATGCCACGCCTCCCTGTAGTCTCAGTATGATCAAGCCCCTCAGTCACTAGATGGTGACCGTGTGTGTAGACCATATAGCGGAGTCTTACTCTCACCAGAGAGGCATGGTAACTAGTCTTCTTGTGCTTGGCCACCACTCAGTGCTTGGTTTAGAACATGATCTCCGCTCCAGCTCTGTAGGCATGGGAGGTGCAAACTTTTCTCCCTGATGCTGACTCTTTGCTGTACGCTCAGGCTTCTGCCCCAGGAGAGTGGGACAGGTGGCATGGTCTGTTTATCTGTCCCTGTGCTTTCTAGAACCTTGATGCTCCTCTGCTCCCTTGATATGTTAGGCACATCTGACTTTATTTCTTTTGATGAGTGCTCCAAGATGGGGTTGGCCTTGTTCTGTGTGACATTCTTTGATTGCTTAGTGATCTTGGAAAGCAGGACTTAAGACCATTGGGTTTGTTTATGTTACCTTTTACACATTCATTGGCTTCCTCATGTTTACTCTACATGGGGATAGTGTAGCAGGTCTTTGTGGGGTAAGTAGGCTAGCTGGGAAAGCTAGCCATGGCTAAGGGTGTGTTTGGCCATGGAAACTACCCTAAGCAGGGGTCACTAGAGACCCAGGGACTGTGAGTCTCAATCTTGCAAATAATATACCAACTGTCACACCACAGAATCTAAAACTAGTATTATGAAATACGTAGCTTAAAAAGAACACCCATAAAAATAGCAAAGTACATTTTCAAAAGCTAACAAAAACAATATTGAGGCAGCAGCTGATTTAACCTCAAAGGTGGAAAGCTTCCCAGTATGCATTTTTAACACATCGCCACATGGCAAGAGGAGAAGATGGAGAAAAGAGAAGAGGGAAGGAGGGGGGAGGGGAGCGATGAGGGGGGAGAAACGAGAGGAGGAGAAGTTCATTTCCCTCGGGTGGGTGTGCCTGTGTGTTCACTAGAAATCTGCTTCCGGATGCGATCCCAAGGAGACTTGTATTTGTACTTTGGTTGTCTTGACAACAATTTGGAGATTTCTGCTACTTCCTCAGCAGCTGAGTGGGTAGTTAAAATACAACTAAGGGCTTCCCTGCCTCTCTGGTAAGGGGCTGTGGAAATTTCTGTTCTCAGCCTTTGTTAGTATGTGAATGGTATCCCATCAAAGAGCTCTTACATACCCAAGATTTAGTGAGACATTTGGGGAGTAGGAGTTTAGATTTGTGCAGGCTTCTACAGTGTGGCACTCTGAATACAACGATGCTAGGACTAAGAAGAGATAGCTTTATCTCATCATTAAGCAGAACAGTTGGAGTCTGCAGTCTCTGCTGGACTGTTCTGAGCAGTAGAGAGGTCTCTGTTACTGAAACATCTGATGAGTTTATGTGAATTTGTTGAAGTTTTGCAGAAACTAAGACATAGAATTGTAGGTTAGCGTAGGTAACTCTCCTAGGCTGTTTTCTGTTGCTGTAACAAAATACTGAAGGCTGGATACTTTGGGAAGTTAAGATTTGGCTTATGATTCTGGTGGTTATAGATTCCAAATACTATGGTATTAGTCTTCTGGTGCATCAGAGGGCCCCCCCGCCTCCCCGTGGCAAGACCATGGGGATGTGAAATTAGAAGTGAATAGTTCCTTGGTAGACAGTGGAGTCGGGTGGAAGAGGGGTCATATTGAGAATGGAAGGACAGAGCCTAAAGTGCACAGTGACTTTCCTGTCAAAGCCTTTACAGTAAGGCACTGTTCAAAGTTCAAATCCTAGGCCAGGCATGGTGGCACATGCCTTTAATCCCAGCACTCTGAAGGCAGAGGCAGGCAGATCTCTGTGAGTTCAAGGCCATCCTGGTCTACATACCGAGCTCTAGGCCAGCTGGGACTAAAGGGAGACCTTGTCTCAAAAAAAAAAAGTTCAAATCCTTACTAATCCAAGAGACCTTCTGGAATTTTCTTTCCCAGCCTCCACTGTGTTTCATTTAACTTCAGCTACTTCCCACTTGGCCACACCACACCTCCGGTATCACACTATTAGTGTGGGCCACGAGCGTCACTTCCTGTGTA
>VZQC01011394.1:737405-817299 GCA_009823505.1 Rhizomys pruinosus | reverse complement strand
GTATCCATGCTGTATATACTACCCACCTGTTAGTAGTTTTATTGGTTATCAGATTGATTATTGGAGTATCACAGTCATATTACTTAATAATGACCTCGAAGCATAGAATACTGATGTGTGGAATTCAGGTATACTAAAAAGCCATACAGTGCTTAAGGACCATCCTATGTCATCACAAGGAGATGGGTGAATCTAGTACAATGAGATATTTTGAGAAAGACAACATTTATATAGATTGTATTGTAATACATTGTTACAGTTGTTTTATTTTACTAATTAATCTCCTGTGCTTAATTTATAAATTAAAATTATTCATCTGTATACATATAAGAGGAAACCATAAATACAAGGTTCAGTACTATGTGTGGTTTTAAGTATCCACTCTGGGCCTGATCTTTCTTAATCTTGCTGAAGCGGGGGAGCATTGACTGGGGAAATGTCTGCACTACTTGGATTCAGCAGGGGTTACAGTTTGCCACTCTAACATCCCCTTTCTCTCAAACGTGTATAAATAATACTGAAGTCTCTTCTGAGCCATTTGAAGCTAAGTTGCAGGCCATACCCTTCACTTCTAATTATTCTAGCATGTATCTTTTGGAGCAAAGGACATTCTTTTTTTTTTTTATTTTTTTTTTTATTGATGCTTTGTGCATTTCGTACATCATTTTTCAATTCAGATCAGGCATTTTTCCCTTTCCCTTCCCCCCCACCCATTCTTGTACAGAATCTCAGTCTCATTTTCTGACCCCCAAGTTGAACACAGCTACAAAAATAGCATCAGACATATAGTCCATATTCAAATGTTTCCAGTTATCCCTACAGCTGTTGAAAAACATCCAGGATAGCTGGGTGTGGTGGTGCATGCCTTTAATCCTAGCACTTGGGAGGCAGAGGCAGAGGCAGGCAGATCTCTGTGAGTTCAAGGCCAGCCTGGTCTACAAATCGAGTTCCAGGATCAAGTCAGAGGCATTTGATGGCGATGCCTTTTTAGTCCATTGTCATGTAAAAAAGTTCCCCCCTTTTTTCTCCATGACACCAGCACTTTCAAAGAATCCAGGCTGTGTTTGTTGTACAAAGGCCTAACATCTGGATCCAGCGATGGCTTCCTTTTTGCTTCATTCAGGCTGTGTGTTTGGTGGGAGCATCACACAGGGGATACTGCATGGTCTTAGTATTTTATGATCATGGACTGTATAGCAGCAAAACACTCACCTGCTAACTCTAGGGCATTCCTTCAAGCAGTGTTAGCCCATGTGCTAGGCAGTGGTGTATCCAGACAAGATGGAGACAGCATTTTGATTGTGGAACCTGTACTTTAGCAGGAAGGTGGGAAATAAGTCACAGGTTCAGTGTTATTTGCCTAAAGTGCTTGGGGACAAAATCTTCCATAGTGCAGCAGCTTTGTCAGATTTTCTTATTTTTTATAAAATGTTTACTGTTTTTATTAATTTCACTGAAATAAAATGATCAAACCCCAGAATGATATCAGTGCCTTCTAGTTTTTCTAGCATTTATTTATTTGTTTGTTTATTTATTTATTTATTTAGAGACAGGGGCTCCCTGTCACCCCAGATGGCCGGGTGATTACTGTGTAGACCAGTCTGGCTTCGTAGATTCACCTGCTTCTGCCTCCTAAGTACTGGGATTAAAGGCGTGCATCACTGTGCCCAGCCTCCAGTCTTTCCACTTGCTTCCTGTTTACCCTTTCTTTTTAAAATACTACCAAGTCCAGAATGTGCTTGGGTATAGGGTCCTCCACCCACCTACCAAGAGCTGTGCACACCCTTAAAGAAAACTCACTCTTCCCCCAGCAACCATTAACTATCAGTAGTTAGGGTTGGGGCCCCACCAGCCTCTTGCCCACTTGGGCTGGAATGCTGAGTGGCCTGACCTTGTGCTGGCATCCACAGCTGCTGAGAGTTCATGAGCGGTTCGATCCTGTCGTGAACAGAAGACATTGCTTTGCCCCAGGTTTCCCAACCTCTGGTTCTTATAATCTTTCCACTCCTCTTCCTCTATGTTCCCTGAGACTTGTGGGGAGGCCCTGTGATTGAGCTGTCTCATTTGAGGCTGAGCACTCCACAGGCACTTAGTATTTGCACTTTGTCCGGTTATAAGTTTCCCATGTACAAAGAAACTTCTCTGATGAGGTCTGAGAGCTGCAGTAATCTATGAGTAGAGAGATACAAATTTAGAGGACAATTTGATACTATGTCCATTTAGGAAAATAGTAGTAGGCTCACCCTTGGGGCCTATGAATTCCCACCCATGGGTTCTTGGCCTGAGTAGCAAGCATGCATTTCCTCCTATGGAGCTGTTGGTTCCCTCCATAATATTTGTGCCACTGTTGCACCCATAGGCATAGTTTGCCACACTGCTTGTTACTGTAGTTCACAGCACTCACAGCTAGGATGACCTTTGCCACCAGCAGTCTCCAAAGCCCCCACCCCCAGCTACCAATTACAAGTACTGGGCTGTACCTCTGCTTCTGACTGGGTGTGAGCTGGGGTTCCCACAGTCCCCTCCTTGGATTTGATTAATTCAGTAGAGGGGCTCAGGCAACCTAGGAAAACACAGTTACTGATTTGTCGTAATGATATTACAAAGGATGCAGATGAGGACATGTAGAGAGGAAGGCTTGGGACAGAGAAAGGGTATGGTACATGCACACCTTCCTGGGTACCCCACCCTCCAGGAACCTCCCGGCGTCAGCTACCTCAAGGCCTTTTCCCAAACCCTGTCTTTTGGGTTTTTGTACAAGTTTCCTTTTGTAAGCATGATTAATCATATCATTGGCTATTGGTGATCAACACCACCGTGAGCTCTTTCCCAGATATTGGGGCATATCAAAAACCTTTATCTCCTAGTTCTGCCTAGGTCTTCAGGATGGCCTGTCCACATCTTGAAGATTTTTTTTTTTTTGGTCTTTTCAAGACAGGGTCTCCCTGTAGCCCCAGCTGTCCTGGAACTCACCTTGTAGACCAGGCTGGCCTTGAACTCACAAAGTTCCGCCTGTCTCTGCCTCCCAAGTGCTAGGATTAAAGGTGTGCGCCACCACGCCCGGCTTTGAAGATTTTTAATAGCTGCTGGACACCACTCAACTCATTCATATACAAAAAGATAGTGTCACGTTGGCGACCCCCAGGATTTTAAGGATTATATGTCAAGATGTGTATTTCTTTTTTTTTTTAAGATGTGTATTTCACAATATCATGAAAGCAAGTGAAGATTTCACAAACACCTAGTGAGCCAAGCGCTGCGAGGGACAAACAGAAATCTTTGTTTATCTAGATGTGTGGCCTGACTGCTATGTAGTTGCACAGGAAACAGTTGTCCATAAAGAGGGGACTGGAACCTTGAGGTTTATAGTCTAGATATATGACTCAAAGTGGGAAAATCAGTAACACCACCCCTCAGCACAGGGGGTGTATGTGGTGCTTGGTTACCAGATGCCCCAAAGGTGAGGGCTAGTGGAGTCAGGGAGTGGCTGGGATGAGTCGTGGGTACCTGCTAAGAGCTGGGGAATAGTTATCATTCCGCCAATGCGAGAAGCTTCTGAGAAAACTCCTGTTATCTGTGTGTAATGTGGACAGGCTTGGCCTTATAAATAATTTATTCTTCTTTTTATTGCTTCTCTGTATTGGTTTGTTTAGTGAGCACGTATTGCAATAAAGTGCCCTGTAGCCTGGGGAGATGAAAGACTGTAGGTACTGTTTGGTTCTTAATAGAAATGGCCGGGAGTAAATTTACTACAGAGTAAATTTGGGTCAAATGGGCAGAAGGCCTTGAAATTTGAGTTTCTACTTTTGCATGGTGAAATGATGGATTTGTCAGCAACAGGACAAAGCTTTCAGTGATGACAGGGGCAGGGTATGTCTTACCCATCTGTGTAGGTCTCACCAAGCCTTGAACCATGGGTAGAAGAGGAGAGTGATGCCTGGAGCATGGTAACCTTTGCAGGGCAGGCATCTGGATGTTCTCAATAGCTCAAAACTCTTAACTAGGGTCCAGGAAAGATACATTCTCAGGATTGAGTAGGGTTTTGTGCAGCTCATTTCTTTCTGTTTTCTGTATGCTGCTTTTCTAAAATGCTTTCTTTCTTTTTCTTTCTTTTCTTTCCTTTCCCTTCCTTCCTTCCTTCCTTCCTTCCTTCCTTCCTTCCTTCCTTCCTTCCTTCCTTCCTTCCTTCCTTCCTTCCTTCCCTTCTTTCATCTTTTTTTTGAAACAGGGTCTCCCTGTAGCCCCAGCTGGCAACTCACTCTGTAGACCAGGCTGGCCTTGAACTCACAGAGATCCGCCTGCCTCTGCCTCCCAAGTGCTAGGATTAAAGGTGTGCACCACCACACCTGGCTTAAAAACAGTTCTTAGCCACCATGTGGATGCTGGGAATTGAACCCGGGTCCTCTGCCAGAGCAGTTGGTACTCTTAACCGCTGAGCCATCTCTCCAGTTTTTCTTTTTTTAATGTAGATTAAACCCAAGGCCTCAGATAGGAGCTGTCCCACTGAGCTGCACCCCCAACCCCAATATGCTGGTTTGTGAAAAATAAATAAAATTACATCTTGGATTTTCTGGGTTGTCATCTTATAATAGAATTCTGTGCTACAACTTTCAGGCCCAGTGAAATCTGTGTAAGAAGAAAAGAGGAGGCAGAGTTAGTGTGGGAATCTCAGCTGCACACAGACCAGGCGTCTCTGAGAGGTGCCACAGCTACTGGCTGAGTGCCTGTTCTGTGCCGTGCACCATTCCAGGGCTGACAGAAGTGTCATGGGCTTTGGTCTCACAGCACTGACAGCCCAGGAACACAGAATGCCCAATAAGATGGTGGAGGAAAAGGAAGCAAGGGAGGGCCTAGAAAGGTGGCCTTGGGGGTGTGGTCTTAGGGAGGGCGTGGCTCTAGGGTTAGCCATAGGTTTGCAGTCAGATCATGTGGAGTTTTAATTAGTTGTTGAAGGTTTTTATACTGAGCAGTGGCACAGTGGGGCTCATCTTTTATTCATCTTGGCAATCATTTATAGGGTGGCCCCCCAAAGGACGCCAAGAGCCTGGGAGGTGACAGTGGCATCCCATGCATGATAGCCAGGTGAGGGCACTGTTCCTTCCCAGCTGAGTTTGGACAAATGAGATGACAGATGCCTTGGACAGCTATGTAGGGATGGGCACATTAAATCTTGACGTGGATGGATGTGGCACTAGAGCCGTGCTGACCTTGGAATGCAGCCATGGCAGAACAGTGCTGTCCACTGTGGGAAACTGATATTAGTGACACGCTATTGGCTTTATAGCGTGATCTGTTTGGGTGAGCACATATCTCTATATCAGGTAGTCTTAGAGTGGCAGGAAGTTAATGTGCATTCTTATCATCTGTGCCCATTTTCACATCAAGTAACTGATGTCCACACTGGACTCCATGATTTCCCCTTAAAGTCAAGTATTAGCTCCGGGTTAGTGAATGCTCAGGCAGGCTGTGCTCCTTTGCACAGGTAGAATTCAGAAGAATGTTCTGAGAATGGCTTAGTGTCTAGATGTTCTTCCTGATGAAGTAGACTCCAGTTCTACCAGGCCACACTTTTTCTAGTGTCAACTAGGAGACAGCCTTGAATCCCTTAGGTACACACTTTGGTCTCCATGGGACTTTGATGTGTGGTCTTGGCTGACATCTTTCTCCATGTAACCTCCTATCCTGGTGACTTCGTCCTCAGACGTGTGTTGACTAGCACTGGCTGCTGCCCTTATCGAAGGTTTGATGTGGCAAAATAAAACAAAGAATGCACTTGGCTTCATTCATAAAAAGCATTTTTATAAGATATGAATAATTTAAAGGTGTTCCAGAGTAATTCATTTTTATAAGGAACTATTAATAAAGATGACACACAGTGTTTTTAAAGTCCTCTAGGAGGCTGGAGAGATGGCTCAGCAGGTAAGAGCACCAACTGCTCTTGGAGAGGACCCAGGTTCAATTCCCAGCACCCACATGGCAGCTAAGAACTGTCTTTAAGCCAGGTGTGGTGGCGCATGCCTCTAATCCCAGCACTCAGGAGGCAAAGGCATGTGGATCTCTGTGAGTTCAAGGCTGGCCTGGTCTACAGGGCTAGTTCCAGGCCAGCTGGGGCTACAGGGAGACCCTGTCTCAAAAACACCAAAACAAAAAAAGTCCTCTAACCTGATGAGCAACATTATTATATTCCTGTTCTCATAGGCTATTCTCAGTAAGAAGATTTAATATGTAATAATGTACATTGAAACTAATGTTAACTTGAGTATCGTTGGCTTTATAACCAAAATGTAAATATTTTAAAAAGAGAACCATCATGACAAGTGACACTGATTTTCATATGCTATTTATTGCTATTGGTGTGAATTATACATTTCACTTGCTTCTGATTTGCTCAAGATAACTATTATATCATCTAAGAATGTGTGAATCTTTATTCATGATTATAGACCAAATAATGACATCTCCTTCATAGGTTCTTGACTTCTTTCTTAACAAAAGTATCTTTGGATGATGCGGGCCTATAACCCCCAGGTACTCAAGAGGCCAACACAGAAAGATCATGAGTCCAAGGCTTGAGTGAACTACTAAAATGAGTTCAGAGTCAGTTTGGGCAACTTAGTGAGACCCTGTCTCAAAATGAAAAGTTTAAAAAAAAGGGCTGGGGATGTAGCTCAGTGGTAGAATGCTTGGGAATAAGACTCTAGGTTTAATCCAAATATTGCAAAAAAAAAATCATTGCATGAAAGAAAACCAGTAATTATAAACTGGAAAGCATTCTCCTAGTCTGTCCCGGCTTCCCTCACTGGTCTTGGCAGTTAGTAGTGATTGAGAAGGATTAGCACACAGTCCTGGGTTAAAGCCAGAACTTTCTTCTTCCTTTCCCACTCAAGGAAATACTTGAGAAGACTGTGTTATGAAGGATGTTAATATACATCCTTAATGAGTTTATAATTGCTGTAGACTATGAAAAAGGTAATATCCCTGCAGTCACAGCAGGGGACATGTGCTGAGAGCAACTCAAGGGCTTTGTGCTGAGAGTTGTTTCAGCGGACCACTGTTGCACAAAAACTTAGTGTCCTGTGGTTGAGGGGATTTGAATAGGCAGTTCTGACTTGCAGTTTCTATGTAATGGTGGGTGGGGTCAGAGTCACCTAAAGGCTTTATCACCCCCATTTCTGGTGCTCAGGCTGGACTGACAGACCAGGCATCTCTCTCTGTCGACCACCTACCATGGTGGTTTCACCGTGAGACTTGCATGTTGGATGTGATGGCTACTTTAACAGGAAGTGTTCTGAGAATATCCTCCTGCCTCCGCCTTGCAAGTGCTGGCATTATAGGCACTCAGCACCACACCTGGCTTGTGGTCATCTTTAATTTATTCTCCCTAATAAGTACTTTTCATACCTAACAAAATTAAGGGAGTTGTGGGGGCAAGTTCTATTATTATCTTTATCCTACTGAGGGAAACTGAAGCCTGGTGTTAGATAATATACTCAAGGACTCCCTGATAATAGATGAATTCCAAGAGTACTACATGGGGCTGAAGAAATGTTTCCCTAGTTAAGAGCTCTGGCTGCTCTTGCAGAGCACCTGGGCTTGGTTTCCAGCACCATGCAGTAGCCACCAGCCATCCGTAATTTCAGTTTAGGGATCTAATGTCCTCTTCTGGTTTCCAGGGACACTACCTACATGGGCACACTTAACACACATGCAGGCCCAACACTCATTCACATAAAATAAAAAATAAATAAAAATTTAAAAAAAGAGTAGAACTGCTTTGCATGATTCCAAAACCCAGCGGACATAACTACTTCACTGTGCAATGACCTGAGCTGTTATTAGCTACATATCAGCTATTCACACCAGCGTGAAACACATAGAGTGCTGCTGGTCTAAGAACAAAATAAGATGGTTTTTCCAAAGGGGATGGGGTCTTGGGGCTGAGATGTGGCTCAGTAGTAGAGTGCTTGTTAAACATGCTCAGCACATTTGATTGCCAGTACTGCAGGAAAAAGAGTATATTTGGAGGGTGGACTTGAATTACAACAATCTTTAAAGTAATCCGATTACATTATTGGACCAGGTTTGGGGTATGTCTGTGGGAGGAAGGATAGTAAATGCCTGTGATGTCAGAGCCCTGGTCAGGTTTTTTTTTTTTAAGATTATTTATATTAAAAAAAAAAAGATTATTTGTTATTTAATCTGTGTCTCTGTGTGTCTGTGTCTGTGAGTCTGTGCACTTGTGTGGGTACTTGTGGAGGCCAGAAGAGGGTGTTAGTGTTAGAGTTTTGGAGAAGGAAAAGGAAGGAATTTAAAGTTAAGAAATAAGAACCAGCTGAGTGTGGTGGCGCATGCCTTTAATCCTAGCACTTAGGAGGCGGGGCCAGGCGGATTTCTGTGAGTTCAAGTCCAGCCTGGTCTAAAGAAAGAGTTCCAGGACAGCCAGAACTACAAGGAGACCCTGTCTCAAAAAAGACTGAAAAAAAAAAAAGAAAAAAAAAAGAAATAAGAACCAGAGCCAGACCTGCAACAGGCAAAGAATTAGTATATATTATATAATTATATAATATACTTATATATATATATTATATATATATTATCAAAATAAGTATACAGTGTGGAGGACAGATACTCATTACTAGTGTGGCGTGTCTCCCTCCTAATGAATAGAGGCGGAAGATTTTATTCCATGAGCCCAGCTGGAATGATTCAGATGCCAAGGCCTGGTGTCCTTGGATAAGTTGAAAGTCTTCTTTTGATTCCTTGGGATGAACAGGGGAGTATCTCAAGGGTATAAGTCAGGTGGCTCCATAAACAGACTGCCTTAGTCCTGGGAGTGACCAGTTGATAAGAACTTTAGCAAGGCCAGACTGCCAATTTAGGTCCTAGTTAGCCATTTCAAGGGATTATTTACTCTATGGCCTCTTTTTTTTTTTTTTTTTTTTTTCTGGTCTTTTTGAGACACGGGTCTCCCTGTAGCCCCAGCTGCCCTGTAACTCACTCTGTAGATAGGCTGGCCTTGAACTCAACAAAGATAACCACCTGCTTCTGTCCTCCCAATTGCTAAGGATTAATAGGCGTGCGCCACCCACGCCCAGCTTTCTCTATGGCCCTTCTTTTTTTTTGTCTTTTGAGACAGGGTCTCCTTGTAAGCCCCAGCTGTCCTGGAACTCGCTCTGTAGACCAGGATGGCCTTGATCTATGGTCCTCTTAATGAAGCTTATGATTCTTCTGCTATTCACATATTCTATCAGTTAGACCCCCTGGATTTGGAGTTAAAGGCACTGGCGAGTAACTGGGAACCAAACTCCAGTCTTCCGGAAGGAGCAAAGACATAATGCTTAACTGCTGAGCCATCTCTCCAGGCGTTTTGAGAGGTACAAGATGATGGTTTCTCACTTGTGGGCATCTGTGAGATGTGAAGAAGCCAAGTTCAGTGCCTGGGATAGTCTGATCTGAGAGAAGGTAAAGGATCGAGTGCATTTGTAGTAGTTCTGACTCACAGCAGCAGCAAGGCCAACCACACTTTTCAGCTCACATTGGGCTGCCCATGTGTGCCTGCATTTAAGCTTCACACCATCCAACATGGTAGGCTTTGTCTCCGGTTAGCGGTTAGCAGGTATGAAAGACTGAGGCTGGGGCTGGAGCGATGGCCTAGCGGTTAAGAGCGCCGACCGCTCTTGCAGAGGACCCGGGTTCGATCCCCAGCACCCACATGGCGGCCGAAAACCGTCTGAAACTCCAATTCCAGGAGAACTCCAGTTCCAGGGGAGTCCGACGCCCTCTTCTGACCTCCGCGGCATTGCACGTCACGGGTGCACAGACTTGCATGCAAACAATACATTCATACACATACGGAAATAAATAAAATTTAAAAAAAAAAAAAAAGAAAGAAAGACTGAGGCTGTACTGAGGAGTGGCTTTGATCTGGGCTGTTCCACATTTTATGTCTCCCTTACTAAGAAGTAACCCTGTGATTTTAGCTCTTTTCTTCCTTCACTTCCTCATAGGCTGGTTTGAAGTACTGTAATTTGGGTCAGGAAATGTCAGCTTGCAAAATATGTTGCAGGAAGACCAGCTTGCTGGAGCATTTGGCCTCTTAGATTGAGGAGCCACTTGGTCTACTGGTACAGCATTATGGGCTTTGCTGCCTCTGCTGCCAGTGGGAGGCGGATGAACCTGGGGCCAGCAGACCTGGGCATCTAGGGCCTGGCAGGAAGCATCATGTCTGGGGACTCCATTTCCTTGTTTGCAGACTACTGACAATTCGGGTTGATCACACTTCTGTGGTAGCTCCGTTTCTTTTCTCTGTGGCACAATTCCTGACAAAAACAACTTAAAGGAGAGTAGTTGACTCGTAGTTGAGAGGGTCCAGTGCATTACAGCAGGGACCAGGCTGGCCTCCATTTCACAGAGATCCACCTGCCTCTGCCTCCCAAGGGCTGGGACTAAAGGTGTCTACCACCTTTATTGAGGATTCTTTATTGAGTCAGATACATCCGTACCCCCCCCATTGGTGTTTTTGGTGATGTGTTGATTATAAAGTCTTCCTCTGCTCTAAATTTTTTTCTTATATTTAGCTCTAATAATTCCATCTTTTATTTATTTTTTATTATTTGATTTTGAAATTTGGGAGATAAAGAATTAGAGAGAAGCTGGACATAGTGGTACATGCCTTTAATCCCAGCACTTGGGAGCCAGAGGCAGGCAGATCTCTGTGAAATTGAGGCTAGCCTGGTCTACATAGCAAGTTCCAGGCCAACTGGGACTACAAGGAGATCCTGTCTCACCTCCACCAAAACCCCACCAAAACTAAGAATTAGAAATTTAGATTTTTTTTCCTAGTTCAAATGCCTTGCTAGTTGTAATACCACATATTGAGTGACTCATCTATGTATACTGATCTGATATGCTGTTTATTGTAAGTACATTCTTATGTTTATGTGGGTTATTTCTGGGATTTATACTGAGCTATTAAAAATCCACTTATTTATTAATTAAAAAAACACAGTCGCCAGGTGCGGTGGCACATGCCTTTGATCCTAGCACTCGGGAGGCAGAGCCAGGCAGATCTTTGTGAGTTCAAGGCCAGCCTGGTCCACAGAATGAGTTTCAGGACAACTGGGACTACAGGGAGACCCTGTCTCAAAAGGACCAAAAAAAACAACAACAAAAACAAACAACAAACAAACCAAACCACAGTCTGGTTATATTTATTCTTTACATATGCCTCCCATGTTACCTTATGTAACATATTACTTTGGGTGGTGGATGTAAAGAAGGGCACTTGTTTGCATCACATATGTAGTGGTGGCTTTTCATACGCTGCAGGTGAAAAGGTCTGTTGGGGGCACTCATTCTAACCATCCAGGCACACTGACAAGTTCCACCTCCCTCTGTGTCATCAGTGTAGGTGCAGCTAACATGAGAGTTTAAGCTGGAAACCAGAACTTGTGAATATTTTATGAAATGGTTTTGCCCCAAACTCTCAGCCAACCCCAAACTGAATGGGCAAGTTTAGAGTATTTCATTTCATATCTTCTATTATTTTGGAAACACCATTCCACAAAGTGCTTTGACAGCATGATTATAGAACTAGCTGCTTCCAGAGACAACTGAAATTCTAGGTTTGATTCCCATTTCCTGATAGCCAGTATTCTCCACAGGAGGCATGGATGAAGTAACACACAGGAGACACACAAGTGCTTGGTGGTGGTGAGTTTTTTTTTTTTTTAATGTGTGTGAGTGTACTGTGTGCATGTAGGTTTGTGCACCCATGTCGTGCAATGACATGGAGGTCAGAAGAGGGCGTCGGATTCCCTGGAACTGGAGTTAAAGATGGTTCTTAGCCACCATGTGGGTGGTGGGAATTGAACCCGGGTCCTCTGCAAGAGCAGTCGGCGCTCTTAACTGCTGAGCCATCTCTCCAGCCCTGGTGGTGAGTTTTGTATGCCAGCTGCCCAGGGAGATGGTGCTGTCACTCAGTAGCTGAAACCTGGCAGAGAGAAGGAAGGACTCTTCCTATGAACTTGACGTCTCCTGTGGGAGGAGTTTATAGGCTCTGAGCTGATAGCTCTGGGTTCTGAAAGCTCTACTTGAACCTTGGTGGAAATGAATCAGAACCCCAGGGATGTGCTTTCTCGTGGCTGTCTGGATTCTGTCACCTTTGCTCGGTGAATTTCCCCTTCCCTCATTGGCGGGTCACGTCTTCTCTGGACTGCTCTGGGCAGTTAGCCCTCTTGGGATTGTCAGATCTTCCATAATGCTTTCTTTCTCTGACCTTTGCTTCCATTTGAGGGATTCTTTTGACATTAAATAATATATTCTCTTTACTGAGTAGTGGACACTGGAGGAGGGAATAATTCCATTGGCAGGTGAACTCTTGCAAGATCATCTACCAGTCCCTTGCTTTTTATTTGTATGCACTGGGCTTGCCAGTAACTAAGTGACCAGTGACCAACTGTATTGGCAGTCTGCCCTTCCTGGTGCTCAGGAGGTGGCTCCCATGGGGCCATGTAAAAATGGGGGCCTTTGGGGGCCTTTTTAAAAAGTTTTCAGTATTGGTAATTGAACCCAGGGCTTTATGTACTCTAGGCAACACCTGCTCCTGATCTATACCCCTAGCCATGTTTCTGTGTGTATGTATGCATTGTATTGTATTTTAAACATGGTCTCCTTATACAGCCCAGACTAATCAGACTTGCCATCCTTCTGTCCCAGCCCTGAGCAGTTGGAATTACATGTGTACACCACCACACCCAGCTGGAGTTTGTATTTTAATCTGTGACAAGCTCCTCCCATAAACATAATGTGAGCTGAAGGCAGACAAGTTTTAAAATAGGATTTCCTTTTTCTTTATAGATGTTCTCCATGTATTGTGGGAATACTTCCTAATAAACCCATAATTGTAAGCTAAAAACATCCTTGTCAAAAATGTAGGTGACTCTCTCCTAGAGAAGCCTGTGCCTACTCTAGGGTGCTAATACTGACCTTTCCTTAAGCCCCTCTTTTCCCTAACATCCATGCTTAAACCCAATTGAATTGAGGAAAGGACTTATATGCCCCAGACTGGCCTTGAATTCCCTAGCTGGCTGAGGATGACCTTGAACTTATAATTCTCCTGTCTTTACTTTCTGAGTTCTGGGTAAAGTAAATGCCATCATTTCTGTCTTATGTGGTGCTGGGGCTTGAACCCAAGGCTTCATCCATGTCAGATAAGCACTATACCACTGAGCTACTTTTGTATTCAGTCCCTGAAGTAGTTTCATAATGAACTCCAACTTTGCTTCATTAATAAAAGGAAATTCATTTAATCAGTGTAACACAGTGAACATGGCAGATGCCCAGCACCTCACAGCTACAGGGCTGGTTACTGCATCTCATTGTCACTATTTGGACTTGGAAGAAGAAGTTAGACTGCATATTTCTAGGCAGTGAAAGAATCGAATTCCAAACAAGTTTCTGTTCAATGCATGTGGTGTGTGTGTGTGTGTGTGTGTGTGTGTGTGTGTGTGTGTGTGTAAGCTGTGGGGAGGCAGTGGTAGATGTTGGGGGTCTTCCTCTATGGCCCTTCTCCATATTTCCTAAGACAGGGTCTCTTACTGAACCTGGAGTGCACCTATTTGCCCAGAGTCTCTGGCCTGCAAGTTGTAGGAACCCTCCTGTCTCTGCCTTCCCAGTTCTAGGATTATAGATGCTCACCTCTGTGCCTACTAGCTTTTTATTTTTTAAGAAATTTTTTAAATTTTTATTATTTATTTCTGTATGTGTATGAATGTTCTGTCTGCATGCAAGTCTGTGCACCCGTGTCGTGCAATGCCATGGACGTCAGAAGAGGGTCTTGGATTCCCCTGGAACTGGAGTTCTCCTGGAATTGGAGTTTCGGACAGTTCTCGGCCGCCATGTGGGTGCTGGGGATCGAACCTGGGTCCTCTGCAAGAGTAGTCAGCACTCTTAACCGCTAGGCCATCTCTCCAGCTCCGCCTACTAGCTTTTTACATAGATGCTGAGGATTTGAATTCAGGTCCTCGTGCTTGTGTGGCAAGCAATTTACTGACTGCGCCAGCTCCCCAGCTCCCACATATTGCTTCTGAGTCATCATAATATGAAAACCAGAACATGATAAGTCAGGCTCGCCCGTGTTCAGTGCATAGAATCCAGATGCTGACCTCTGAGATAATTAATGGTCATCAGCAGTCCCTGCCTCCCATCTCCCTTAGTGCCTGTCTCCAGGAGCATCATCTGTCTAGTTTGTTCTGAGCTGTCTGGGCATACCAAGCCTGTATTCTGTCCTGTCAGTGTTGGTACTGAACAGCCTGTGTCCTGAGAGAGGAAGGGCCACATTCGGGCAGGCAACAGGAAGGAGGAACTGCCAGCTGGAAGGCCGAGCCAGCTGGGGTCTAGAATGTCACCTAGCCCTGGGTCTGCTCTATCTAGACACCTCCTCGGTGGAAGGCCAGGTTCTGTGTCAAGGCATCCCCTGCAAACAGACCTGTAAGGAAGGGCAGGTGCTGCCATGCAGTGCTTGTGGCTCCCAGGCTTTGAATGTGGGCTTGTCTGATCCAGACACCAAGGTAACTGCTGTACCTTAGTGCCCAGGACAAAGAGCTTGGGTTGGACCACAGGGCTTTGATGAAGTGTCTTCTAAGTTGAATGGGGAGCCTTAAAGACTCAGGCTGGGGTCTACACTATATTGGCTTGCTCATTCAACAAAGACTCATTGAGTCACTGTGGCCATGCAGGAGTATTGCTCTATGCTAAGTGGACTGTGCATTAGGTCATCTTTATTCTCTTTTACTGAGAATAGTCGTCTGGAAGATTACCTCTGTAGCACATGGTTGGCATAGATACTGTAATGGATGCAGAACTGGAGGGCCAACTGCTTAGTGTGATGCTGAGCGCTGGCAGAGGTGGTTCCTGGCTCTGAAATGTGCTGTTCGCTGTGTTTTGGTCAGTATTGGAGAACAAGGATGAAGACTGGAGTTGCACTGTTACCACCGTCCATGGCACTTAGGTTTCTGACATGCTCGACACCCTGATTTTTCCACCTCAGTGTGACAGTAGAATCTCCTCCGGTTAGTTCAGAAACTGTCAGTGGGGACTGTGAGTCGACATTTGAAAATAAACTGGGCTTACTGGACAATGCAGTCTATTTAAGATGATATTAGATCTTAAATCCTTTGTTTTCCTGAATACTAGGGAATGGGACAATCATTGTTGACACCCGGGCAAAGGGGAGGGGGGGTGGACTGCAGTGCTGGCTCTGCATTGGGGGTTGCCCATTAGACTGTGAGTCTGCGTCCAGGAAGACAGCACTTCCTGTCCCCAGAGCTGTCCCACTTGTCAGCATTGACGGGGATTCCAGAAGCCCAGGCTCTCTTGATTAAGTTAGAATTCCCATTCTTTTTTTTTTTTTTTTTTTTTTTTTGGTCTTTTCGAGACAGGGTCTCCCTGTAGCCCCAGCTGTCCTGGAACTCACTCTGTAGACCAGGCTGGCCTTGAACTCACAAAGATCCACCTGCCTCTGCCTCCCGAGTGCTAGGATTAAAGGCATGCACCACCATGCCTGGCTAGAATTCCCATTCTTACCAGGTATGGTGGCGCACGCCTTTAATCCTAGCACGGGGGGGGGGGGGGGGCAGAGGCAGGTGGATCTTTGTAAGTTCAAGGCCAGCCTGGTCTACATAGTGAGTTCCAGAACAGCCGTAGATACAGGGAGATTCCCGTTCTTATTCTCTGCCTAGAATCTCAACCCAAACCCCAAGCCTCATCCCACTTCCCTGGGACTAAGGTGGGTGTTATCACATTCCTGGGACCTTGGGCTGCAGTGTGCCCATGGCCCGTTCTCCCACCTATCTATCGATGGATTCTTGGGCTCCCAGACAAGCGTCTCTTAGTCCTGCTGCCATTGCTGTTGCAGAGGAGAAGAAAGCCTGGAGGAGCCCAGTGCTTGGTCAGAGCTCCGTGGCCAGCAAGTGGCAGGACCTGCTCGCTGCTATGCCCTTGCCCTCCAGTGATGACTATGAAAGGGTAGTGAGTTCCATGTCTAACCATGAGAGTGTGGTCCATGTGTGGGGGTTTAAATTGTGAGTGAGCTCAGTGTAAGCTCTGTTGGCTAGTGGTCAAGGCTGGCCTGCCCTCAGGTTTTGTCCATTGACATGTGCTTGTCCTGAATGAAGACTGGACATCTTTATCCTCAGACATTGTTTCTTACTTGGAGGGTTGTCACCAGGCTGGGAGCTTTGGCAGTATGCTGCGTGACCGCATTAGTGACAGATCTTCATTGTAGGAAATGAGGAAATGGTACTTATTTTTGTGAATGTATGTGTATACATGTTTGCGGCATGCGCACACGCGGGGTGTGTGTGTGTGTGTGTGTGTGTGTGTGTGTGTGTGTGTGTGTAGGCCAGAGGTCAACTTCAGGTTTTTTCTTTAGTTGGTTTCTACCTTATTTTGTTTTGAGACAGGGTCTCTTTATTTTTATTCTTGTTTGTTTGTTTGTTTGTTTGAGATAGGTTCTCACTGTGTAGCCCTGGATAGTCTGCAACTCAACTATGTACACCAAGGTGGCCTTGAACTCACAGAGGTCCTCCTGCTTCTGCCATTCAGGTGGTAATATTAAAGGCATGCATTACCACAATCAGGTGATTCAGGCTCTCTTGCGGAACCTGGAGTTTGCTGGTTGGGTAGATTAGCTGGCAGGGATCCTCTCTGCTTCCCCAGCACTGGGTTTGGAGGCATATGCCACCGTGCCTGGCTTTTCCATGGGGATCTAAACTCGGTTCCTCATGCTTATGCAGTGAGCACTTTACCCACTGAGCCACCTTTCTGGCCCCCAGTCACCCAGGATGTTTAAGCAGGACTGGGTGAGGAGTCCATGGAGGCATAGACACAGTCACCAGACATTTTCTGAAGCCCAGGGTAGTTCTCTACATAGGGATACTTTAGTTTGTGGTTGGGAGAAAAGGAAGCCCCTGTGCTGGGCTGAGTGATGTCTGTGGGACCCTGGCCATCAACTACCCAGGTGTTGACAGCCTGGCCTTCAAATAAATAGTCTGTCAGCTTTAACTGGAAAAACAGTTGCTAAGCCTGGCCCAGGGAGACTGCTACTGGACATTGAGGCACATGTTGAAGGTGTCTTGAAGCCTTGTTTTTTTATTTGGGGGGGGGGGCTACTTAAACCTCATGTGTTTGTTTAAATTCTTGAAAGTAGATTTGAGTCTTTAAAATTCGAAAGCCAGGTGAGGAGGAGTCGCCTACATGTTTATAATGGTGACTCCTCAAAGCCCCCGCCTGTCCCAAGGAAAGATGTGGGTTGGAGTTCTATTTCAACTCTAGTTGCTTCCTCTGTGTTGAAATTGGAGCTGAGTGACTCACATGCATTACTTTGTTCTAATGTAGCATTCAGTTCTTCCACTCACACATCATGTGAGTTCTCATGGACGGATGGTGAAGTGTCACACATAGGAAGTTGCACTTTTGATGGAGAAAACTTTAGCTGTAACAGGAGTGCAGGTTGTTGCCTCTGATCCTGAACCGTCAGGAAGTGAAGGCTTCCTGGCTGGTTTCCAGGTCTGCACAGAGAGCTGTTCACAGAGTGCTTGAGACGTGACTTGGGAGAGAGCTCTCCCAACAGAAGTAGACTGGTCAAAGGCATTGGTTGTTGTTGTTGTTGTTGTTGTTTTTAAAGGAGCATACATTTATTTTTGCTCAGGGTTTCAGAAGCCTGATTTGAGGGCCATTGGATCCTGTTATATACTTTTAGTTTGTAAAAAGCCTTCAGGAACTAGAGAGATGGCTCAGTGGTTAAGAGCACTGGCTGCTCTTGCAGAGAACCTGGGTTTCTTTTCCTGAATTCACATGGCTGCTCACAAACATCTGTAACTCCAGTTCTAGGAGATCTGACGCCTTCTCCTGACCACTGCAGGTATTGCATGCATGTGGTATACTTAAAGTATTTGCAGGCAAAACACTAATACACTACACATAAAATAAAATAAAACTAAATAAAAGACTTTAAAAGGCCTTCATACATAGCCGGGTGTGGTGGTACACGCCTTTAATCCTAGTGCTGGGGAGGCAGAGGCAGGCAGATCTTTGTGAGTTCAAGGCCAGCCTCGTCTACAGAGTGAGTTCCAGGACAGCTGGGGCTACAGGGAGAGACTCTGTCTCGAAAAAAAAAATAAAAAAAACAGCCTTCACACTATGATGATAATAAACTTGCTGAAGCATGGTACTCTTAAAATATTTTTATTTATTGTGTGTGTTTTGCCTGTATGTAAGTGCACTCATGTTGTGCAATGCCCACAGAGGCCAGAAGAGGGCTTCTGATCTCCTGGAACTGGAGTTTTTGTATGGTTGTTAGCTGGGAATCAAACCCAGGTCCTCTGAAAGAGCACTAAGCAATCTCTCCAGCCCCCAAAACATAATACTCTTTTATGATAAATTTCCAAGCTTGCCCTAACACTTGAAATTATTTTAGTGCCATTCTTTTGAGGTATTATTGGGTAAAGGGGGCATTAGTTTTGCTTCACAGTCTATATTATCTCTAGTGTATTCTTTCAGATTTATTACATATTTATGGTATAAATGTTTCAGGTCTTGGTCTTAAGATTGTATGTCTAGCAGAAAATGGGTTAACTAGTTTTGAATAGTGTACCAAGGTGACTTTTTGAGCTTTATGGCTTTGCATAGGTGATGCATTCTGCTATAGTGACAAGGTCAAGCACATACAAATTCCAATCGAATGCCATAAAGTGCACAGTTCCATATGCTGGTTTAATTCTACAGCAGTCTCTTTTGTCAGTGTTGCTGGGAATTCCATCTGTTTCAATTTAAGGCCAGCCTCAGTCAGGCCTCAGGAAGAGATGATGCACATACACATATAGGTTCATTATATATCTAATGCATCATGTAATATAATGTAGTATAAAAAGTAAATCTGTTAATTTTGGTTGTAGTAGAGGCTGAGTAAAGGGATAATAGAGCATCTGCAGTTCAGTATATAGACTATAAAACTGCTTTTTTTTGTTTGCTAAATAATTTGTTTTTCCATTAACTGCATGCTTTTGGGTGGGTAAATAATGCTGTTACTTATATGTTACCACTAATGAGCAAATTACTGTCATCTCCACCATGGCTCTCCTGTGGAAATGTTGCTGCAATGTAAACCGCACATTTATTATTCTGGTCGTAGCCTAGCACCAGGTGTCAGAGACAATCATTCATAGATTGGTAATAGGTTGTCATGAAGGCAGAAAATTGCAGGCAAAACCAAATTGTCCTCTGCTGATTATACAGTCTCAAGTAATGATGCAAGGCAGGGCAGAAATGGTCTGCAATGGAGGGAACCAGGCAGCATCCTCTAAATGGCTCGGAGGGTTCCAACAGACACCCCACCCCCTTCTGCTTCTTTTAAAAGTTCTTGGTACTGGGGGCTGCAGAGATGGCCTAGTGGTTAAGAGCACTAACTGCTCTTGCAGAGGACCCGGGTTCGATCCCCAGCACCCACATGGTGGCTGAGAACCGTCTGTAACTCCAATTCCAGGAGAACTCCAGTTCCAGGGGAATCCGAGACCTCCGAGGACCCTCTTCTGACCCTCCGCGCATTGCACGACACGGGTGCACAACCTAATGCAGACAGTACACTCATACACATACAAAATTAAATAAATTAAATAATTTAAAAAAAAAGTTCTCTTGGGTGACTGGATAATCATCAAAGAGTTTTTGTTCAAGCAACAGGAAGGATGAACCCAAGCAGGGCCCTGGGGGCCAACACCTGAGGTATTTAAATGTGCTTGCCTGCTGTGGCTAAACTCTTGGGAACCTTTCCTGCTGAGAAGAGATGCATCTGCCTAAGAGAGACAAGTGTGAACTGGAAGGTAGTGGCCTAGAGCATATCCCTGGTCCAGCAACGTCAGTGGGCGGATGGTGGGGTATTGTGAAACATGTATTTGGTCTTTATCTCTGTTAACATAAAGGAGTTTCTGGTTGTTGAAATCCTTGTAATCTCCAGGGTCTGTTCTGTGCCAATGTAATGACCAGTTCTGTGGGTAGTCTTTCACAGGAAAGACCCTGGGGGTCTTTGTATCATGTGATATAATGTAGTATANTCTGAAACTCCAATTCCAGGAGAACTCCAGTTCCAGGGGAATCCGAGACCCTCTTCTGACCTCCGCGGCATTGCACGACACGGGTGCACAAACCTACATGCAGACAGTACACTCATACACATACAAAAATAAATAAAATTAAAATATTAAAAAAAAAGTTCTTGGTACTGGATGATCATAAAAAGAGTTTTGTTCAAGCAACAGGACAGGATTAGCCAGAGCAGGGCCCTGGCGGGCAACCAGCCTGAGGTATTTAAATGATGCTTGCTGCTGTGGCAACTCTTGGGAACCTTTCCTGCTGAGAAGAGATGCATCTGCCTAAGAGAGACAAGTGTGAACTGGAAGGTAGTGGCCTAGAGCATATCCCTGGTCCAGCAACGTCAGTGGGCGGATGGTGGGGTATTGTGAAACATGTATTTGGTCTTTATCTCTGTTAACATAAAGGAGTTTCTGGTTGTTGAAATCCTTGTAATCTCCAGGGTCTGTTCTGTGCCAATGTAATGACCAGTTCTGTGGGTAGTCTTTCACAGGAAAGACCCTGGGGGTCTTTGTATCATGTGATATAATGTAGTATAAATAGGTATAAATTTATACTTGCCTGGAGGTGTGAGTAGAAGGAGTTTAAGTCCCGTGCCCCAACCCATGAGGA
This sequence comes from Rhizomys pruinosus, assembly GCA_009823505.1. NCBI lineage: Eukaryota > Metazoa > Chordata > Mammalia > Rodentia > Spalacidae > Rhizomys > Rhizomys pruinosus. The sequence goes on along the minus strand of VZQC01011394.1, from coordinate 796,539 downwards.
GAGGGCCTGAAGATTGATTTAGTCACCATTGACCAATGATATAACCAGTCATAGCTGTGTCATGATGAACTCGTGAAGATTTCTGGAGGGCAGGACATCCCGAGAGGGTGTCAAACCTCTGGACACCTTCTCCCACTCTCACCTACGTACTGTGTCTCTTCATCTTTATCTTTGTAATGTTTTTAATAATAAGCTGGAAAGTGTGTTACTCTGAGTTCTGTGAGCTGTTCTTAGAACTGACTCGAACTTTGAGGAGGAGGCCATGAAAACTCCATCTATTTATTTTTAGCCAGTTGGCCAGAAGTGTAGGTGCCAACTCTCAACTTGAATCTAGAGGGGCAGTTCTCTGGATGGTATCAGATCAGAGTTGAGTTACAGCATAACAGCTAGTAGTTACTATAGAGTGCTTGATGTCAGGGTGGACAGTCACACATGTTTGGTCACAAATGGTCTGTATCATGATAATATTATATAGTAGGAAAAGAAGGGAAAACCCTTGTAATCTACTCAGGTGGCATTTTCCAAATACATTAGGAAGAATACTTGTGAAGAAATGGATTATAAAGCCTGATACAGTGATATACTATATAAATAAATCTTACAAACTTGGATATCACTACTTTTAAGAATTTTAGGCTTGGTGGCTCACAGTACTTGAAAGACCGAGGCAGAACGATTGCTGAGAGTTTGAGGCCAGCTCAAGCTACAGAACAAGAAAAAAAAACAAACCACAAAAATCATGATAATTCAAATGCAGAATCCAAGATGAATTCACCCCATGTGAAGAAAGGGCTGAGCAAATAAACAGGTCACACAAGCTAGGGGATAATTCTCAACCAGGAGAGGAAGGCACAGGTTTTAAGTTTCTTAGATACATTTTTTTTTTCATCTTTGGTTTGATGCTTCTCCATGTTACCCAGGCTAGCCGCAAATTCATGGGCTCAAAAAGAACCTTGTGCCTCAGCTTCCCCTGGCGGCGGCAGGGACTGTAAGTATGCTGGTCTAGACACACTGTGCTGATGGAGCCACAGCCAATCAGCTCAGACGGGCAATATCAAGTGCCGTGCCTTCAGCGGGATGGGAGTCATCTTTCCCCCCTTTATCTTCCAGAGCTGGCTTGGAGACTGTGAGGTTAGTATGTTGGCCCAGTCCCTGCTTGTTTGCTGGGAACTGCTCACACCCCTCTGGCTACAAAGGAGATGGGGGAATGTAGCTATTCGATTAGTTGGGTGAGCAAACTCCTTTCGAAAACTGCGTTCTTTCCTTCCTAGGTGAAGCAGAGTGGGACTGCAGACCTCTGTGTTTCTCGTGAGCAAAGATCTTGCCAAGCCAGCAATACCTTTTCCAGGAGCTTTGTGATGCAGATTTGGAAAAGATTGTTATCACAGACTCTGGGCTCTAAAGAAGCCAGACAGGGTGGTGGGAGGATCCTTGCCACTCTGGTTAGACTACCCTGATACCCATCCAACCCAGCTCTACCCAGGGTCTCCCCCGTGACCTCAGTGCTCTGTCACCTCCCGGACTGGGCCCTCATGTGAGAACTTCTCAGTACACACTAGTGTGCTCCTTCCTCTCTAAGCAGAGTGATGGAAGTCATCTGCTTCCCTAATTTTTTTTTTTAATTTTATTTACTTTTTATGTGTATGTACTGTCAGCATGTAGGTTTGTGCACCCGTGTCGTGCAATGCCACACACCCACAGGTCAGAAGAGGGTGTCGGATTCCCCTGGAACTGGAGTTAAAGATGGTTCTCAGCCGCTATGTGGGTGCTGGGGATCAAGCCCTGGTCCTCTGCAAGAGCAGTCGGTGCTCTTAACCGCTAGGCCATCTCTCCAGCCCCCTAATGCTTCTAAAGAAGCAAGTTGATTCAATTTGGTTGAATTTGCATTATTGCCCTACGATGAGTGAGTAAAGACATTATTACTTCTCCAAATACAAATTCAAAACTTCCATTTGTGGGCTGATGTTTACTTAGCAATGACTCATACTGCGGCCGTTCGGTCTTCATGTTGCTGATGCCACATTAAGGGGTGAATAACTAATCAGGTTTCTTTGGGACATGGGGTCTTCAATGGTAGCATGTGGCCTCCAGGGTCACTGTGGTGCATCTGGAGTTCTGGCTAATAGCACATGGTCCCTGTGTTCTTCAGCCCAGACTGCTGTATAGGAGGATGTTGGCCTTGGGTATGTCCCTAGCAGGGGCTGTACTGAAGCAGATACCTTTTCATTCTCATGAAGCATGAGAGTGTTCTCAGCATGGGGTACAGAACTGGGCGACCAAGATATGTGGGTGGTTCATAATGATGGAAGGCATGGAGTCAGAGCTGACAGGGCTTTACTGCCAGCTGCAGGCCTCTTGTCCAGGGATAGCCTGTCCATGTGGGAGGGCAGTGGGCCAGCAGGATGCACCTTCTACATAGTGAGGCCACACTTTGCCCTAAGTGCCAGTGACCCCTCCTTGGCTTGTGCTCACACGTGCGTGGCTCATATCTGTGTGCGTATGTGTGAATACACACCCAAAGACTGTTTGCACTACTGTTTTTCAGGGCCCTGGAAGGCTGTTTTTTTTTAATTTTTTTTATTAATTTTATTTATTTCTGTATGTGTATGAATGTACTGTCTGCATGCAAGTTTGTGCACCCGTGTCGTGCAACGCCGCGGAGGTCAGAAGAGGGTATCAGATTCCCCTGGAACTGGAGTTCTCCTGGAATTGGAGTTTCAGACGGTTCTTAGCCGCCATGTGGGTGCTGGGGATCGAACCGGCGTCCTCTGTAAGAGCGGTCGGCGCTCTTAACCGCTAGGCTATCTCTCCAGCCCCCGGAAGGCTGTTTTTTAGCCTCAGTCCTCTTGGACCTCCCATGGCGCTAGCAGTCACCTCTGGAGCCGTTGGCTTTCACGTGACCAGCTTGCTGTAGAGGGTGGGGACTTGATGTACTCAGAAAGGCCGGCCTTGTTTCCCCTGCAGCTCTTTGTACTTTCATGAACGGAATATACTCTGCAGTCACTGCCCAGAGGTGTCCTGGTGTGGAGGGTGCCTGGAGACCCTAGGAAAGGCAGGGAGATGAGTTAGTGTATCCCCAAAGTAGCCTGTAGCCCGGTGGGTGGGAGACCTGGGGGTGGGGTGCCCTCTGTGCTGTCTAGAGCCATTCCCAGCCTTCATCGTCCTCTCTGAATACTGCCTATTAGAAGACAGAGTTGACTTATCACCACAGTCCACACCAGACATCACTGAATATGGTGGATTTTATGAGAAACCATCTTTCCACCAAACCAGTGGCTTGGTTAGGGCTAGGTAAGAATCCTCTAGAAAGAGTAGGGCTGGACTTTGAGGGTTTCAAAGTTTGCTGGTGCCTACTGTGGAGATGCTCCTCACAGCAGAGGCCCTGGGGCTTCTGTGGGGTTCCAGCCGTGGGTCATCCTCCAGCTTTAGAGCAGACAGTCTTGGATTGCAGACACACTTCTAAGAAGGAAAAGTAGGCCCTAATGGAGGAAGCAGAAAGGTACTTCTGGGTTTGGGGGCCCTTCTGGGGCATCCTGATGCTCCAAGGACATGCTGTGTGTTTTGCTCCTATATGCATTTTTGTTTTCTAGTAAGTTTTTAATTTATAAATGTTGTTAATGGGAAAAAACTCACTGAAAAACCATCAGGTCAGGCCTGGTATAAGAAGCTTGTGATTTTAGCTACTGGGGAGGCTAAGGGCAAGAAAATCACAAGTTCAAGCCCAGCCTGGGCCACTTAGTGAGATCTTGTCTCAAAAATAAAAAGTAAAAAGATTAGGATATAGCTTGGTGGCAGAGCATTTGTGTGAGACCCTGTGTTCAGTTTGCAGTGCTGCACATCAGAAACAAACAAAGCAACATGAAACATGTTCTGGAATGCAGCTTCACCTAATGAATGAAATGGTTTTGCTTGAAATAATTTATTTTTCGAATTAATTTATTTTCTGAGAATTTCATGATTTTTCTTTCTACTGCTTTCAGATATTTCTAGTCAGTGAGGAGAAACTTTTTACTAGATGCACAAATAACTCTAATACACTTGAGGACTGTAAACAACATTCATTACTGAAAAAAATACAACAGGGTAGGTGTTGCTTCAGCCAAATAATTGAATAGTTAAGGTCTAAAGGATATTTAAAATTTGTGGTGCATGGTAGGCAAGTGTTCTACCACAGAACTAGAGTCTTAGCCCATATAAAGGTTGTTTCCTGGATTTCTGGAAGGGGGGTTGGCAGTGGGGCTGGTGGATAAGGACGGGTATTCTGGGACTGAGCCTTATCTCAGCTCCCACAGATCTGTTATGTGGAGAGCTGTGACCCACATGCAAACCAGTTCTGTTAGTCATCCTGACACTCTGTGAGTCAGAGGAGGCCTTGGCAGCCAGGCCACCCCAGCTCCCTCGCAGGCCAGACCTGCACATTTGCCCTCTAGCCATTTGCCCTCTAGCCTGGGCCTTGCCTCTCTTGCTCTGCTTCTCTGCCTGGGGTCAGTTTGTAGAGGGATCTCCTCCTTAGCTCCCAGATTCCAGCTGTGGCTTCCTTGTGCTGCCCAAGCCTAAGGGCCTCATCTGTCTGTCTTTCCTCTGGTCTTAGACTACTGCTGCCATTGTGGTGCATGGAGATTACTGGAGACTGGTTGCTCCTTAATTGTTCTATTTCTTAGTTTTATTCAGTGGAGGACTTGTTTATGAAAATTCTTATTCTTATCCATGCTTTTAGTCTTTCTCCTTTTATTTTTCATGTCATATTGATAGGAAACGAACTTTTGGGGGGGCCTTTTTGAGACAAGGTCTCCCTGTAGCCCCAACTGGCCTGGAATTCAGTATGTAGGCCAAGCTGGCTTTGAACTCACAGAGATTCACCTGCCTCTGCCTCCCCAGTGCTGGGATCAAAGGTGTGTGCCACCACGCCCAGCTGGAAACAAACATTTAAAATAGGAGCTGGAGAGATGGCTCACCAGTTTAAGATCACAGGGTGTTCTTGCAGAGGACTCAGTTCACTCAAGTGGCTCTTAACAACCATCCATAATTCCAGTTATAGGGCATCTAGTGCCCTCTGGTGGCCTCCAAAGGCATCGCACACAAGGGTGTATTTAGATATGCGCAGGCAAAACACTCCTGCACATTAAAAAAATAATTAAGCCACTCAAACAAAAATATTTATTTGTGTGGGTAGGTGCTTGTGTGTATGTATGTGTGTGTGTTCACGTGTCACAGTGTGGGGATCAGAGGATAACTTGCAAAAAAGTAGGTTCCCTCCTGCCGTGTGGGTCCCAGGGATCCACTAGATTATCAAGCTTGGTAATAAGGACCTTTACCCGCTGAGTCATCTTGCCAGCCCTTGAAAAGAAGTTTAGGACAGGCAGAAGAGATTGCTGTCTTCAACAGAAAAGTTCACTGTATAAATAGGCTGCTTCAAGATTCCTGATTCTAGAGGCTGGAGAAATGGCCAAATGGTTAAGAGCACTGACTGCTTTTGCAGAGGACTCACATGGCAGTTAACAACTGTCTGTGCCAGGTGTGGTGGCGCTCTCCTTTAATCCTAGCACTCGGGAGGCAGAGCCAGGCAGATCTCTGTGAGTTCAAGGCCAGCCTGGTCTACAGACTGAGCTTCAGGCCAGCTGGGACTAAAAGGAGACCCTGTCTCAAAAACACCAAAAATAATAATAATAATAATAATAACAATAAAAATAAAAACTGTCTGTAACTTTAGTTCCTGGAGATTTGGTACCTTCTTCTGACTTCCTGGGGCATCGCATAACATGGGTACATTTACATATATGCAGGCAATACACTCATACACATAAAATAAAAATAAATGAATAAGCTGGGGGTGGTGGCTCACACCTTTAATCTCAGCACTCAGGAGGCAGAGGCAGGTGGATCTCTGTGGGTTCAAGGCTAGCCTGGAGAGTGAGTTCCAGGACAGCTGGGGCAACAGGGAGACCCTGTCTCGAAAAGACCAAAAAAAAAAACCAACCTTTTCTGTTTTAATCCCATATTACTCTAAAAGATGCACACATATCCTCCATCATGTACCTAAAACCCAAGGTCTGAAAATAAATGTTAGGTCAGCTTTAGAACCTGTTTAGCACAGTTGTCTTTAGATCATGAGGAATATAACATTAACATTGCTCAGTTTGTCTTACAACTAGGAAATGGAAAGATGCGAATCAGGAAATATGATATGGAAATAACATATGGTTTGTTTCCAAAGGATACAGTTTTAATATAGGTGCAATGTACTAGGCTGGTGCAACTTAGCCTTTCTGGGTGCTTAATGACCATATTTAATGCCCATACCAATTTGGCTGAGGGACCTAAGGGATAACTTTGTTCCTTGCCCTCAGACATCAACTAAGTCTTAGGGAATTATGCATGGGGGCATCTCTTGAAATGTCCTGCAAATGTGGGTCACCAGTCTTCCTGTTCAGGGAGGTCTTGGAGAGCCACGAATGGGACTTCAGCCAGTGTCCAGTCTATAAAGAGGAAAGTCTGCTCATGCTTCAGAAAAGGAAGCCTGGTCTAGCAAGACCTGATTTTGTCCTTGAGTGGATGGAACTGGTAAATGAAAAGCTGAGGGGCTGGAGAGATGGCCTAGCAGTTAGGCGCACCGACTGCTCTTACAGAGGACCGGGGTTCGATCCCCAGCACCCACATGGCGGCTGAGAACCGTCTGTAACTCCAATTCCAGGAGAACTCCAGTTCCAGGGGAATCTGACACCCTCTTCTGACTTCCGCGGCATTGCATGACACGGGTGCACAAACCTACATGCAGACAGTACACTCATACACATACGAAAATAAATAAAATAAAATAATAATAATAATAATAATAAAAAAAGAAAAGCTGAAAGGAGCAAGGGGCTCCCACCCTCCCCCCCCCAAAAAAAAAAACCCTGAGAGACCCTGAGGACCAGATCCTCAACTGACCTTGAGAAAACAAAAACCTTGGTTAATCTGGGCTGTGTGGCCTTAAGCATCCAAAAGGAAAGTACAAGGGCTGGAGAGATGGCTCAGCAGTTAAGAGCACCGACTGCTCTTGCAGAGGACCTGGGTTCGATTCCCAGCGTCCACATGGCGGCTAAGAACCATTTTTAGCCAGGCGTGGTGGCACACGCCTTTAATCCTAGCACTTTGGAGGCAGAGGCAGGCGGATCTTTGGGAGTTCAAGGCCAGCCTGGTCTACAGAGTGAGTTCCAGGACAGCTAGGGCTACAGGGAGACCCTGTCTCGAAAAGACCAAAAAAAAAGGAAAGTACAACCAGATATAAATAATCAGTAACATTAGAGAAACTGTACTGCAGACATAGAACTTGAAATCTTAGTAAAAGACAAAAAGAAAAAAGAGAGAGTACTGTTGTTTGGCTTGTTTTCAATTCTTACTGGCAAGTACATCAACTCTGTGGCTGCCACCACTTTGGGCACTCCTCAAAGACATGAGACAAAGCTTTGTAACCTTCCAATATGGATTGAGGACTCATGTCTCTCCAAGAATCCTCCAAACCTTCAATGCCAGATGTGGACTACTGAGATACCCAGCTTGTAGACTAAACAGCTAAGGAGATGTCAGCCTCATCAGAATATAGACTGCCATTGTTGGACTACCTGGGCTGTATCATGGAGGCCAGTGCAGGGGGATCAAGACAGGATGCGTGCTTACTGAACTTCATTTGGGGGACCATGGGAGGGAAAGACCCCAATGTGGAGCAAAGGTGCAGGATTGATGGTTTTGGGGTTGCCAAGGAGGAACCTTTGAGCACTTCCTTAACGAAAACATGACATCTTTTTTTAAAATTTTACTTTTCATTTTTTTATTTTTATGTGTATGAATGTACTGTCTGCTTGTAGGTCTGTGCACCCGTGTCATGCAATGCCGTGGAAGTCAGAAGAGGACGTCAGATTCCCCTGGAACTGGAGTTAAAGACGGTTCTCAGCCGCCATGTGGGTGCTGGGGATCGAACCTGGGTCCTCCGCAAGAGCAGTCGGCGCTCTTAACCGCTAGGCCATCTCTCCAGCCCGACATCTTTTAGGAAAAAAAAAAATCCTCCAATTCAAGTGATATGTGTATGTATGTATGTATATATTTATATATAAAACTATGTATATACATGTATATATATACTGTAGCAATACAAGTTGGAAAGAACAACAAAAGAACTAAAAAAAAAACAATTCTGGAAAGACTCAGAAAAAGATGCAGGACATGTATGGCAAAGTACAGGGACTCGGGTGGGGTTGGGGGCATGGAAAGGGAAGCGACTCTAGATTCTATTGAGAAATGATGTATGATCTATGGAAAAAGTTTAATAGCAATAAAAAAGGAAAAAATAAACAAACCCCCCCTAAATATTAGAAATCCACAAACATCTTTAAATAATCACTTCATTAAAACGCATTTAAAAAGCAAAAAAAAAGTTTTCTGAGTCTAGTCTTAGATAAATTTTATGCCTATATAAGTTGTTGGTAACTGTTAGCAATGCAAACTGATGATGATTTGTATAAAAAAAAAAGTCTGTTGGCAGTGGTTAAAATGCCTTTCCCAACCCTGGGAAAAGCCAGTTTTATGTTTGTAAATTTATTTTATATTCATTCCATTACTCCAATAAATTATACTTCACTGGCTTGTTAAAATTGGTTATAATATATTGATTTCCTCACTAGTAATAATGTCAATAAAATGTTTAATTCATGTTCATTTTATATAGATGATATAAAATGAGTTGATTTACTTTTGATATCCTTTAATACAACATGGTCCTCACTAAATATAATCCAAATACTGGGTTTACTGGTTGGCCAGTGGCCAGTAACAGGAGTGACCCCTACTAAAAGGAACTGGAATGCAAGAAGTGGAAGAATGAGTTAATTTTAAGAGTTTAAGACACTGCATGCTTTTCTCTTAATGTAAAAACTAGTATAGATTCACAAACAACCAGTGGGTCAAAGAAGAAATTGTGGTGGAAATAAAACTTCTTTTAGATGAATCGAAGTAAAAAGAGACAGTACTGCCAGGTGTGGTGGCGCATGCCTTTAATCCTAGCACTTGGGAGGCAGAGGCAGGCGGATCTTTGTGAGTTCAAGGCCAGCCCCGTCTACAGAGCGAGCTCCAGGCCAGCTGGGACTAAAGGGAGACCCTGTCTCAAAAATGCCCCCCACCAAGAAAAAAAGAAGCATAAAAAAAAAGAACTGTAAACACTCAACTAACTGTACATTGCACATTACCAGAAAAAGGAGAGGAAAAGTAAATCCAAAGCTATCAGAAGATGGGAAGTAATAGATTAGAAAGGAGATAACTAAAATAGAGACGAGTAAAGCAGTGGGGGAATCAAGAAAGCAGAGTTGATGTAGCCGCCTCCCTTGTCCCTTAAGGCTGATGGAGCTCTGCTAAGAGTTAAAGGACTCCTTTGGGCTTGAGGGAGGGGATGCCTGTTCCCAGGAGGTTGGGGCTGATAAGCCACCTGTTACTTGAATGCTGGAATGTTGTCATGTCCCTCACCCTGTTTGTGCATGCATCAGAAGGTCTGTTACTAGGCCAGTTGCCACAGCCTTGAGTGCACTGTGCTGTTTTCTTACTATAACGAGGGGAAAATTCCTATGTGCTTTGCACTGTGTGAGCACTTATCATATGTAAACTCTGTGAACTTCAAACACTAAGCTTCCTAAGAAATGTTCCCAGGAGGGCAGTAAAAATTGAGTGGCACAGCCTGGAGAAGCCTAGTCTTAATTTTAGTTTCTCACCACTGGTCACAGCAGGGCATCTACACATTGGTTTTAGTTTCAATAAAGACAGACTTCTAGCTAGATTACAAAATAAGAGAGAGGGTGCAAATAATTAAAATATTATTACTGACTTTAAGGAAGTGAAAATGGATTACAAGAGAATACACTGAGGAGTTGCATATAGCACATTAAATGACCTGGAAAAATAGGTAAATTTCTAAGATCACAGACTACCAAAGTATCCCAAGAAGTATAAAATCTGAAAAGAGTGATAACAAATAAAGAGATTGAATCAGTGATCCAGAACCTCCCCAAAGAAAAGTTCAGGCAGATGCTTAACTGGTGAATTCCACCAAACATTTAAACATTTAAAGAGGTAATGTAATGTAATGTAATGTAATCAGGCTTTCTCAGACTCTTCCAAAAGAACAGAGCAGGAAGGAACATGTCTTCGCTCATTTTATGAGAATAGCGTTACTCTGACACTAAAACCAGAGATAAAGATACACCAGGAAACTACTGAACAATATCCCTTACTATATAGATACAAAATTTCTCAACAAAACATAAACAAACCAAATCCTACAGCATACTTAAAGGATTATGACGGCATGACCAAGTGGGATTTTTCTTCAGGAATATGTGATGATATTTCAACATGAGAAAAGTGACCCAGACATGTGTAGTGGCATGCGCTAATCCTGGCACTGGGAAAGAGCAGGAGGATCAGTGCAAATTCAAGGCCAGTTGGTCTACATAGGGAGTTACAGGTCAGTCAGGGCAGTAGAAATCATGTCTCAAAAAGAAAAACAGACCCCCAAAACCAAACCAAATAAAAACTCAGACACCTCAAAAATAAGACAATTATTTCAAGGGATGTAGAAAAAAGCATCGAGGGGCTGGAGAGATAGCCTAGCGGTTAAGAGCACCGACTGCTCTTGCAGAGGACCCGGGTTTGATCCCCAGCACCCACATGGTGGCTGAGAACCGTCTGTAACTCCAATTCCAGGAGAACTCCAGTTCCAGGGGAATCCGAGACCCTCTTCTGACCGCAGCGTTGCACGACAGTCAAACCTGGTAATGGGTGCTTTACCCTCTGAGCCATCTTAGTCGGCCCCATTTGATAAATTTTAATACCTTCAGGTTAAAACAAAAAATGGAAAAATCTAGAAGTAAAAAGGAACGAGCCTCAGGTAACCCATTTTCCTTCCTGGTACTCAGTGTAACACTGGAATCATCAGAAGTTAGGCAAAAGGGCCTGGAGAGATGGCTCAGTGGTTAAAAAAAAAATTGCTCTTGGGGCTGGAGAGATAGCCTAGCGGTTAAGAGCACCGACGCTCTTGCAGAGGACCCGGGTTCGATCCCCAGCACCCACATGGCGGCTAAGAACCGTCTGTAACTCCAATTCCAGGAGAACTCCAGTTCCAGGGGAATCCGACACCCTCTTCTGACCTCCGCGGCATTGCACGACACGGGTGCACAGACCTGCATGCAGACAATACATTCATACACATACAAAAATAAATAATAATAAAAAAAAATTAAAATAAATAGTTGTTATAAGTAAAATCCACAGAGGGGTTTGATGCCTGTAGCAGTCTGATGCTTTTCTTCCTTTCAATGTTCAGACAGGCCAACCTTTCTGCTGGCACTTCCTGGTACATCCTACATGATGCAAAGCTGTATCTTTTCTTTCTCAGCCATTAAGTTGGTGACATTTTGACCTGTTGGAACATACAAATCTTTTCCCATAGTTAGTTTTAAGATTTGAATTGCAAAGTTTTTGGCAAAAAGGTTTCATATATATCTGTATCCTCCCCTTTTTATTTTAGGTTTTTGTTTTTTGACCCATGAGTCTCAAAAAGACAGTTGTATTACACATACCTATGGGCTGGAATCAAGGCGCAGATTTCATCAAATTCCCCCAAGCTGTTTTGGGTGACTGTATGTGGTTAACTTGGGAAGCAAACTTAATTTTTTCAGTTAAATTGTCCTACAGGTAAAAGAGAATGCTACAAGAAGATACTGTACAACAGAAAAATTATAGAGAACATTTGTATGTGCCAATCCCAAAGTTATTGTTATACAGATTTTAAGTAAAACAAATGTGGACAACAACAATTTATATTTCCAATTAACTCAGGTGCATTACTGTTTTTATCAGAACCGTTAAACCAATGTTGTTTAATATACACGTATTTACTTTTACTAAGTGGCCCCAGCCAACTCTTAACACTGAGCTACATCCCTAGCTCTATTAAGAAAAAATAATAGGGGCTGGAGGGATGGCCTAGCGGTTAAGAGCGCCGACTGCTCTTGCAGAGGACCCGGGTATAACTGCTGAGCCATCTCTCCAGCCCCTGGTATTTATTTTTTAAACAGGGTCTCATTATTGTAACCCTGACTGACCTGGAACTCACTATGTATACCTGGCTTTGAATTCACAGAGATCCACCTGCCTCTGCCTCTGAGGTCCTAAGCTTAAAGGTGCGGCCGGCATGCCCCACTCCGCCCAGCATTTTTACAAAGATTCTAAGAGCCAGCTCCCCAGCCAGCCTCATTCCACTTCAGACCCCTTTTTCTTCCTGGGCCTGGTGGTGTGTAGCTGTAATGCTGGCATTCAGGAGGCAGAGACAGGAGCACCTAGACAGGAGCACCTGGACGGGAGCACCTAGAGTCCGAGGTTAGCATGGGTTACATGAGGAGCACCCATCTCAAAAAAAAATTTTTTTTTTAATTTTCTTGGAAGGAGTCTGAGAAAGCATATTTAGAGAAACATTTAAGGGCCGGCCAGATGCCTCAGTGGTAAAGTGCTTGCTACGAAAGCCTGATGACCCGAGTTCAATTTCTGGAGCCCATATAAAGTTGGAAGGATGGAACTGTCTCCACAAAGTTGTCCTCTGACCACCACACAAGCATCACAGTGCATACATACCCCTTCTGATAATAAAGTTAATTTTTTTCAAAAATACTTTAAAAAAGAAAAATTTAAGCTTAAAGTATAATGTATTGTGTCAATGAAAGTTATAAAGCAGAAAGAATTATTGAATCTTGTCCTCAAATAAAAAATGCACTGTAAGTTTTTCATAGGTGTTAAAAACTCTAAGGATAACCTCCCATTATTTATAAGAAGCAAGGAATAAAGTAAAATTCTGCCAGTTTTCCAAGACTAATATCAACAGATAACCTTACATAGGGGTAAAACCAAACTGCAAAACCTTCCCAGTCTTGATATACTTATTTGGAATTTGAGACAATTTTGACCAAAGCTTAGTAAAAGTTTACCCTTTCACCACCATTAATCAAATTCTAATATAAACTATATTCATAAAGTTAATGTTTAAATTACTTTAGAGAACAAACTATGTTCAGATATTTTTGAGCACACCATACTTAGTAACAATTTACATGTGAATTATAAACATCTTATTCTCAAGGTTCCTCCAAGTTCTCTGTGGCACACTTACAGTTTTTATTGTTGCTTGGTCTTAAATCTGATTCCTTAAAGGCATTCCGTCATTCAGAATTTAAATTAATATTACTAGGCTCTTTCTTACCCAACAAACTTGTTATTTTGTATAAAATAATTGGACAATTTTATTTACTGTTCATTTAATTTGTCTTCTGTTTTATTTTACAAAGCAAACAGAAGATGATTAAAATGTTTTACAAAGCAAACATAAGGTGACAGAAATAGTTAAAACTGGCTGGGCATGGTGCTATATTCCCTTGTAATGTTTAGCCCTTGGGAGGCATAGGCAAGGATAGATAGATACGGTTCTAGGCTAGCCTGGGCTACAGAGTGAGCCTCTGTCTCAAAAAAAATAAATAAATAAAAGAAAGAAAAAGAGAGGGAAGGAAGGAAGGAAGGAAGGGAGGAAGGANTGGAGCCCCAGCTGTCCTGGAACTCGCTCTGTAGACCAGGCTGGCCTTGAACTCACAAAGATCTGCCTGCCTCTGCCTCCCAAGTGCTAGGATTAAAGGCGTGCACCACCACGCCCGGTTTTTTTTTTTTTTTTTGGTGAATAATTATTTTTCTAAAGATATAAAAAAAGGTCAACAATCTCATGAAAAGACACTCTGTATTATCAGGGCGATGTGGATTAAAACCACTGGGAAATCCTACTTCCTATCCACTAAGATGGCTACCATTTGGAATGAAAATAGGGAAATAGCAAATTCTGTGAGGATGCGGAGAAATTGGAATGTTCATTTATAGCCGGCAGACATGTAAAATGGTGTAGCCTCGGTGGAGAGCAGTGGTTTTGTGGTTCCCCAGAAGTTAATCAGAATTATACAGGAATTCCACTCCCAGGCATACACTGCAATTAACTGAAGAAGGCACTAAAAAAGGAAATATAACATGAATGTTCACAGCAGCACTGTTCATAATAACCAAGAGGTGGAAACAGCACAAACCCCATTAACAGTGAATGGTTAAACTAATTGTAGTAATATACATACAGCGAAATATTTATCATACAAAGGAATGAACGGGGCTGGGCTGGAGATACAGCTCAGTGTCAGAATACTCGCCTGGCATGCCTACGTACCCCAGCATCAAGGGATGAAATACTGATAAGACTTTGGTGTAGACAAACCTTGAATCCTGGTGTTAAAAGAAGCCAGACACGGCCGGGTGTGGTGGCACACACCTTTAATCCTAGCGCTTGGGAGGCAGAGGCAGGTGGATCTTTGTGAGTTCAAGGCCAGCTTGGTCTACAGAGTGAATTCCAGGACAGCTGGGGCTACAAGGAGACCCTGTCTTCAAAAGACCAAAAAAAAAGAAAAAGCCAGACGCAAAAGATTAAATATCATATCATTTTATTGAAATGAAATGAGGTAAATCCATGCAGACAAGGCTGGGTGTTTGCTAGGGATGTGGGGAGCAGAGAATAGAGAATTGAGAGTACATCGCTTAAGGAACAGGTTGGGTGATGCAGTTTGTGATAGCGAGGTGGAGGTAGTTGACAGCATTGTGAATGTGCCCAGTCCACCAAGTCAGTCACTTGGAAACCATTCATTTTATTACATGAATTGCACCTCAATAAAAAAATGTTTCATACATTTCTACGTTTCCATGTGAGTAAATAGTTCCTAGGACGAAGCAGGGCAAGATCATGAGTATTTAATAGTTCCCACCAAAAGCCTGGCACATGTAAAAACCAAAGTCAAAGGCAGACTCACCTGCAAGTGCTCTCCCAGAGGTCCTGATACACACAGTTTCTAGTTTGTTCCCAGAATACTGCTGCTGTGAGTTTGACAGGTAAACTGGCTAATACAAGTTACACACCTCACAGAGGTGAGAAACTGATTTAAGGGGAGGTCATTATGTTTTTATTTTTTAATATAGTTTTTTATATATTTTTTTCAATTGGTATTTGTTATTTTTAATGGGTATGCATGGCCTAGTCTGCCCGAAGGTTTGGGCCGCACCGGTCTGCCTGCCCGGCGGTCAAGCGGCGTTGGCGTCCCCTGTGACACTGGAGTTCTCCTGGAATTGGGAGTTACAGATGGTTCTTCAGCCTCGCCATGTGGTGCCGGGGATCCGAACCCGGGTCCTCGTGCAAGAGCGTTGCCGCTTCATTAAAACCGCTGGACCATCTCTCCAGCACCCTATTTTTTTAACTGTGGGTCGGTGAGATGGCTTGGTGGTTAAAAGTTCCTACACACAACCTAACAATCCAAAATCACATCCCTGACCTCAACAAGTGGAAGGATGGAACAACCACAAGCTGCCTCTGGACCTCATACTCACACTGTGGCACTGTCACCCCCCATAATAGTAATAAAATAAACTTAAATTTTAGCTGGTACAAAATGAGGAGATATATATATATATAAATTAACGGGACACCATGTAACAATGTCTGATACATGTGTATATTGGGTAATGTTTAAATCAAGTTAACATAACCATTTCCACAGACATTTGTCAATTCCTTGTGGTAAGCACTTACAAAATACTTTCCTCTAGTTTTTTGAAATGTACAGTACGTGTTATCTTTAGTCACTATGCTGCGCACCGGTGCCCCGGGCCTTCCAGCTCCTCTTTTTTTTTTTTTTTTTTTTTTGGTATTTTTGAGACAGGGTCTCCCTATAGTCACAGCTGGCCTGGAGCTTGCTCTGTAGACCAGGCTGGCCTTGAACTCACAGAGATCTGTCTGCCTCTGCTTCCTGAGTGCTGGGATTAAAGGTGTGCGCCACCACGCTCCTCTTAAATGGTGATTTAGTGCCTGGTGACCCACCTCACAGTTCTTGACCTCTGGTAACCACTGTTCCCCTCAGCTTCTCATGGGTACTTTTTGGAAGTGACGGTCATGTTAAATTGTGGTAATTCAAAGGTTAGTGTACATGGAGGGGCTGCGAGAAGAATGCAGCTTGTTCCCTTCTCCTAGATGTATTGGCGACATTTGGAAAAAAAATAACACAAGGAATACACTGAGCAGGATTACAAAGTTCAAATGACATAGGAAGGTGGAGAAAGAAGGGGGGGCAACTGTGGAATATGGTCTTGTGGGAATCTTTCGAAGGAACACGTGTGTCTGCCACCTCATGTGCAGCATTGTTTTTAAGATAAGCTGTCCTTCCAGCGCTATGTTGGCAGTCTTTGTTATTTTCACTAGTGAGCACCTGCAGATGGCTTTGTTCCTCCATTCTTTTCTTTCTTTCTTCCTTTCTTTCTTTCTTCCTTTCTTTCTTTCTTTCTTTCTTTCTTTCTTTCTTTCTTTTTCTTTCTTTCTTTCTCTCTCTCTCTCTCTCTCTTTCTTTCTTTCTTTCCTTCTTTCTTTTTTATATTTTATATGTATGGGTGCATTTCCTGCATGTATGTAAGCACACTCATGTCATGTAGTACCCACTGTGGAGAGAAGAGGTAGTTGGATCTCCTGGAACTGGAGTCATGGACAGTTGTTAGGTGCTGTGTAGTGCTGGGATTCAAACCCAGGTCTTCTGTAAGAGCAGCCAGTGCTCTGAAACGCTGAGCCATCTCTCCAGCCCCTTGTTTTGCTCTTCTAATGGATGCAGTTACCCCATCATACCTAGTAGTTGTTGGGCGTTTGCCTCGTGCCAGTGCACCATCCTTAGTGCAGACACAGTTTGTTTAACCTTCATACAACCTGTGGAAGGAATAAGGGATATTCTTGTCCCCTTTATATAGAAACACAGAGACACCTGGTAGGAGATTTAAATTCTGGGCATCTGACCCTTGAGCCCAGGCTCTGAGCACACAGAATTCTGTTCCTCTACATTGTGTATGGGAGAGCTGACTTTTAGATTGTTTTCTGAACCAGTTTTGTCAGTGTTTCCTAAGGGGTGCGTCTCTGGGGACATGTTGACATCTCTTCTCTCTGTGCTGCTTCCCTTAAACCGGAGGACACGGAGGGTGACAGAATCATTCCCAAGAGTAGCACCAAGCTAGATCAGGCTGGACTAGAAAGTGGCTGTAATTTCTGAACTTGGAATGGATCATCAGTAGGTTAGCATTCTGTGCTGTGGGGAGGGAGGTCATGGTTATGTCTGTGATGCTGAGTGGGCTGAGCGGCACACTGGGATGCTGTGTCACCCTACCACCAGCCTGAGCATGCCCAGAGAAGAAGGGATGGGGGAAAAGGGCCAGACCCTCTCCCTTCCCTTCTCCCCATACCCCTCCTCTCTCCCTCTCTGGACTGGGATTGACCTTCGGGCCTTACGCAGTTAGGCAAGCCCTCTAGTACTCAGCTACATTTCCAGCATTTTTTCTTTTGAGGCAGACTTGATAAGTTGCCCACGGTGACCTTGAACTCACTATGTAGCCCAGCAGGTCTTGAATTTGCCATCTTGCTCAGTTTCCTGTGTAGGCATGAGTCAGGCCCGGCTCATCTTTCTTTTTTTCATACCCAGAACTGAGCTCCCTAGTGAAGTGTAACTGTAGCCTCTCCTGAGCAGGCCAAAGGGGGAGAAGGAGTCTATTTTGGGAGTTTGGGGAGATTCAAGTAGTGAGGTTGAAATCTGCTGGGAATAAGTACTCTGGCTTTTGTGAAGGAGAGAAACAGAAAGCAGTTGGATGCATAGGCCTCCGTGTTACAGCTTGTGGTGTAATGGGGGTTAGCGGGTTGGGGGGCGGGGCCATAAACTCCAGGCTTGGGATCTGCGGTGAAGAGGAAATGCAGTTTGAAAGCTCCAGCTCCATGCTTGCTTTCTGCACTCAGCAAAATGGCTGGGGTTGCTGCTGCTTTCTGTGCAACCTGGCTCACCCCAATATTCATGGCCACATGGCTTGCTATTTAGATCCACTGAGCAGGAAGGGATGTTCATCTAGGACACATGTTCCATGTGTGCTGGGACTCTGGGAACTCATCCTTAGTGTACTAATCCAGATGTTGGAGAAAGGCAGACAGCCGCACACAAAGGAGGGGCCACTGGGCAGATTCCCTAGCGTGTGTTTGTGGATGACAGACATGAGGAAAGCTGTGTGTGTGTGTGTGTGTGTGTGTGTGTGTGTGTGTGTGTAACATGCACTGATTCATGGTTAGGAGGCCAGAGTTCCACATAACTGCTCAGGTGGTGCAGGATCAGGGAAAAGAGCTTGTGCTGGGTTCAGAGAAGGTCTGCAGTAGCTATCATGACCCCTGAAGTTGTCCAGACCACGAAGTGAAGAAACAGACTTCCTTTGGCACAGCTGAGCAAATCATTATCTGTAAACTTCTAGCTAGCTTGCCTCAGTCTAACGGCAATCTCCCTGCCTGTCTGGGGGAGAACTGGGGGCCAGGGTGAGGCAGGGGAATTAAGAGCGCAGAGAATCAGTGCTCCCTGTAGTCAAAATGTGGACAGACGATAGCTTCAAATTAAAACCTGGAATGTAGACACCACTCCTGGATCAGCTCCTTCCTAGCACATTCATTTTTCTTTATTATTTTTTTCCCTGTAAAGCCAGTTGGTTGTGTTTTTATAAAGCTGGAATATAGTCATGAGCATTGGCTGACAGATGAATGGAGCACAGAACTCTCTATAACTTAAATTCTGCAGATTAAATTAAGGGCATGTATAGCAGTGCCTGTAAGCCATGACCCCGGCTCCCAGAGCAGGATGGGAACTTGTGCATAGAATGTGGCCCAGCCATCACTTCTGAGGCTTTTGCAGAAGTGAACGGACTTTGAGGGTGGGGCATCCCTGACTCCAGGCCATGGTGACCTTTTCAAGGCTTCCTGTGTCACCTCATCTCTAGGTAGGGGAAGTATTGCTCTCCAACCCCAGTGGCAGGACAGTATACGGTTCTGTTTTAGTGTGGACATAATAAGTCACACATGGAGTAGAAACAAGTTAGTGCTGGTGTGTTTAGTAGCACAGTGATGAAAGAAGGCCTAGAGGGTAAGGCCAGAGCTGCTCTGTAAGATCCTTGGGGCAGTTCTGCTGGGGGGAGGAGGATCAGGTGACTTGTGGACACAGTCATGTCTCAGGCTTCTGTGAGCCAGGCAGGGTGTCCATGGAGAACCCAAAGGCAGGAATGCAGCCAGGCCCCAGGAAGTGTGCTGGAATTGCCTGCAGTTCTGTGCTCTTTGGGGCTGCTGATAAACGTTTGCTGGGCACACCAGCTTTTCTCCTTCTAGCTCCTCAGCAGGAAACGAAAGGGGCAGGCTGTTGCCTCTGCTCATGGGGGGAGCTTTGTCTCTTCTTGATTCTCAGCCTCTGTGTGAAGCATCTGCTCAGTCCCTTCCTTGTGCTGCACCTATTCACTGAGTGTTCATTTATGACACTAACGAAGCTCTGTGAGACCTGCAGGTATGGGCAGTTTATATCTACGCACCAGTCAGTCCACATTACTGCAACAAAGTGCTTGATTCAGGCTACTAATGAAGAAAAGGTGTTTTTGTTTTTGTTTTTGTTTTGCTTTGTTTTGTTTTTGTTTTTCATGCTCACATCCATGCTCAGGCAGCCCCTTGGCCCTGGGTCTATGGTGAGGATGGCTCATGTCAATGGTGGGAGCATGGGTTGGAGTAAATGGCCGTGTCTTGTACCAGGAAAACAGGGAAGGTCAGAGCCAGGCTCCCATGTCCTTTTGAGAGTTGTCGGTGACCTAACGACTTTCTACTAGGTCTCAGCTCCTAAAAGGCCCCAGCACCTCCCACGAGTGCCCCTCTGGAAGGGGCCACCTGCATTCAGCTGTCAAGGTAAGCTCTGACATTAGCTGGTTTCTGTACTTAGGTGGCACAGTAATGAGAAGATCCTAACTGATAAAATATTCTTTTTATGTTCCTATTTCTCTATACTTTCTATGGGCTGTTGATTTTAGCATAATGATATATGTATACAATTAGAAAATAAGTATACATATTAATTACAGAATGCCCACAAACATTTATTTTTGTGATTGGGGCTGTGTAGTCAAAGCAGTTTGGAGACTCTTACTTGATGCAATGCTTATACTCTTTGTAGGATATTAAACCACACTATTTTTGGGAATATTTAGTGATTCAGACAAGGGACAGGTCACATCCTCATAAGAAAATATACATTTTTTAGAAAAATATTATACATTTTTTTCCTCACCTGTGATCAAACACACGGCCTCAGGATATAGGGAAGAGGCTGGAGTACACAGACTGGGGAGAACTAGAAGAGAGCTCTATCCATGCAGCTATCACCCATGAGGGTTTCCAGGGGGGCTGCTTGGAGGTCACCCATGATAGAATGTGTGAATTGTATAAGAGCCACAATCCTCATTAGGGAAAGCCATAAATCCATTCTTTTATTTATTTATTTTTATTTTTTTGTCTTTTCGAGACAGGGTCTCTGTAGTTCCAGCTGTCCTGGAACTCTCTCTGTAGACCAGGCTGGCCTTGAACTCACAAAGATCCGCCTGCCTCTGCCTCCCAAGTGCTAGGATTAAAGGCGTGCACCACCGCGCCCGGCTCATAAATCCATTCTTTTTTTTATTTCTTTTATTTTTGTATGTGTATGAGTGTACTGTCTGCATGTAAGTTTGTGCACCTGTGTCGTGCAATGCCGCGGAGGTCAGAAGAGGGTGTCGGATTCCCCTGGAACTGGAGTTCTCCTGGAATTTCAGCTGCCATGTGGGTGCTGGGGATCAAACTAGGTCCTCTGTAAGAGCGGTCAGCTCTCCAGCCCCTAAATCCATTCTTAAAGTAGCTAACTGGGCCTAAATAGGCAGGGTGGCCTTGCTCAAGCCTTATCAACTGGTCACTCCCAGAAGTGAGGGAGACTGTGGAGCCAGTCTGCCTCCTGGAGAGCCCTAGATAACTTGCCTGCCCTGCCTTAGGAAAAAAAAGATCTTCAGTCCCCCAAGGACACTAGACCCTTCTACTGAGTAAATGCCTGCAGCTGTGTTCCTGTAAGAACCCTAACCTCCTCCAGTAGGTTGCAGACGCCTTCTTCCACAGCCAGGCGCCTGTCCTTCCCTGAGTTCCCTGAATAAAGGACACCTCCCTTGCCTGTTGCCCTCATGGGTGATAGCTGCATGGATGCAGCTCTCTTCTAGTTCTCCCCAGTCTGTGTACTCCAGCCTCTTCCCTACATCCTGAGGCCGTGTGCAATTGAATGCCATGGGCGTGAGGAGTGGAATATGAGGCAAGGCTCCAGTGGCTCTCCCTGCCCCCTCATTCCCAGAGGGATTATCACCAGTCCACAGACATGAGTGTGGTAGACTCTAGCAAGCAGGCACAGCGGATCTCAGGATGTGGCAGTTTAGCTGGGAGACGAGCATCTTACATCATCTATAGATCTTGAGGTGTCCCCAGATGGAATTTCATGGTTCAGACACTTCTTGGTAATTCTTACATCATCATGAAATGAAAAGGAAGTGGTTGTGCTATGGCTTGTTATCAAGTTATCCATACTTAATTGCATAAAACTATTTTCAATATCAAATTAAGTAGATTGAGCCCATGAGATGACTCAGCAGGTGAAAGTGCTAAAACTGATGAGCTGAGTTCCATCCCTGGGGCCCATGTGGTGAAATCAGAGAACTAATTACTGGTAAGTTGTCCTCTAACCTCCACAAGCATACCATGGGACTCAAACACATAGATGCAGATGCACAAGAAAATAAACAAAACTTAAAAATTAGGCAGATTGTTCACTTAGGAAGCCTGTGCTTTTGCTTTGAGATTCTTTGTTCAGTGCTTTATCTCCCTTGTTGTTGAGGGTCCCCCAGTCCAGTGTGCTGAGATTCTAGAAAACTTTGCCGACTACTTTAGAAGGATGTGGGCTGAGGGGTTTTTAGTGATTGGAAAAGAAAGAACTAGGAGATGGGGACCTGAGAATTGGTCCCTCTCCATTTCTGTGAGTGGTGTAACTTTGAATTGTGAAGTAGACACAGGGGGATACCTCAGAGTCATGGCAGACATCAGGTGCAGTAAGAAACCTCATGG
Organism: Rhizomys pruinosus; assembly: GCA_009823505.1. NCBI lineage: Eukaryota > Metazoa > Chordata > Mammalia > Rodentia > Spalacidae > Rhizomys > Rhizomys pruinosus. The sequence continues at coordinate 774,452 of VZQC01011394.1, read as the reverse complement.
TGTTTGAGAGCCATAAAACCTTTAGAACCAAGTGAGCGGAAAGAAAGGCATTGCTCTGGTTTTCCGGAAGTTTTTGACAGAGGCTGTATTCTGATATCTTATGTGCAAGGAATCCTTGGTAAGTTAGAGAAGAACTAGGACATGCATGTAAACCACTCCGAAGCAGACGGGAGGCCTGTTCCTGTGTTTGTGGCACGGCTTTGCCTGTGTGTATCAGGAAGATGAACTGCAAACAAAACTTCACAGCTGTCAATGCCTTGATGTCTGGCACCACATTTCCTTCCTGTTTGTTCATCTTCTTGCTCCTGGAGTAATGTGCATCCCATCGAACCCTGAAGTGTTGATGACCCGTTGATAATGGAAACCTGGAGCTTGGGAGCTCAGTCGTTCTGTTTTATCATGCAGCCTTCTCTTTCTTTTTTTCCTCAATCATTTCTTGCTGGAATTCCTACCCAGCTTCACGGCAAGATTCAGGGCACTGCCCTTGCCCTAACCTCTTTCAGTAGGTGCTGCTCATTCCAAAGGTTTTGGGCGGTTATCGGTGTACCAGGGCTGGACTTGAGGATTAATGTGGCTTATTAATACTGTAGAGTGCTGTGCTACCCCATGTGGTGGTAAGGAGCTGATCCCTGGTTTTCCCTCTTTGATCCTCAGGCTGAGTTGCTATCAGGAGCCTTGTCCACATCTGAGTGTGGGTCCAAGTAGCCACACCCACATTCTCTCCTTGAACAATGGAGGATGCTGCTCCTGTTAAGAGATTGGGATAGCTTTGGGGTTCTTCTGGTAGCTCTGATATAAGCTGCCTTTCCTTTGCTTGTAAGATTTCTTAAACTAAGAGAAGTATTTTAGCATTTATTTCCAAAGAACAGATAGATATTGAAGGTGAGTTGGGGATTTAGGGATAACTCTCAACACAGAGAGGCTTCATGTGCGCAGGATGGGGCTCCCCGGGAAGCCACATGTTCAGCTGTCAAGTGGGCCTATGGTAGCGGTCTGGGCTGATAGTGACATTGGCTTCTGGGAGTCAGACCCTGCCTACTTCCTGTCTCCGCACTCTGCCTCAGGAGGGAACCTGAACCATTGTGGGGGACAAGTGAGACAGAGAAGCTGTGGGCAGGGGCAGATTGGAGTTGACGGCTGCCGAGGTGGGGGAGCCACTCTTCTTTGGGAGAGTGGCCACTGGTAGGTTGCTGTGCCCCAGTGGATGGCCACACACTCATGTGCGTATGAGCAGCACTAATTGGACTCAGGGGGTTGTAATAACAAAACAATAAAAATAAAAAGAGGACATGAAACTGGGAGGGAGGTGGAGCGGGGAGTCGGAGGCTGGGTATGGTCAACATACATTGTATAAATGTATGGAACTTTCAAAGAATAAAAAAAAATACTGTTTCAATAAAAAGGTACCGGGGCTGGAGAGATGGCCTAGCGGTTAAGAGCGCCGACCGCTCTTACAGAGGACCCAGGTTCAATCCCCAGCACCCACATGGCGGCTGAAAACCGTCTGAAACTCCAATTCCAGGAGAACTCCAGTTCCAGGGGAATCCGAGACCCGCTTCTGACCTCCGCGGCATTGCACGACACGAGTGCACAAACCTGCATGCAGACAGTACATTCATACACATACAGAAATAAATAAAATTAATAAAAAAAAAATTAAAAAAAATAAAAAGGTACCTCCAGAAAATTCCCTTTTTAATTTAATTTTTTTTAATTTTATTTATTTTTGTATGTGTATGAGTGTACTGTCTGCATGTAGGTTTGTGCACCCATGTTGTGCAATGCCTCGGAGGTCAGAAGAGGGTGTTGGATTCCCCTGGAACTGGAGTTCTCCTGGAATTGGAGTTACAGACGGTTCTCAGCTGCCATGTGGGTGCTGGGGATCGAACCCTGGTCCTCTGCAAGAGCAGTCGGTGCTCTTAACCGCTAGGCTATCTCTCCAGACCCACAAAATTCCCTTTTGACAAACTCAGCAGACCTTAGGAAAATCTAGGACCATGTCTGTATAGTGGGATTTGTGGGTGCTGTATATGTGTGGACATGTGAATACATATATACAGATGTATCTGTGTCTATATGGTTGTGGTCACATACTTAATGTGTGTGTGTGTGTGTGTGTGTGTGTGTGTGTACAAGCATGTACACTTCAGATACTGGCTGGGGAGTGTGCACGAGTGTGAGTAGTGAGAGAAGAGCCCCTGGTTTTGGGCAGCAGGCAAGAGGCCTTCTTCATTCAGGCCGTTCATTGTAGCAGGTAGGGCAGCAGGAAGGAAGAGGAGAGGATAGCAGGGCAAAGTGGCTGCTGCAGCCCCAGGCCTCCATCCCACACAGGTTTATGGGGAGTTCCTGCCAATAGGAAATACAACTCAGTATAGCCAGAAGTACAGCCTGAGGGGCCAGCCTCAGAGCCTCAGGACAGGGTGCTCTCCATAGGTGCACCCAGGTCCCGGATGTCCACCACAGAACAGAACTTCAGGATGAGGCAGAAAGCAGCAAAGTCAGCTTATTGATTAACAGGAAGTCAAGACACTCAAACAGAGTCAAGTGTGTGTGTGTTAGGAGAGGCTCCTGGGGGCCTTGGCAATAACTATACCTGTGATTTGGGGGTTTTGAAGCTACTTATCTGTAATTAAGCTTAAATTAGGGCAAGTGTGTTACGGCATATTCCTTTTTCTTAAGCACAGATTTGTGTTTGGGGCGTGCTGTTAGGGCTTGCAGCTAGAGAATGGAGCACTAGCAGAGAAGACATGTATCAAGGCATTCTCACTTATACATGGGTCACAAGTGGTTGAACTTAACAGCGTGGTTCATTAGCCATTTTTAAAGGTCTCATTTGTAAAGTTTCTCAGAAAGGGGAGTAGAGTTCTTTTGCAGGTGGTCTGGTTAGTTATGTTGAAATTCCTGCACACCATCCAGTGAGGGGCATGAATCAGTCAGGAGGGTGAAGGAGCCCTTCCCCCTCATGTCCCCTCCAGTTCTAGCTGTCCTGCCTCACCTCCAGCTCCACTGACTGTGGGGACAAGCTCCTCTCTGGTGTCAGACAACACTGACGTCTTCCGGATCTGCGCTCTGTGCCCTTGGGATGGATAAGCAGTAGTAGCCGGGGACCTCAAAGATGGTCTGTGCCTGGAAGCCTTGTTCTGTACTGTGGAGGGCACTTGTCGGGCATCTGTCTTTAGCGGGTCTTATAAACATTTAGGTCTTAAGTTACACTGATAGATGAGAGATTGCCTTGCTAGGAAAAAAAAATCACCTGCCCATAGAGGGGTGTGGGGTGTGTGTGTGTGTGTGTCTGTGTGTCTGTGTGTCTGTTGGGGGGTGCTTATTAGATGACTAAAGGTCCATTTCTAACCTTCACCCCAAGGATGTGATGACCCAGGACTGGAGAGGCATATGCTTGCTTGAGATGGAGATAGGAGCTCTCTCAGTGTATGTAGCTGTGCTTTGGACTTGTATGGAGTTCAATTTCTCCTCTTTGTCATGGTGGAGGGAACAGCAGCAGTGTGGTCAGTTTCCAGCAATGGACAAAGACTTCAGGTTCTTAGACCCTGACGTATTCGTGTGTATGTGTGTTACCTGTGTCTGTCTCAGAAGTCCCCTGGGAGAGAGGGGCAGTGCTGTGCATCGAATGTGAAATGTCTCCACAGGCTCATATTCAGAATGTTTGCTTTCTAGCTGGTGTTACTATCTTGGGAAGTTGTGGAACCTTTGGGAGGTGGGTTCCTTGGGTTACTGGGGGGTGGGACTTGAGGGTTTTAGCCCTGCCCACTTCTCATCTACTCTTTGGGTCCACAGCTGTGACTGCTCCTTCTGTCATGCCTTCCTTGCCATGATAGACTGTACCCTTAAATTGTGAGCCAGAAGAGATCCTGCCTTAAATTGCTTCTTGTCAGACATTGGGTCACAGCAGGAGTTGAGATGGTGTGGTGAGGAAGGGGCCGCCCATGCAAGGCGGGTCCTATGAGGTACTTCCCCAGAAGAATGAGGCCAGGGAAGGTCTTAATCAGCACTGTTCCACCTCTGTATCTATTCCACCTTCTCCAGTCCTTCAGAGTCTATTTAATGAGGCTTTCATTAATTAACAGTCTTGCAAGAAATATTAATATGATGATCTCTAAAGTTCTGATGTGGAGAACAGGCATGTCTCCCTCTGTTTCCTCAGATCAGACACTGACAGTCCTGCTTGTGCCCATCTGCAGGGTGTAAGAACCTCCCAGCTTCCTTTGAAATGTGTCGCTGTCCTCAAGGCCCCCACCAAGCCTTGTGGATGGAGGAGAGGAAGCAGCCCTGGCTTTGTGTCCTGTCACTGTGTGGGGGGAAGACACCAAAGGAAGGAGAGTTCTGATGAGATAAAAAGGCACTTAATAAAACAATACAGCACTTCATAGGGAGCTGCGTTAATGGTTACTCAAAGCAACTCTGAACTGAGATCTTAAAAGCAAGTTCTGAAATGTCTGTTTGCTTTCTGATCTTGATTCTCTCACATCATCTCCAGGGATTTACTCTTAGATTAAATTGCTGCTTTATGTAGTGGATCTTCATGCGTGCTAACCTTGGTTGCTGACTACAGGCTCGCCACTAGTGTTAAATCATCATAAATAGATTTTGTCAGATAAAGCCCTGCCATGTTTTCCTTCCTGATAGTCCAGAGGGCAGACTCCTGCAGAGTATTCAAAAGCATTGCTCTGAGCAAAGTCTGGTAAATCGTCCTCCACCGTGTCAGCCTCCCTCCTACTGACCTGCTCCAATCCTTAGTTTCTTAATTTGCACAATGGGGATCACCCTCCTCTCCTAAGGTTGTGCCCAAGGTAAACACCCAGCATTCCTGGCTGGGATTGGTGCTTAATAAATGTCCTCCATTACATCTGCATCAATTACCTATGATGTCTGATAAGTTGCCCCCAAACTTAATGGCTTCAAACAACATGCTCTTACTAGCTCACAGTTGGGGGGGGGTGTGTGTGTGTGTGTCAGGAATCTGGGTGTGGCTTATATTTCTATTCAGTTTGTAGTCAGGTGTCACCTGGGATTACAGTCATGTCAGGATGGAACTGGACAGGGTCTGCTTCCACATTCCATCTGGGGTGACTGGCAGGGTGTAGTCCCTGGTAGCCTGTTATAGGCATGTAGCCTGTTACAGACATGTAGTCTCTTACAGGCATGTAGCCTGTTACAGGCATGTGCTGGGCCTCTCTCAGTGCTTTATCTCATGGTCCCCTCCATATGTGGCAGCTTGAGTGGAGTGAGCAAGAGAGGGAGCGTGGAGAAGAGGGCAGACACATTCCTCGGAAGAGACAGCCTGCCTTTTGCTGCATTCTATATTGAGGAATAAGTCATAGATCAAGACTATACACAGCGCAAGTTCCCACACCTGGGGGCCATGGGGAGTCACTTTGCAAGCTGCCTTTAGTCAATGTTCATTCATTGCCTGCTTTTGCTAGATAGGAAACTCCAGAACAGTAAGTGCTATTTTGTAAAAGTAAAACACACAGACACACAGAGGGAAAGAGAGAGACAGGCAGACAGAAGAGAGAGAAGAGAAAGAAAGACAGAGAGGGGGAAGAGAAAAGACTCAAATAAATAAAAACCCATAGCTTATAGCTGGCTGCCTTTGAAAGCAGGTATTCCATACAGTCAGGGGCTTCCCCTCTGGGCTAAGGGGGTCTGGGTTTTTGTCATTCATTGAGTGACTTAACTTGCTCAATCAAGAGCTTGTAAAGACAAAATTCACAAAGGCATTGTCGGTTCCTTTGGCAGGCAGTGAGGAAGGAAAAAAAAAATCTGTATTACTTTTTTTAGCAGTTAAGGTCACACTTTCTAAGACTCAGTAGCTGAACTGAAATTTCTGCCTAGCTGCCCAGTTTGCACATTTGGGGACATTCTGAACTCTAAGGTGCCAGGATGCAGTGGTTGTTCTAAGAGAAGCAGAAGTGACAGAGTTACAGTTGCTCATCTTCCTCCTTCTTTCCTCCCTTCAGTTTACAGAGGAGCTGAGGAGGAAGGATGCTAGCTTGTGTCCTTGCGTAAGACCTGCGGCAAGAAGGGAGGTGGAACCTCTGGGCTCTTCCGCTTTCTTCTGAGAGTGCCAGAGCTTTGACTTTCCTGGAGCTCAGTTGCAAGACGTTCTCTGCCACAAGAAGGGTTGAGAAGTCATTCCACCATTGAAACCAGAGCCCTCAGTGACTGACAGCCAGCCAGACTGGACCACCTGAAGACCAGCAAACTCCGGACCTATAAGAGGCAAACAAATCTAATGGCAGTAGAGAGGGACAGTGATGGTGATATTATAAGCACTTTCTCACTAGGAGTAGCTCTTTAGATGTCACAGAATGAAAACCATATATTCTTGCTAAACATTCATCTAAAAGCCTGAGGTGTACGGTGGCATCCCAGCTTTGACACATCGTTGAAGAAGCTGTTCTAATTTTCTCCTTCAAAACTATGATACTGAGCTGGGCATGGTGTGCACGCCTTTAATCCTAGCACTCAGGAGGCAGAGGCAGGCGGATCTTTGTGAGTTCAAGGCCAGCCTGGTCTACAGAGTGAGTTCCAGGACAGCTGGGGCTACAGGGAGACCCTGTCTCAAAAAGATTAAAAAAAAAAAAAAAGCCTATGATCCTGAGGCTCAGTGGATGTGACAGGAGCAGACAGAACAGCCCCCCTGACAGCCTTGCAACAGACCATGAAAACAGCCCCACAAGTGCCCTAAATAAGGGAATGATCAGAAATGAATGTTAAAATTAATGGCTTAAGATGTTTAAGGACATAATTGTGGCGTCACCTGAAGAGGGACGGGGGAGAGGAGGCTCGAACCAGCCGGCCTCCTTGGTGGGTGGGGCTGATCGGGATGATGAGTGTCGACGGTCCACAAGAGAACACATCGGACTGGGAGCTCGTCAAGCAAGGACTCACTTTATTGAGTCAGGCAGCGGCTTATATATGCTTGGCGGGAGGGGTGGAGAAAAGAAGGCGGGAGAGGAGATACATAGAGTCGGGGGATAGCTTTGGGTCAATAGTAACTCTCCACATCGGTTGTAGGCGTTTTCAGGTCAGGCTATGCTGAGTCACTCATATTTGGAAGTGACTGGCTAGACACAGGTCGCTAAACTCTAGTCAGGCCCAGGGGGTTACAGTGGGCTGCATTCTCTAGGGCCCACAGGCCCAACAATAATTTAAAAAAATATTTTACATACTATTTTTATTTCCTGTGTATGGGTGTATTGCCTGCATGTATATAAGTGCACCCGTATTTGTGCAATGCCCGTGGAGGTCAGAAGAGGGCACTGGATCCCCTGGACCTGGAGTTGCAGATGGTTCTTAGCTGCCATGTGGGTGCTGGGAATCAAACCTGGGTCCTCTGCAGGAGCAGCCAGTGCTCTTAACCACTGAGCCATCTCTCCAGCCCCTTGAGGACATAATTTTTAGAATAAAGGATTTAAAATGTGGGGGCTGGAGAGATGGCTTACCAGTTAAAAGTACTGGCTGCCTTTGTATAAGATCCAGGTTCAGTTATGGCTAACAACTGTCTATAACGCCAGTTCTAGGGGATTCTGACACCCTCTTCTGACCTCTGTAGGCATTGCACAACACAAGTGCACTTACACACATGCAGGCAGTACACTCACACACAAAAATAAAAGTAATAAATTTAAACAATTAAAAATTTTAAATGTGGGGGCTAGAGAGATAGTTTAGTGGTTAAGAGCACTGGTTGCTGTTACAGAGGGCATAGGTTCAGTTCTCAGCACCCACATGTTGGCTAACAACCCTCAGTGGCTCCAGTTCCAGGACGGCCGATTCCCTCCTCTGATCTGAGAACATTGTACACATGCAGCCAAAACATTATTATTATACATAAAATTAAATTAATAATTCACGAACAAAATTAAAAAGTTTAAAATGTGGCAAGGAATTTAAAACTATGCATCCAGGCGTAGTGGAACACATCTGTCACTCCAGCATTCATGAGGCTGGGGCAGAAGAATCATGAGGTAGAGGCCAGCCTCGGCTACAGAGTAAGAGCCTGCCTCAAAAAATAAAATCTATAGCTGGATGTGATGGTGCACGCTTTTAATCCTAGCACTTGGGAGGCAGAGGCAGGTGGATCTCTGTGAGTTCAAGGCCAGCCTGGTCTATCGAGTGAGTTCCACGGTAGCCAGAGCTCCAGGGAGACCCTGTCTCAAAAAGACCAAAAAATAGATAAATAAATATCTATAAAATGGATTAAATCTATAACTGCAAAATATAATAATTGATATTGAAAAATTATGTGTGGGTTTATCGCCCTATCGGGTCTTTCTGAAGAAGGAGCTAGAAGGCAGGTCAGAGGAAAACCACCAAAATGAAACTCAGAGAAATGAAGGCTAAAGGGGGAAAAAAGAGCTTAATAGAGATTATTTTTGCGTCCTGGGATAGGAGAGATTTAGTAAGGCAGAAGCAGTATTTAGGGCCCAGGGGTGGTGCTCAATGGCAGATGCTTGCCTAGCATGCATGAGGCCCTGGATTCAATCTCAGGGTCAGAGTGTGTGTGTGTGTGTGTGTGTGTGTGTGTGTGTGTGTGTGTACGGGTGCACATTAGATACAGGCATATACACATATACATTTACACATAGGAGCAATGCTTGAAAAGGTGATAGCTGATACTTTTTCGCATAAAGTGTTTAGCTTGGTGCCTGGGATTTTATCTGGTCAGTGAGCACCCACTCTCATCGTCAGTCGTATTATCTTGCTCATCCTTGCTCCTGCATGGTATTGGCCATTTTCCTGGTGTCCAGAATTGACTAGGCCATTGATTCACCAATCTTCCAATCCTGGGGGATTCAACTCGTACTAAAGACTTCGGAGTTGGGTTCAGTGTGATTGAAGTTGTCTTTGGAATTAGAGTCAGTTTTCCTATGGAACCAATGTGACAAATGGGTCTACTTCCATTGTAGAGTGCCGTATCAGTGGCAATGGAAAATAATATTTATTTATAACATGATTTCAACAGAAAGATACATATTTGAGGTTCAAGTGATCATCCAACAAATGCCTCCTGAGAAGCCAGACACAGTCAGTGCAGCTAATTAATTGAGATCACCTGTGTAATTAGTCAATCACTGCAGTCCTGTCCCTGCCTTTGCTTGCTCTATCAAGTTTAAATCTGGTCTGTGAGTTTCCTTACTGAAGTAACAGGACTTAGTCTTATCCCCTGTCCTTGTATAAGGATGACTGACTGCACAGGCAGCAAGTCAGTGAATGAAACTATGCAGCCTGCCTTCTGGGGAGAGGACCTCAGCAGGGGCAGCGCTGGCCCTGGGCTTCTGAGTCTGAGTCTTAGCTTGTTTTCTGGCGATGGGACCATGGGAAACCTGTGTAAACTCTCAGACCTGTTTCCTGACTCAGGGACTATGATCAGTGCCAACTGTTCTCCCCTTCGCCAAGGGCCGCTGTGAGGCCCTGGTGAGTTGAACTGTGTGGACCTGGGGCCTGTATCCCCCGTGACCCATCTGAGCATCTCTTTCTGTAGTGCCTACAAGCTTTCATTTCTGCTCATTTCTTTATCTCGCAGGACTTTTTGCAGCTCTCCTGGTCAGTTTCTGCATCAGAACGTGGAGCCTTATTCTCTGTGTGCGGCCTTAAATACTGTCATATGAAGAACTGGGGACATTTGTAATCCTCATTCATTCATGTCCACGGAACATCTACATTCCGCTCTAAACATTTGTGTTCACTTATACTACTTATACATTTAAAATTAGGTCTGTAAGTGATATGTTCCCCTATTAGGCAGACAGAGAAAACAAGGTCTGGTGACTCTCAGACTTGGGGCAGAACCCACCTATTTTGTTTTTAAAATATTTTTTATTATTTTTATTTTACACGTATGAGTGTATTGCCTGAATGTATGTAAGTGCATCTGTGTGTGCAATGCTCCCAGAAGTCAGAAGAGGGTGTTGGATCCCCTAGAACTAGATTTTTGATCAGTTGTTAGCTGCCATGTGGGTGCTGGGAACTGAATCCAGGTCCTCTTCAAGAACAGCCAGTGTGCTTAACCGCTGAGCCATCGCCCACCTTTTTTTGGTCTTTTTGAGACAGGGTCTCCCTGTAGCCCCAGCTGTCCTGGATCTCGCTCTGTAGACCAGGCTGGCCTTGAACTCACAAAGATCCGCCTGCCTCTGCCTCCCAAGTGCTAGGATTAAAGGCATGCTCCACCACGCCCGGCTGTCCCACCTTTTTGAATAGACAGCTGAGTTCCACTTGTATCATATATGCTTCCTTTTTATCAGTAGATTTTAAAACTTGTTATAATATACACCTTTGACACATTTTAAAATAACTATAAATTGAAAAGTGGTGTTCTTGTTTCTGGGAATATGCAGGAGCTCTTCAGAATGCATTTTCCTCATATAATTTTGTGGTATGGTTTTTGAAATATGGTAAGATGCCTGCAGTGGGTTTTCTTGCACGGGCATCTCAGGTCTTCATGGATCATAGTGTGGAGGCTGGGGTTTCCTCTGCTCAAATGAGGGCTGCTTGCCCTAACCACCAAAGAAGCTCTGTAGAATGTGTGGTAATGAAACAAGCATATTATGTACTTGAGCTGAGTACTATTTTGTTTATTTATGGCACAGGGGGTTACTGTGATTTATAAACATTGAACCGTTTTCTCTTTAGTGCAAAGTATCCATCTCTTGGGTAAAAAGTGCTTTGCATATCTAGAAATTATGTTATACCATGGAGATATTGTTAGGACTCAAAGGCCAACAGGGCAGTGCATCTGTTTTCCCACAGCTCTGTTCAGTGGAGAGGAAGCCTGGTCACAGTCAAAATTATGGGTGAACTGGATCTCTAAGGAGTTTATGGGTTGTTTTAGAGGTGACATTCAGTGTTTTGGCCTTGAGTCCTTATCCATCCAGTAGATAGAACAAGTCAACTTCGAGTTTCTGTGAGACCTATAAGAGCAGCTACAGGGTTGACCTTCCAGAGCCAGTTGTATTTTATTGTGTGAGTAGCCCCAGGTTTAGGGGCTGTGGAAAGGACAGGTGCCATGGAGCAGCAGTGGCCTGGATATCTAGACTCGGGCCAGGAGGACAAGCCCTGCTGTCTCCAGGTGGGACCAAGGCCTCCACAGCTCTAAGACTAGGGCTTTCCCCCTTGACTGCATTCCCCTCTACAAGCCAGATATTTCCCCCTCCACCTTGCTGTATTTGGCTACCAAGGCATGATGGATACTTTCCCTCATAACTCTACTTCCATGGCCGGTGGCTCATCTCCCATGACCATGCAGGTGTGCCCTATGCCTGACAACACTTTAATCCCACCTGACCAGATTTCCACGTTGTTCCTGTTTTCCCTCACCTGTAGAGTCGGGAGACTCTAAACCACTAATCATCGCAGGTGATTTCCATTTGTCACTGCATTTCATTTCTTTCTTCCCATAGGTCCAGCTGCCCTGTACTGTCCTCTGTTTGGCAGTCTCTTAATCTATACACTAAGACCCCCTAGAACTATGTGAGGCTCAAAGTCTAGATACTTAACTTGTTGAATAGCTGAATAAACAATAAATGAAAAAAATTTTTGCTCTATGATTCAGAGACCAGAGGGCTACTGGAATCCCCAGGTGCTCTCCAAGGGGACACAGTGCTCAGGACCATGTCTGTAGTGTACAGACAGCCCCCACCTTGCAATGGTTCTACTTGGGATTTTACCATGGAGTAAAAGCATAGCCCTATAGCCTTTCCATTTTCACTTTCCATATGGTAGTCAGTAAATTAGGAGATAGCCAGTGTTTCATTATGATGCAGATGATTTTGCCCATGGTAGGCTGCTGTAAGTGTTCTGAGCACACCTAAGGTAAAGTAAACCAATCTACAGTGTTCACTAAGTTAGATTTATTCAACTAATAATAATTATATATTATGTATTAGATTATGTTTTCATGAATTTTTCCACTTGTAATATTTTCAGACAGTTGCTTTATCAGGACACACTCCAGTGTAAAAGAAGCACCTACATATTATGAACAAATTGTATTCTGCATTTTTTTTTTACTTTTTGAGACAGGGTCTCCCTGTAGCCCCAGCTGTCCTGGAACTCACTCTGTAGACCAGGCTGGCCTTGAACTCACAAAGATCCACCTGCCTCTGCGTATTCTGCATTTTAAGCAATTTGATAGGAATGAAAATCAAGGTCTAGCCAGGCTTGGTGGTGCACACCTTTAATCCCAACACTTGGGAGGCAGAGGCAGGTGGATCTCTGTGAGTTCAAGGCCAGCCTGGTCTACATAGTAAGTTCCAGGCCAGCTAAGACTAAAGGGAGATCCTGCCTCAAAAAAAAAAAAAAAAAGGAAAATCAAGACTAAAAGATTACTGTGTTTATGCTGCAATTATTTGATTTATAATCAATTAATTTAGGCCATTTCTCATTTATAAACTATACTGCAATAGACTTTCTATCCCTATTTTAATTTTTAGAAATAGTTTATTACATTTATTTTACATGTATAAATGTATTGCCTGCATGTATGTAAGCAGATGTACCCATGTTGTACAGTGCCTGTGGAGGTCAGAAGAGGGTGCTGGTTTCCCTTAGAACTGGACTTACAGACGGTTGTTAGGTGCCCTGTGGGTGCTGGGAATTGAACCTGGGTCCTCTGCAAGAGCAACCAATGCTCTTAACTGCTGAGTCATCTTAAACAATTTTTTAAAATTTATTTTTGTATGTGTATGAATGTACTCTCTGCATGTAGGTTTGTGCACCCATGTTGTGCAGTGCCCTGGAGGTCAGAAGAGGTCTCGGATTCCCCTGGAACTGGAGTTCTCCTGGAATTGGAGTTACAGATGGTTCTCAGCCGCCATGTGGGTGCTGGGGATCGAATCTGGGTCCTCTGCAAGAGCAGTTGATGCTCTTAACCGCTAGGCCATCTCTCCAGCCCCTGAGCCATCTTTCCAGCTCTTCTAGCCCTATTTTTAAATAATTTTAACTGCATTCTTAGAAATGGATTTCCTTACCTATAGTCTTGCTACAGATTATACTTATTTTTATAAGAGGCTTGTTGATTTACAGTGCTATCATCAGCAGTTCCTTATTATAAATTTCCATTCCTACCCATTGCCTACAAAAATTTTTAAATTCCCTAAATGAGGTGTGTAAGTTTGGAGTGGAGAAGGTGGTAGGAGTGTATTGAACACTGTGATAAGTTCCATTCAGGGACTGTGTGTCTTTCATGCCCACCTTGATCGAGGAATATTGATTCCCTGCAGAGCTGGGTTGGGAAGATTTTTAGGTCCTTCTCAGGCTGTGTAATTGATTAGTGATGTCTGCCATGAGAACAAGATTAGGGAGTGACGACACATTTACTCAAGTTAACATTCTTTAACTCCAGAGGAAGAAATTTGAAGGTCATGCAGCTGTCAGGGATGAACCACATATTTTGGCTCCAGTTCACAGGCGGGTGATGCCTACAGTTTTACCAGCTAGCGGCTGAAAGTTTGTGGTTCTTCACATCACGATCGTGGATTCCCACAAGACAAATTAGTGTGATGGTTCAGAGATTGTCATCTTTGAGCAAGTGAGTGGTTGTTTCTGTAGGGTTGCATTATGGGATAAAGTCATATGAAGGGGTCCGTTTCCCTGTATGTAGGTTGGAAACGAGTTGCTCCGGCCCAGCCTGCATCTGCTGTACAAACCAAGGAGAGCTTAGCAAAACCTGGAGACTGCCAGGACGGTTTTTCCTCCTGGTTTGTAAAGTTGGTTGTAATCTGATGTCTTCTCAACAGCAGATCCCGTGTCCCCATTCATCACTGTCAAAACAGTAGCTCTACCCCGGAACAGGAGGTAGCTGAGTCACCTCAGCCATGCAGGGACAAACCAGGAATGAGCAGTGAACAGATAAGATTCCCTATGAGGCCCAGGAATTGGGCTTTTCTTTTTTTTTCCTTCCTCTCTCTTTTCCCAGCCAAGCTGGGAGATTGGTTTAATCCATAAGAGGATTTGACAGAGACTTAGAACATGTTGTTCCGACTCCTCTCCCAACCAGCTGTGTGACCTTAAGGAAGTCACACGAGCTTCTGCTTTTACAAAACTGGAGGATTAGACAAGATGGGTTGTGATAGTCTTAGAATATAAAATGGAAAAATTATACATGGACAAGTTTTCATTAGTGTGAGGCCAGTGTAAATACAGCGGTCTTGGAGGCTGGGGACAGCCAGGGCCTCCACTGACCTTGCACGGGATTTCTTGGTCTGTTGGTTGGCTTTGTTCTCTTCCTTGCTTCCTACTTCTGTGTTCTCATGTGTGATAGTCATGACTCACTGGGCCTTTTCCTCCCTGTATGAAGGTCACAGGCCAGTAGTTTGTGTGGGACAGTGTCCCAAGTTCTGGCGGGGGGGGGGGTGGGGGTGGGGAGAGGAAGTTACTGTGTGGAGGGGCCTCTGGCTCTCTCGCCAGCATTGGGCAGGTCTTCCCCTTGTGGCCAGCAGCGGAACAGCAGTTTCCTGAAGACAATCCCAGAGCAGTGGCTGCTTCTATGCCTGTCGGGGTCAGAGAGATTGCTTGGTCCTATTCTTCATAAAATACTGCATTTTCTGATAGAATTAAAATGATCTTTTGTTCTGTATTTCCTATGCAATGTATAAAGGAGAGGTATTGAGAGTAGAACTGTGAAAGACAAGACAGCATGTACATTGGACTAATAGCAACCATTATTAGGAGCCACAAGTGAACAGGCTTGCTGCTCCACCCACCAAAATAAGCTGGTGTTTCGCATGGGCCATTTATAGACAAGGAATAGAGTTAATAATTTGTAGTTTTCGTCATGAAAGGTATTTTGAGGGCTGGGCTCCAAGCAGGCTCCGCTGGGCTGCTTTGGGGACTGTTGGAGAATTTGAACAGAGCCTTGTCCTGTTCTGAAAGGATAGACTCCAAATGGTGCTCCCCAGATCAACGTCCCAACAGAGAGGATGCAGAATCTGTCACTACTGGGCACGAGGTGGGGTGGGGGCACGAAAGTACTCTAAGAACCAGGCTGAACTGTAAGGAAGGAAGGGCCTTGGATCTAGAGAACTATGTGCATTTCCAACCAGCAGTTGGAGGGTACAGATAGGGTGAGCCTAGGAGTGAACAGAAAACACACTAGAGAGCAGGGCAGTAGCTGCTGTGTGGGGATTCAGCTCCAGAGCCCTGGGTGCCTGGCTTGGCCATGAATAGGCAGCCCTGACTTGCCTCTGAGTGCTTGGACACCCTCCACCAGGCATCCAGAACTCTGGGACTCCTGCAGACCAGGGAGAGTAGGACACCATTTCCAGACAATGGGGTCTGCAGACAAGGGAAGGTAACCCTTTATCTCCTACCAGTGCAGTACAGCCCATGTTGGCAGAACTTGAGAAATGCTTATTGGACAACTGAAGAAGGAATGAATGGATGGAAGATCCCTGAGAAAGAATTCTTACAACATGATGTAGAAAAATAGAAATGAGTGTAGGCAGAGATAGGGCGAGGTCCCCACCCTGCCCATGTGGCAGCTTGCAGGACATAGTTGGTTTCCTGGCAGAATGCTGGCAGCACAAGGCGTTTTCCTTGTCTTCAAGGGCAGGGGTTGGGCAGGGCAGGGCAGGGCATCACAGCTGCTCATCTGTGGCATGAATGAAGAAGCTCATCTGTGGGAGGGGCTTAAAAGCACTGAGAGAAGCAAAACTGAGCTGTGGTGGGGGATGGTGAGGAACGGGTGCTGGAGTCCATGGTGCAAGGCACAGGCAGCCATGGCATGGACTAGAGCTTTTATTTTTTTTTTAATTATTTATTTTTTATGTGTATGAATGTACTGTCTGCATGTAGGTTTGTGCACCCGTGTCATGCAATGCCGTGGAGATCAGAAGAGGGAGTTGGATTCCCCTGGAACTGGAGTTCTCCTGCAATTGGAGTTACAGATGGTTCTCAGCCACCATGTGGGTGCTGGGGATCGAACCCAGGTCCTCTGCAAGAGCGGTTGGCGCTCTTAACCGCTAGGCCATCTCTCCAGCCCTGGACTAGAGCTTTTAAAAACATTTGTTATTCTGTGTGTGTGTGTGTGTGTGTGTGTGTGTGTGTGTGTCTGTGTACATATGTGGAAGCCAGAGGACGTCTTGACGGAGTTGGCCTCCTTTCAACATGTGGGTCCTGGAGACTGAACTCAAGTCATCAGGCTTGGCATCAAGTGCCCACTTACCTGCTGATCCATCTTGCCAGCCCCTTGATTAGAATCTTACATGCTGGCATTTTCTTGTTGCTGCTACCTCTTTGAACTCTGCACATTAATTTTCACACTGGAGAAATGGCTGTGTTTTTGCTAGGTCTTAGAGATAGTAGAAGCTACCCATGTCGGGGTGAAGCTTTTTAGAGAACTGTCTGATGGGTGCCACAGCCCAGGTCCCTTTTGCCCTGGGCTTGCAGGACTGGTCTCCACGCACTGAAGCAGGAATGAACTCAGGCACATCAGATTGCTGGCCGCCATTTCAGATCTCATTAGGTGTCAGCATCTGAAGAAAAATGTATTTCTTGGTTTTCAACATTTCCTTCTCAATATTTGGGTTTTTTAAATCAAACCTTTAGGGATTGGGGGGTAAATTAGTTGATAGTGCTTAAAGTGCATGAAGCCCTAGGTTTGATATACCCAGCAAGGTATAAACTAAGCATGTGGCACATGCCAGTAATTACAGCATTGGGAGGTGGAAGGAGGATCGGAATTTCAAGGTTGCTCTTATCTACATAGGGAGTTTGAAGTTAAACTGGGCTAGAGACTGTCTCAGGAAGGGAGGGAGGGAGGGAGGGAGGGAGGGAGGGAAGAAGAGTCACATCTCTATTATATGACAACTATATCACTCTTTTTTCCTTTCCTTGCTAATTATGTCTTGTTTCTTTCTCCTTATGCATATAAAAATATGTGGGTTAGTCAGCTTTCTGTTGCTATGACAAAATACCTGAGATAAACAACTTCAAAGGAGAAAAGGTTTATTTTGTCTCAAGGTCCCAGTCCATGGTTGATTGATTCTTGTTTGGGGCCTGTGGTAAGGTAGGCAGCATGTGGTGGAGTGGAGCTGCTCACATCATAGTAGATGGAAGCACAGAGGGTGAGGATCAGGAAGGGGCCAGGGACACAAGACCCCTTCAAGAGCACGCCCCCATTACCCGCCTTCATCCAAATATGCTGTATCCCTCAAATTTCCTACTCCCTCCTGTAGAAATTTAATAATCGTCTGAATAGTCCATTAGTCATGCGTGGCCAACATCCACATGCTATTCTTCCCTCCTTGCATTTTCTGAGGCTGTCTCCTGCCTGCAGGCAGACAATCTCTCAGCTTAGCTCTGGCAAGGAGCGGGGAGGGGACTCAGAGAAAGCCCGGGAGAATAGAGTCTCTCTTTATTCATGCCAGCAGTGTGCTTATATACCAAAAGTTACTGTGTTCTGAGCAAGGAAGTGGGGGGCAGGAAGAAGGGAGGGGCGAGCCACCTTGGCTCTAATGGGGTGGGGGGCTGCAGAGCTCCTGTTTGTGCAACAGGTAACTAGAGGTGTGACATTTTGCTCAATGCCTCAAGGGAAGGGCCATCCAGTACTGGAACTTTGCAGAGATAGGCGAAGCAAGAAAACATTGTAATATCCCCAAACTACCGGAGCTACAGATAACTCACAGAGGCAATTGAATGCCTACAGAGACATCAGAAAACCCTCCTTGGAGGTCTTATGGGACAGGTCTTACAAGTTCTTGCCTCAAGCCAGGCAAAGGTTCATTCCTACGCCCTCCCAACAGCCTATGAGGTCTGAATCCTTCAATGGGTTAATCCACTTGTAAGGTCAGAGCCCTCATTATCCAGGCACCTCCCAAGGAACCCACCCCTAAACAACACTGCCCTGGGGACCAAGCTTTAATGCATAAGCTTCTGGGGTACAGTCCAGATCTGGACTAAGCAGTCCTCCCAGCTTGGCACGTGGTGACCGAGATCCCAGTGTCAGAGTGCCCATGACTGTGCACCTCCTGCGCTGTTTCCCATACCAACTTAGGGCCATTGCTTTGCTGTGTTTTCTGGGTAATTTTCAAACTTTGTTTTTGGCCTCCCCCTGCTTTGCAGTTTTTTTTTTTTAATTTTTTTTTTATTAATTTTATTTATTTCTGTATGTGTATGAATGTACTGTCTGCATGCAAGTTTGTGCACCCGTGTCGTGCAACGCCACGGAGGTCAGAAGAGGGTATCGGATTCCCCTGGAACTGGAGTTCTCCTGGAATTGGAGTTTCAGACGGCTCTCGGCCGCCATGTGGGTGCTGGGGATCGAACCGGCGTCCTCTGTAAGAGCGGTTGGCGCTCTTAACCGCTAGGCTATCTCTCCAGCCCCTGCTTTGCAGTTTTTAATTTCTACACCATAATTTTAATTTTGAAGAAGTTATTATTCTCATCCTACTTTTCTGGATATCAATCAATGTTTCATTTTTCTTAGCTTTTTGTTTTGTTTTGTTTTTGAGACAGGGTCTCCCTATAACCCTGGCTGGCCTGGAGCTCACTCTGTAGACCAGGCTGGCTTTGAACTCACAGAGATCCGCCTGCCTCTGCCTCCTGAGTGCTAGGATTAAAGGCATGCACCACCACACCATGTGGGTGCACCATGTGGGTGCTGGGAATTGAACCTGGGTCCTCTATGAGAACAGTCAGTGCTCTTAACCACTGAACCATCTCTCCAGCCCCAGCTGTTTTTTTATATACTTTATTTTTATATCTTTTAATTTTACGTGTATGAGTGTTTTACCTGTGTATATGTAGAAGTACCCATACATGCAATGCCTGCAGAGGCCAGCAGGGGGCATCAGATCCCAAGGAACTGCCTTTATGGATGGTTGTTAACTGTCATGTGGGTGCTGGGAACCAATCCCAGGTCCTCTGCAAGAGCAGCTAGTGGTTGTAACCACTGTCCCATCTCTCCAGCCCAAGTATTTGTTTTGTAAAAGACTAGAAAGTAAATTCAGTGCCCTGGGCTTGTCAGCTGAACACATAATGCCCTTTTCTTGGGGGCCTCTAGTATCTACATGTGGGACTTTTTTCCTCTACTCAGAGGGGAACTCTTGCAATTTCTACCTGTGCTCATATTGCTCCAGGGACTAGCACCTGGCCTGTCCTTGGCTGTGCCTGGTGTCCTGGTGTCCTTGAGTCTTGGTTTCCTAAAGGTAACCCTCCCTGTCCTCCTAGAGTACAGGCTGCTCTTTGCTTGCCTTGGAGCTCCGAGCTGCTCAGTTCTGGCTGTTCAGTGGCTCTTGTCTCAGCTTGTCCTCTGGCTCTTCTGTGTTCTCAGGCATGAACTGACTTGCTCCCTGCTGGCTCTCAGCTGAGGCCTTCTCAGACTTTATTTGGACTTTGTCTCTTTGACCTTATGAATTTGTGTCTTACTTCTGAAACCACTTTGCAAAAATTTAGAAAGGAAGTTGAAACAGATGTCTGTATCTGATATCCAGTGTGCAGGGGATCCTGGTCTTAATCAGCTTTAAAGAATTGTTTGAAGGAGAAAAATCTGAATTAAGCAGAACTGGAGGTTGATATCCAGCCATCAGATGCCAAAGAGAAAGTATTAGAAATTGGAGCTCAGAGGTCTTCCAAGTGCCCCCTAGACATGCATATTGTCCTGCTAATATGATTTTGAGGGAGCTGCAGAGATGGTTCAGCTATTAAGAGCACTTGCTGCTCTTGCAGAGGGTCTAGTTTCAGTTCTCAGCCCCCACAAGGCTGCTAACAACTGTCCCTAACTCCAGTTCCAGGAGATCCAGTGCCCTCTTCTGGCCACTGTGAGCATTGCATACATGGTTACACTTGTATGCAAAACACTCGTACACATAAAATACAAATAAAAATTTAAAATTTAATATGATTTTCAACAAAATCAATTATTCTAATAAAAAATGTTAGGTTGCCATATATCTTCTCTAGACCCTTCCTCAGTTTCCCAATTCAGAAATCATGTATATTATGAATATGTTAACTGCTGTATATATGTGGGGCATGTTTCTTTTTTCTTTTTGGTCTTTTCGAGGCAGGGTCTCCCTGTAGCCCCAGGCTGTCCTGGAACTCACTCTGTAGACCAGGCTGGCCTTGAACTCACAAAGATCCGCTTGCCTCTGCCTCCCAAGTGCTAGGATTAAAGGCGTGCGCCACCACGCCCAGCTGTGGGGCATGTTTCTAAACTTATTTTCACTACAGTTCTTTTCTGTGAAAGAAATATGTGTACATTATAGAAACTCCTAATAGGAAATAGAGGATAATACCCCTCTTCTGCTCCCCCAGTTCCGACATCCAGAACTGGCCAGTGCGTCCCCGGTCATGTGCCCATATCAGGTCAGAGCTGGTGACCTTCATGGCTATGTCTTCATTTCCTTCCAGGACACTGGGGTTGGGAAATCTAGCATCGTGTGTCGGTTTGTCCAGGACCACTTTGACCACAACATCAGCCCCACTATTGGGTAAGTTCCCGTTCTGCTGTGCTCCTTCCTTTGATATCCCTTCCTTTTAGCGAACCGGAGAGATCACTTTGTGGCTGAGTTTTTGGCAGGGCAAGAATAGGTCTCCATCCCACCAGTGAGAACGAATCCTGACTCCAGAAACTTAGGCCTATTTTTCTTGTCATTTTTTTTTTCTAGCCAACCTTCCTTCTTCTTGTTCCAGCCCAAGACCATCTCCTTGACTATTAATCCCATGGATATGCAAAGAATGCTGGCTTTACCACCAGACAGCAGGCAGCCCTATAACTAGGAGAGTCTCTTCTTTGCAGCACTAGTTGCTTTGTGAATCTTGTTTTATTATATTATAAAAAATGTATTTTTGTGGGGGAGTGCATACATGTCACAGTGTGCCTATGGAAGTCTAAGGACAACTTGTAGGATTTGATTGTCTACTTCCACCATGTGAGACCTGGGGGTCAAAATCAGATTTTCAGTCTACCCTTTAGCTGAGCCAGCTTCCTGGTCTACCTTGTGAATCTAGCTTTCAGGAGCTTCTGGGGCCCTGGAAGTTTTGTTTACTTCCTGAATTTTGTTTTGTTTTGTTTTGTTTTTGTTTTTTTTTTTTCTTTTTGAGACAGGGTCTCCCTATAGCCCCAGCTGTCCTGAACTCACTCTGTAGACCAGGCTGGCCTTGAACTTGCAAAGATCCGCCTGCCTCTGCCTCCCAAGTGCTAGGATTAAAGGCGTGTGCCACCACGCCTGGCTTACTTCCTGAGTTTTATGAGCCTCCTTTCTCCTTTCAGGAGGCATGTGTGACACTGGGTGAAATAGCTATACAAGAGAATGTGATAAAAACTGAGATGGGATGTGATTTTCTACCTATCCTGTTGGAAAGATTTAAAAGATGGAAAATGGTTGAGGGAAAGATCATCACACATCACACACAGTACATGTGCAGATTATTAGCAATAATTATTCCTACATTCATGCAGGCAGAGTTGGATGTCACTTCTAGTGTTGTATTCATAGTAGCATAGGTAAATACATTAGCACAGTTTTCTTTTTATGCTGTAGTGAAGTCAAACTCTTAAAAGCTAAAATATTAATTGCCCCCCCACTCTTATTATAATAATTAGGCTTTATTATCTAAAATTGGATATTAAACACCTCCCTGAGATCTGGAGAATATTACTCTGGGAAAATTAAAGCTGACTGATTCTGTATACATTCTTTTTTGTTTTGTTTTTGAGACTCGGGTTGTTGGATTGCATAAAATGCAGCATTTTCTTAACTCTCATTCTTGCTTCTTAGGGGACAAAAGCTCTCAGGGTCCTCTTGAGGTATAACATTAACTTGTTGGCCCCATGAACCTCTGTAGAGAATTAGTAATGTAGGGATGTTACTTCTCCTTTCAGGGCATCTTTTATGACCAAAACTGTGCCTTGTGGAAATGAACTTCACAAATTCCTCATCTGGGACACCGCTGGCCAGGAACGGGTGAGTATATGCTGCTTCAGCTTTCTAGGGACCACATGGAGCTCAGCTTCTGAAGGCTTCCTTGTGCAAGGCAAGAATTTGTTGATTGCAAGGGACAGAGATCCACCTTGGAGGAAGTAACTTTCAGCTATGTGAAAAACAAGACTTAACAGAAATGATAGTTATGGAGTCAGATTCATCAAACCTTCTTTGTGTGGTGCAAGCTCAGACCCACCTTCTCCCCTGTCCTGCTACAGTGTCAGTTCTTTGCCTATCCAGCTGCACTCACTCCCTTCCATGTCTTCTCTAGCACTCGTTGGCTTCTGATACGTGATTCCATTCATTTAATGGTCTTGCTTATTGTCTGTCTCTAAAAGGTTTCTATTATCTTTCTGTCAATGGAAGGATGCAATACACAGAATGATCCATGATTTTCATTATCTGATTCTTATAAATTCAGTGCTCATATAATCCCTTTTTATTTTTACTTTATGTGTATGAGTGTTTTGCTTGTTTGTAAATGCACCATGTGCATGCAGTGCCCAAAGGGGCCAGAAGAGGGTGCTGGATCCCTTGGAACTGGTTTACAGGTGGTTGTTAGCCACCATGTAAGGTGCTAGGAACTGAACCCAGGTCCTCTAGAAGAGCAGCCAGTGCTCTTAACCACTGAGCTATCTCTCTAGCCCATAATATTCCTTTTAAAAACTAAAGTTCTAGCTGGGCGTGGTGGCGCACGCCTTTAATCCTAGCACTTGGGAGGCAGAGGCAGGCGGATCTTTGTGAGTTCGAGGCCAGCCTGGTCTACAGAGTGAGTTCCAGGACAGCTGGGACTACAGGGAGACCCTGTCTCGAAAAGACCAAAAAAAAAAAAAATCGACCTAAAAGACTCCTTCCCTTTTCCCACCAGCAGTACATTTAAAACCGGAATCGTGGGCTGGAGAGATGGCCTAGCGGTTGAGTGCCGACTGCTCTAAGAGGACCAGGGTTCGATCCCCCAGCACCCACATGGCATCTAAGAACCGTCTGTAACTCCAATTCCAGGAGAACTCCAGTTCCAGGGGAATCTGACACCCTCTTCTGACCTCCGTGGCATTGCACGACACGTGTGCACAACCTACATGCAGACAGTACATTCATACACATAAAAAACAAAAAAAAACTAAAGTTCTAGCATTTGTAGGTTAAGATATTTTAAATAATTTTTTGCGGGGGGGATCTTGTTTTTTGAGACAGGGTCTCCCTGTAGCCCCAGCTGTCCTGGAACTCTCTCCGTTGACCAGGCTGGCCTTGAACTCACAAAGATCCGCCTGCCTCTTTCAAAAATAGGATGAGTCTTCTGGCCTACAAAGGCTCACCTCATTAGAACCTCCTTTTTTTTTTGCTGCTAAATTGAGAGTGGAGACTTTTCTATTGGTGAAATGCACACGTGGGCCCCATTCTAGCCTGACACTCTGCGGTGCCTGCTCACTCCCACAGCCGGGTGGCAGAGTCAGAGGGCCCAGCCAGCTTCTGGTCTCACTCGTTACTTACCTGGGTTTCTTTGTAGTTGACCTGCTAAATTTATTGGTTTTGGATTGTTGTATAAACCTAAATGTAGAAACTTGCTTGCTCCGCTTTTTCCTTGGCCATGAAATAGTTGCTTTTGCAGCTGCTTTTACTGAGGATCATCAGTCAGTTCTACAGGCGACTGGCTGAGCAGTAGAGATGTCACTGATTCCAGTGCCAGCTGATGCTTCCTGTGACTCACTGTGTTCCAGACACTGCCCCGAGTGCCTTGTGTGTGTGTGTGTGTGTGTGTGTGTGTGTGTCCTTGTGTGTGTGTGTGTGTGTCCTTCTCAGAAACACTGTGAGGGACCAGTGTTTATCTTCATTTACAAGTGAGATCATTGAATTGCAGAGAGGTTAAAGACGTTGCTCATAACCACACAGCTGATAAGGCCTGAAGTTGACATTTGAATCCAGCAATCTGGGTCCTGAGTTTTATGTTTGTTTGTTTAATAGATCATACAAAAAAACAAGCAGCTGAAAGCAAAATTGTCTACTCAAACATTTCCACTATTGGCACCAGTCCATGGTTCTTCAGCTGCCTCTCTGTGCATTGATAACTTCTTGTTAGGGGGATTTTGGCTTTCTATGACCTGCTTTTTCCATTAGATTATATAGTGCCACTCAGGAGAGACCTCAGTGTGGTCTCAACAAAGTATTGTTTACTTACCTACTCTAGTGGGCTGACTGCTTTTGATGAAATTTAGTATTCTGCCAAACTAACTATTGTAGTTTACCCAATTACTATATTAAAGGAAAATAACAGAAAGTTTTTAGTTGATCAGTTTCTAATAATTAGGAAAATTTTCTTTTCCTAAAATTTGGCTGCTAGAGGTTGTGGATACCCTTGAGTATATTAATATATCACATACATGAGTGTTTAATGCACATTCTGGTTCTAAGAATGTAACTCAGGGCCTTTGTGCATGCTAAGTATGTGTTCTACCACTTAGCCATACCACCAGGACTAGATTCATAATTCTTTTTTATTTTTTGAGACAAGGTCTGCCTGTAGCCCCAGCTGGCCTGGAACTCCCAGTGTAGATCAGGTTGGCCTCTAGTTCACAGAGATCCACCTGCCTGTACCTCCTGAGTACTTGGAGTAAAGGCTTGTATCACCATGCCCAGCTAGGATGTTCATAGGAACAGTCTGTAGGTAGCATCTTTATACTTCTGGGAAGAAGGATTTCAATTTAGTTAACAATTTGAGGTGAATTTTTTTGTTGTTGTTTTTGTTTTGTTTTGTTTTTTGTTTTTTTTGAGACAGTGTCTCCCTGTAGTCCTAGCTGTCCTGGAAGTCACTATGTAGATCAGGCTGGCCTTGAACTCATAGAGATCTGTCTGCCTCTGCCTTCCAAGTGCGAGGTGAATATTTTTAAAATGAAGAATTGGAGAGAGTGTGTTTGTGACAGCTATGACAGCTATAGGGTCTTATAGTCATCACTCCTGCCCACCCCAAAGGTCTGGCTTGGCTATCCTTGAGTTGGGCTTTTCTGGTGTCCTTTGATAGAATCTCACATCTCTCCAGTTATGGCAGCTTTTCCATTGTTTTGGCAGCTTGCTGCTGGCTTTGACTGTGCTTTTAATGACGTTGCCTCCTGTCGGAGCTAAAAATAAATTCCCTGCTGCTGTCTATGCTGACTGCCATTTTTTCTGTTTCATTAATTATTGGAGTCTGGTGGATTTTATTATCCCTCTGTGTCTTCGTAGAAATCTGCTGCTGTTCTTTCCTAATTTTAAACATACAGTATCTTGGGCAGTGCTATAGCCATATAAAGACATAGGTTTCAGTGTCCACAGAGGGCAAATGCTCCTCTGCCCAGTGCTGCCGTGTAGTAGTGACTTGGTGTCTGCTCACCTGTGAGGGGACTATGCCAGCCTCAGTCTGACGTGCACTGTGTGCTAGCAAATACCCTCCTTGCTGCCCAGCAATAATCCTTTCATATATGTGGCACAAATTCATGTACGGTGCAAATTATTTTTCCTGTGAGCGCTGGCATTCCTTCCGGGCCTAAGAAGGTGCTTGGCCTTGATAGTGCTCCGTGCCTTCTGTTGGCTTTATTCAGCCTTTGTGTTGTGGGCTGCTTGTCTCATGCTTTTAGTGGCCACAAGGAAATCCATAGTGCATCCATAAAAAAATGGCTTTTAAAATGTATTTTTAGGGGGCTGGAGAGATGGCTCAGTGGCTAAGAGCACTGACTGCTCTTGAAGAGGACCCAGGTTCAATTCCTAGCACCCACATGGTGGCTAAGAACCATCTTAGGCCGGGCATGGTGGTGCATGCCTTTAATCCCAGGACTCAGGAGGCAGAGGCAAATGGATCTCTGTGAGTTCAAGGCCAGCCTGGTCTACATAGTGAGCTCCAGGCAAGCTGGGACTAAAGGGGGACCCTGTCTTAAAAAAAAATGTATTTTTAGGTGTTAGAGCAGTGACTCAGTGGTTAAGAGCACTGGCTGCTCTTGTAGAGGACCTGGGTTCAGTTCCTAGCACCCACATGGCAGCTAACAGCCTTCCTTAACTCCAGATCCAAGGGCTCCAATGCCTTCTTCTGGCTTCTGCGAGCATTGCAGACACAGATACACTCACATACATGCAGCCAAAACACTCACACAGAATAAATAAAAACAAAATTAAAAAATGTATTTTCTAGGTGACCACCGAATCCACTTTCTTATCAGCTTAACAAAGTTCAGGTTTGTATTGTCTGTGGTTCCCATGAGGGCTGTGGTGAGGGACAATTATTAGGTTCCTCTCTTGTTCATCAGCCTGGGCTTTGGGGAGTTTATATCCTGTCCCCCCAGAATGGTCATTATGCTGACTGATGCTCTGTACCAAGCTGTGAAGGACAGAGGACAGGAAACAGTGGACCCTCTATGGAGGATGTATACAGGCCCCACTCTTGCAGTAGTCCACAGAAGAAGGGATTTGCCTGCTCAGTCCACCCTCCAATGTGCCACAGGTTAGACTCTGGGGAACTGAGATTCCTGTCCCAGTGTAGAAAGCCATGTTTCCCATCAAGCTCCCTTTGGCACTCTTCCTTGTTTTTTTTTGTTCTACTTAGATTGGAGGATATAATATGCCATTGTTGTTAAAATGTCTCATCACAGACCAGGGGTGGTGGTGCATACTTGTGATCCCAGCTCTGGGGAGACTGAGGCAGGAGGATCACCTGTCTTTTTAAGACCAGCCTGAACTGCATAGCAAGACCCTAGCTCAAGAGAAAGTCTCATCACACAGATAGTGTTAAAGATCACCTCCCCTTCCTTAACGTCTAGAACAAATCAGGGATAGGACTGATTATATAAAGAGTTGTGAGCCAGGTATGGTGGTGCATTCCTGTCACACTAGCACTTGGAAGGCTAGGGCAGGAAGATCAGGAATTCAAGACCAGTTTAGGCTATGTAGCAAGTGTGAGACCTTTTCTCAAAACAAAACAAAAGACAAAAAACAAGAGTTAATGTTTTTGGTATAATATATTTGTTAATTTTTTTATTTACAGTTTATGTGTATGTACTGTCTGCACGTAGGTCTGTGTGCCTGTGCAATGCCACTAAGGTCAGAATAGGGTGTCAGATTCCCCTGGAACTAGAGTTAAAGGCGGTTCTTAGCTGCCACGTGGGTGCTGGGGATCGAACCCAGGTCCTCTGCAAGAGCAGTTGGCGCTCTTAACTGCTAGGCCATCTCTCCAGCCCCAGTATAATATATTTTTTTTTAATTTTATTTATTTCTGTATGTGTGTGAATGTACCGTCTGCATGCAAGTTTGTGCACCCGTGTCATGCAATGCTGCGGTATTTTTAAAAATAAACACAACACTGAAAATGAAAGAGCATGGTAAAACCCTCAGGTCAGTTCCTAGTACTCAAAACAAAGAAGAAAACAAAAATAAAAAGCCAACCCCCCAAAAAAAAGAAAGAAAAGAAAAGAAAAAAAGAAAAAGTCAGGCGTGGTGGCGCATGCCTTTAATCCTAACACTCGGAAAAGACCCCAAAAAAAAAAAAGCCAACCAACAAAATACAGTATTTGGGTCTGGATAAGCAGATTTTTTTTTTTTTTTGGTCTTTTCGAGACAGGGTCTCCCTGTATCCCCTGCTGGTCTGGAACTCACTATGTAGACCAGGCTGGCCTTGTACCCAACAGAGATCCGCCTGCCTCTGCCTCTGCCTCCTGAGTGCTCTCTCATGTTTTTTTTTTTTTTTGGTTTTTTAAATTTTTTTTTTGGTCTTTTTGAGACAGGGTCTCCTTGTAGCCCCAGCTGTCCTGGAACTCACTCTGTAGACCAGGCTGGCCTTGAACTCACAGAGATCCGCCTGCCTCTGCCTCCCAAGTGCTAGGATTGAAGGCGTGCGCCACCACGCCAGCTTTCTTTTTTTTGTGGGGGGGTCTGTTTTCATAGTGAGTGGACTTTGGAGGGCCGGCTTCATCCGGCCCAAGGCTTCCCTCAGACATCTCTCTGCAGTCTTTCCTACAGACAATCCATGAAATTCTGCCAGCAGTTTCCTGTTTAAAAAAAAAAAAAAAATGAAAAAAAAATTGAAGCTTTACAAATAACACTGAGCTGTCCAAGGCTTTTTAAAGATATTTCCTACTTCCTCTTTCTTGACAGGGCCTTTCCCATGTTGGACATGGTCTAGAAGAACCCAGTGAAGGTAGCTGCGACTGTGGATGCGTCTTTTTCCTTTTCCCTTCTCACATCCTCCTCCTCCCCCTCAGGCTCCTCCAAGCTGCGGCCTTTTCCTTGTGTTCTACTCCGATTGCCTTGGGAGCAGCGAAGCCCTCGGTCATGCTTTTCAAGATAACCCATCCTCGATTCTTGGTGGGCAGAAGCCACTGCAACAACAACATGCTGCTGTCTACGTGGCTTTTTTTCTATGTGTCAATTCTTGGTGTGTTGGGAATTACTAATTTCTTTTTCTAAAAACCAGCTTTGTCCTGATCTAGTTCATTCATTACACATTTCATCTATTTAGAGTGTGAAGTTCAGTGGGCTCTAGAGTATTCAGAATTATGCAACTGTTACTATAATCAATTTTAGAGAATTTAAATTTTGGGGTGGGGGTATTTTTGAGACACGGTCTCCCTTTAGTCCCAGCTGGCCTGGAGCTCACTCTGTAGACCAGGCTGGCCTTGAACTCACAGAGATCTGCCTGCCTCTGCCTCCCGAGTGCTGGGATTAAAGGCGTGTGCCACCATGCCTGGCTAAAAAATATTTTTTATTGGGGTCTGGAGAGATGGCCTAGTGGTTAAGAGCGATGACTGTTCTTGCAGAGGACCTGGGTTCGATCCCCAGCACCTACATGGTGGCTGAGAACCATCTTTAACTCCAGTTCCAGGGGAATCTGACACCCTCTTCTCACCTCCACAGCATTGCACAACACCAGTGCACAAACCTACATGCAGACAATACATTCATACACATAAAAAATAAACAAATTTTAAAAATATATTTTTTATTTTTATTTTATTTTATTTAATGTTTACAAGTGTATTGCCTGCATGTATGTAAGTGCACCTGTGTTGTGCAATACCCATAGAAGTCACAGGAGGGCACTGGGTCCCCTGGAACTGACGTTGTTAGCTTCCATGTGGGTGCTGGTTCCTCTGCAAGAGCAGTCAGTGCTCTTAACCACTGAGCCATTTCTCCACCCCCAAATTTTAGAACAATTTTAACTCTCCAGAAAGAAACCATGGACACAGTAGAAATCACTTTCAATTTTCTTTCAATCCCCCTAGCTTCTAGGCTTCCTCCTCTTTCCCTCCCTCTCCTCCTCCTCCTCTTCCTCATCCCCCTCCCCCCTCGTCCTCTTTTGTCTCCACCCTCCTCCCTCTCCTTTTCATCCTCTTTTGGCTTTTAGGATCCAACCTAGGGTCTCAGATACTGCATGCCTGCACTACCACTAAGCTACACCCTCAGATCTAAGGCAGCTACTTTCCATTTCTAGATTTACCTGATATTTTATTTAAATATAGTGTTACAGCCTATGTTTTGGGTGATTGACTTCTTTCATTTAGTATACTGTCTTCAGACTTATCTCCCGTTGCAGCACAGGTCAGTACTTGTTCTGTTTGTGCTGAATAACATTCCATTGCTTGGATGAATAAATTGAATATCCTTTATCTGAAAAGCTTGGTACCAGAAACATTTCACATTTCTTAGCACTTTGGATTTGGAGATATTTGCACAGACATAATAAAGTATCTTGTGGATGGGGTTAATAGTGTCTACTTGACAGAAT
This sequence comes from Rhizomys pruinosus, assembly GCA_009823505.1. Lineage (NCBI taxonomy): Eukaryota > Metazoa > Chordata > Mammalia > Rodentia > Spalacidae > Rhizomys > Rhizomys pruinosus. The sequence goes on along the minus strand of VZQC01011394.1, from coordinate 744,764 downwards.
TTATAGTCCACTAGGAGACAAACCTCTGGGTATGTTGGTGAGGGAGTTTCCTGAGAGGTTTAACTAAGGTGGGAAGACCTGTGCTGAGTAGGGCAGCGCCATTCCGTAGGCTCCAGGCTGAATGGAAAGGAGAAGAGGCTGGGCATGGTGGTAGTGGCGCACACCTTTAATCCCAGCACTCGGGAGGCAGAGGCAGGCGGATCTCTGTGAGTTCAAGGCCAGCCTGGTCTTCATAGAGAGTTCCAGGACAGCTGGGGCTGCAGGGAGATCCTGTCTCAAAAAGACCCAAAAAAAAGGAGCAGGCGGGTCGGCACCAGCATCCCTCTCTTAATCTGTCTCGGGCTCCTCCCCTCATGCCCTCGCTGCCATGTGGACCCTACCCTCAAACTGTGTGTGAAAACAAATTCCTTTGTTAGTTGTTTTTTCGTGGCTGTGATGATGCCTAATATAGGAACCAAGTCAAAGCATAAAATCCATTATCCTGTATCTAATGAAGGTAAGGCTGCAAAAATATTTTTAATGTCCTTATATTTTGACTGCAACCTGTCCAAGTGGATTCCTCCAATTCTGGAGCATTTCGGATTTGGGGTTTGGGGTTAGGAATGTGGAGCCTATACTGGCTTTAGTCACGTGCTCATCAGTTGATAGACATTTGGGTTGCTTCCACTTTGGGCTCTTAGGCGTAGCAGTGCTGTGAAGACTTGTGCACAGGTTCCTGTGTGGATGTGTTACTGTAGCATTTGGGATATATATCTAAGAGTAGACTGGATGGTCTGTGCGGTAACTCTATGATAAGCGCCTAGAGGAACCGCCAAACCATTTTCCAAAGTGACTCTGTCACCTTGAGTTCCCACTAGCAGCAACGAGGTTGGAGCCTCAGCACATTCTCTGTGGCACTTGTGCTCCCCTAAGCCGAGGTCACTGAGATGCACTTCTGCACTTTCTCCCAAAGGTTTTATAATGTTAGTTTTATGTTAGTACCTGTGCTTCCAAGACCCATTTGGAGTTCATTCTTGTGCATCCTGTGTGGAAGGGATCCAATTTATGTATGTAGCTATTCCGTTATCCCAGTGGGACTTGTTGGAAAGGCCATTCTTTGTTTCAGCACCTTCACTGAAAATCAGCTGCCCATAAACGTCAGGCTTTCATTCTGGACCCTGAGTCTGCTTCCTCTGACCTAGATCTTCGTCCTTACACCAGTGCCATGTCGTCCTCACTTTGGGGAGCTTTGTAATAAGATTTGAGAAGTGAGCGTTCTCTAATTTCGTTCTTTTTTCAAGGTGGTTTTGACTAATCCAGGTTCCTTCCATTTCCGCATAAATTTTAGGATCAGCCTGAAAGTTTTTTGCAAAGAAAAATTCAGGCTTTTTAAAAAATCGTATTTGATTTATTTTGTATATGTGAATGTGTGTGGGTGCCTGTGTGCCGCTGCACATGTGTGGAGGTCAGAAGACAACTTTTAGGAGTCAGCTCTTTTAGTCATGTGACTGTCAGGTTGGCACACCTGGTGGCAGGCCCCTTTACCCATGGAGCCATTTTTTTAGTGTTTCATATGTACACATCTCTGTGCCTTGCCCACGTTCCTCCCACTAGTTTCCTCTTTTGTGACCTGCCCCCCTTTCAGGTGCTGCCTGTACCCACTTCTCCAATATGTTCCCCTTCTGCCTTCATGTCACTTAATAATGTTTCTCTAGTCTTAGCATTTTAACCAATGTGTCAGAGAGAGAGAGATTCTTCTCCTGTCATGTCCATTTGGAATGCTAAATGATTCTCCTGCTTGGATATTTGTTTCTCTCCCTAGATTGGGCAATTCTGCCATGATTCATGATTGGATTTTTTGTAGTTTTAATTTAATTCAATTCAGTTTTACTTCAGCTCTTTCTTCTACTTCATAGATTCTTAGGCTTTATCTTTTGATGATATCTCAGAGTTCTTAAATATTGTGGTCAGGGGCTGGAGAGATGGCTGGAGAGATGGTTAAGAGCACTGGCTGCTGTTGCAGAAGACTTGGGTTTGAATCTCAGCACTCACATGATGGCTAACAGCCTTCTAGCATTCCAGTTCCAGGAGATCTGACACCCTCTTCTGCCCTTCAAGGGCAATACGTGACCTGAGTGCACTTTATATACATGCATGCGCAGCACTCATACACATAAAATCCTTTTAAAAAGTTGTGGTCAGGGCTGGAGAGATAGCCTAGCGGTTAAGAGCACCGACACTCTTGCAGAGGACCCAGGTTCGATCCCCAGCACCCACATGGCGGCTAAGAACCGTCTGTAACTCCAATTCCAGGAGAACTCCAGTTCCAGGGGAATCTGAGACCCTCTTCTGACCTCCGCGGCATTGCACGACACGGGTGCACAGACCTGCATGCAAAACAATACATTCATACACATACAAAAATAAATAAATAAATAAAACAAAACAAAAAAAACAATTAAAAAAAATTGTGGTCAAATCAATCTCTCTCTCTCTCTCTCTCTCTCTCTCTCTCTCTCTCTCTCTCTCTCTCTGTCTCTCTCCCTCCCTCTCTCCCTCCCTCCCTCCCTCCCTCCCTCCCTCTTCCTCTTTCTCCTCTCTTCCTGAAGCAAATTTAGAGCTTATTAGGAAAATACTTACCCAGGCATGGTGGCATATACCTTTAATTCCAGTGCTCAGGAGGTAGAGACAGGCAGATCTCTGTGAAATCAAGGCCACCCCCCAAAAAAGCTTTAATTAATTAATGTCTTTTTGAGACAGGGTCTCTCTGTAGCCCCAGCTGGCCTGGAACTCACTATATTGACTAGGCTGGCCTTGAACTCATAGAGATCCACCTGCCTCTTCCTCCCCAATGCTGGGATTAAAGGCATAAGTATTTAAGTGTGGGGGCATTAAGAGAGAGGGAGAAAAACATGTAGAAGGACAATAGCACATGCCCTAGAGTAAGTGTGCCCCTACCTCTCAAGAAGGACCTGTTTCTCCTTGTATTGATCCCTGAATGTAGTATTTCCCCAAATTTGTCTTCCATCCCTGATACTCCTTCTTCCCCTTGATCTAGTTTATTGGTGTATCAGCAATGTTCTTCACTGATGGAGCTTCATTTCTAATATCTGTACATTTCAGCACCTATTTACTGATTTGCCAAATCTCAAGTTCTCGTTGATTTTGTCAGCTGTGCGTTGACTGTCCATCCAGATCTTGAGCTGCTCTGTTTGTGTATCCTTTTTGACTCACTGATCACTTCTATAAGTAGAATGTTAAATTCCTTGGCATTTCATCCATTCCAAAATTTTTGTATTCAGTATGCAATTGATTGATCGTCATCACCTTTGGAGACATGGAGACATTGTGTTGCCTTGCTTTTATTTTCTTTATTTATGTGGTTTGTGTTGCAGTTTGCGTATCCATGGGCATGCATATTTCTTTGTCTTATTTGGGGTCTTCTTAGTGAGAAACCTTTCCCTGAGAGTGTTGGACTCAGACTGCCACACTCACAAAAGAAACCAACCAGGGGCCACAGATTAATATGAAATTTATTTAATTTGCTGGTGCACCAGAACCCAATTAAGAAAACTGACATTTTTTTTTTTCTGGGACTGTGTTACTTCACTTAGTATAATTGCTTCAAGTTCCATCCATTTACCAGCAAAGCTCATGATGTCATCTTTCTTTACTGCTGCATAGAACTCCATTGTGTAGATGTACCAGATTTTTGTTATCCAGTCATCTGTTGAAGGGCATTTGGGTTGGTTCCAGGTCTTTGCTATTGTGAAGAGAGCTGCAATAAACATAGCTGTGCATGTATCTTTGCGGTAGGATGCATCTTGTGGGTATATACCCAGGAGTGGTATGGCTGGGTCAGGTGGTAGGCTCATTTTGAGTTTTTTAAGGGTTCTCCACATTGCTTTCCAAAGTGGTTGTACCAGTTTACATTCCCACCAGCAGTCGATGAGTACTCCCCTTTCCCCACAACCTCTCCAGCATTTGGTGCCTTTTGTTTTCTTGATCTTGGCTAGTCTTATTGGAGTGAGATGATACCTTAGTGTGGTTTTAATTTGCATTTCCTTAATTATTAATGATGTTGAACACTTTTTAAGATGTTTCTCAGCCATCTTTACTGAATGGTTTCCCTCATTTGTGGATGCTAACACCAAATCCCCAATTGGTAGGCAAATTGAGCAACTCTATTATTATATTTCATTGTATCTGAAAGCAACTGTGCTATTACAATGTGAATCTATAAATGGGCTCTAGAATTGTCTTATCACTTATACTCACACATTGTAATTACCATATATAGATGGAGGAGATGTAGTCATATTCTAAAAAAAGAATATAAAGTTACATGACTTTATACCTGTATGCAAATTTACTGTTAAAATGTGAATCTCTAAATGTTCTAAATGAATCAACCTACAGTTTATTTTCAGAATTTTTAATTTTGACTTATGTATGGAGTATATATATGCATATTTTGGAATAATATAAAATAAAAAAGTATTGATAAAAAATAAAACTAACATCAAGGAAGCCAATTGTTGATGTGTCAGGGACACAACCCATTCCACGCAGGGATGAGTGCAACCTCGACTGTCTGTTACAGGACCTTTTAAAGATAAAAACCACAAACTAGAGGAATTTGGTGACATCATACACAATTGCAAGGCTATAGAAACACAATGCAAGCAGTGGTGACCTTTAAGCTGATTGGTTGTGTTTAGCAGTGTGAAGCCCCTTGGAGAGGAATGGGCTTCTTAGGGGGTAGGAAGCACTCCTTCAGGGCTGGGAAAATTCTTCCTGACCTCAGGTAGCTGTGGGAACTAGGAACTCGGAGTTGGACTATATTCTTGCAGTTAAGGTAGTCATGGGAACCAGGCTTGCTTCAACTAGATGAACTCTTTCTGACCTGGTCCTAACAAGAGCTCAGTGATGTTCAGAGAGGAGAAAAGAATCTGCACTGACAGCAACAAGCAAGATCGATGACATTAATAATGCAGCACATGTGTCAGTGCTTGGGTCTCAACTGGACAGGTCAAGCGTCTGACAGACCTATCTTCTTTGTGTACCAGGAGCCTCTGCTGGCCACACTTAGCTTTGCAGCCCGTGAGCCAGTCAGGTCCTCCCATGCTTCAGAGATTCCTGGTTTGTACACCTGGGCTGGCCAGTGTTCTAGCCCAAGGAGCGTGTCTCAAGTGTGTAGTGGACTTGGGACAAACAGAGCACCAAGGTCTATACTGTGGGGTGTCCTCAGTCCTTCCCCTCGTGTAGCTACAGACGCTCTGCAGCCAGAATGAGGCTGTAGAAGTTAAGCACTCTGCTGGAACTTAGTTCTTAGTCCACTGGTGATGAACGTCACAGCAGATAGGTGGCTACAGAGGTTGGACCGCCAGCTGACTTAAGGCTTAGGGTCATCTGTCTCTTCAGTTATTCTTGGGTGACGAGTCTGCTCCTGGCTACAGGGCAGGGCTGCTGGCCACAGCACCCTTCCTTGCTTAATCTGAGCTACCTGAACTTTTAGAGATGTCAGGCCCCCTCCTCTCCACAACTGCATTTATGGCTTTCTCCCAACCAGATGCTGTAACGTTGTCCTATCTCCCTGATTTCCAGTTTATTCCACTTTTTCAAGCTCCTCAATTAGCTCTGTCTAAAACAATAGGTTTCCGGGGCTGGAGATATGGCCTAGCGGTTAAGAGCGCCGACTGCTCTTGCAGAGGACCCGGGTTCGATCCCCAGCGCCCACATGGCGGCCGAGAACCGTCTGAAACTCCAATTCCAGGAGAACTCCAGTTCCAGGGGAATCCGAGACCCTCTTCTGACCTCCGCGGCATTGCACGACACCGGTGCACAAACTTGCATGCAGACAGTACATTCATACACATACAGAAATAAATAAAATTAATTAAAAAAAAGTGAAGTTGTAGCTGGATATGGTGGCACACGCCTTTAAACCCAGCACTCAGGCAGGCGGATCTCTGTGAGTTCAAGGCCAGCCTGGTCTACATAGTGAGTTCCAAGCCAGCTGGGGCTACAGGGAGACCCTGTCTCAAAAAGACCAAAAAAAAAAAGTGAAGTTACGTAGTTTAATTAGTTGATGTGTGTGTGTGTGTGTGTGTGTGTGTGTGTGCATTACATGACCACTAGTAGTTTATTCTTTTATCTTGACTAGTAGAAGAAAATTTCACTTAATATTGATACATTGTAATGTTCTTTTTTGGATTCTACACTTTAACATATTCTATGTGGTTTATACTTAATATATAGTTAGTTAAAAGATATTTTCCTTTTTTTTTTTTGTCTTTTTGAGACAAAATCTCTCTGTAGCCCCAGCAGGCCTGGAACTCATGATGTAGACCAAGTTGGCCTTGAACTCACAGACGATATTTCCTTCTACCAATTTTGTTTCTCTTATTTTTAGACTACAAGATAAAGTTCGAGAAACTATTGAAGCATTGAGAGTGGCTGGAATAAAAGTATGGGTACTAACTGGAGATAAGCATGAAACAGCTGTTAGTGTGAGTTTATCATGTGGACATTTTCATAGAACCATGAACATCCTTGAACTTATCAATCAGAAATCAGACAACGAATGTGCTGAGCAGTTGAGGCAGCTTGCCAGAAGGTAAGGTAGCAGTGTCTGGCCAGCGCTCTGGCCAGAGTGGGTCACCAAGTGCCATTGCCTGTCTTTTTGTTTTTTGTTTTTTATTTTAATATCTTATTATTTTTATTTCATATGTATGAGTATATTGCCTATATGTATGTAAGTGCACCTGGTGTCATGCAGTGCCTGCAGAGGTCAGAGGAGGGAGTTGGATCTCCTGGAACTGAAGTTAATTGTCACATGGGTGCTGGGACTCAAACCCAGGTCCTGTGCAAGAAGGGCAGCTAGTGCTCTTAACCCCTGAGCCATCTCCACCTCCTGTTGTCTGCTTTTTATATCCCATAACTAAAAGGTGTTTTTAGTGCTTTGATGGATGAAAAGAATCCAAAGGATTATTCCCTGGTATGAAAATCATGTGAAATTGAGATTTTGGTGTCTGTAGAGTTTGCTTAGAGCACAGACACATAATTTTATTTCCTTGGTGTCTATAAATGTTGCCATTGTGCCATCTCTGCTGACTGTTTACACCAGAATATTTACAAAGCCCTTTCTCATCTCTTTGCAGTGCTGCTGGTTTCTATAGTCAAAGTGACTCAGTTACAACTTGATAGCGTGTTTTGAGTGCCAACATAGCACCACATTGTGACATTTAATACTTTTATTGTCAGTCTGAAGCCCAATGGCAAAACAAGAAGAGAAACAGGGGGACCAGAAAGATGCCTTAGCAGCTAAGACTACCAGGTGTTTCTGCAGAAGACACAGGTTCAAATCCCAACACTCAC
>VZQC01011394.1:717661-729077 GCA_009823505.1 Rhizomys pruinosus | reverse complement strand
TATATATATATATATATATATTTTTTTTTTTGTACAAGATTATGTTACTAGGGGCTGGAGAGTTGGCCTAGCGGTTAAGAGTGCCAACTGCTCTTGCAGAGGACCCGGGTTCAATCCCTAGTACCCACATGGTGGCTGAAAACCATCTTTAACTCCAGTTCCAGGGGAATCCAACACCCTCTTCTGGCCTCTGTGGCATTGCACGACATGGGTGCACAAACCTACATGCAGATAGTACATTCATACACATAAATAAATAAAATAAAAAGATTATGTTACTAATCAGATCTAGACCCGTGTCCCCCACCCTACCCCCCACCCCACCAGAGCTCATGCATTCTGCCAAACATGCTTTTCATCTCTTTCTCAGTCTTTCTCAAAATTCTCCACGTGGAACTTGACTGTTTTGAGCAGAAGTTCACCGTTTCAGTCAGTTCTTTGATGTTGTTGTTGTTGTTGTTGTTGTTGTTGTTGTTTCCAATGTGCATCACTCCCAACTACTTGGACAAAAGCTTAAGGGGCCGTGCGCAAGAAGTATGAGCTATCTTCTTCTTACTGATCCCTTCTAACGAGGTCCTCCTTCAAAATATACATGCAAAGTGTGCCTTCTGAGAAGAATTAGCCATCTTGTTAAGGACAAAAGATCCCAGTGGCCAGTGGTACTTCCGTTCTTCTCTTTGAGGATGAACCCGTCTCCTATCATCATTAGCTGGCCTTGCGCAGGCAGAGGCTGGTGGTGGGGCTGACGGCAGGCCGCCTACTCCTCCACAGCTCTGCAAGGGTCGACTGTTGGTGCTGGTTTTCTGTTTCTCCCCCCTTGGAATGTTTCTTTTTCTTGCTGCTGCACAATTCTAATGAGATTGCCCTGGGTCAGTCATGTTAGATAAACGACGAGCATTAGAGAAATGAAAGGTCAGAGGATGGGAACACGTAAAATAAATTTTGTCTGGCTTTTGACCAAGAGAAGATGTTATGGTCCATAAACCATAAGTGTGCATGTAGTTGGGGAACAGAATTTATTATTTAATAAAAGCTCTGGAAAAGTGTCAGGAAGAATTTAGAGCTCCTGTAGGCGGGATGTAGTATAAAATTTTAATATGTGATTTAGGAATACTTAAGATCTGTTTGTTCACTAAGGCCTAAAACTGTTGATTAATTTTAAACAGTTTCACTCACTGGCTCCCATGTACTATCGAGGATCTGCCGCAGCTGTCATTGTGTATGACATCACCAAACAGGTAAGAACATCTGTCGGTGCTCTTCAGATGCCATGCATGGTGGCTGTCCTAGGAAGATCACAGCAGACATGGAACTGCTGGCGAGTCTCACCAGCGTCCTGGGAGGCTTTGCAGGGTATTAGGAAAGGTCAATGAAAGGCATGTTGGGAGTGCACGTCACCCACAGAACAGCCTATTAAAACAATGAAACAACAAACATTCATTCTGAAATAGACTGTTCATAAAGCCAAGGTCATGCTGTTAGCACTTTCCCTCAGAATACCAGCTTTTCAAGAAAGAGAATTAAGTTTTGCATGTTTCATCATTATGGGAGAATTGGTCATTTTAGTGGTTTAGTTGCACCACTCAAAGGCCAGGGATAATATGTATATGGTGGTGTGTGTGTGTGTGTCTGTGTCTGTTTGTACGTGCGTGTGTGTCTGTGTGCATGCATGTGTGTGTGCATGTGTGCGTGTCTATGTGTGCATTTGTGTGTGCATGTGTGTGTGTGCATGTCTGTGTGTGTGCATGTGTGTGTGCGTGTGTGCGTGCATGTGTGCATGTCTGTGTCTGTGTGTCCGTGTGTGTGCATGTGCATGTCTGTGTCTGTGTGTTTGTGCATGCGTGTGTGTCTGTGTGTCAGTGTGTGTGCATGTGCGTGTCTGTGTCTGTGTGTGTGTGTGTGTGTGTGTGTGTGTGTGTGTAGCAGTCATACCTCTCTCTCTGTGGTTTGATTTCCTGTTGTTCTGGTTACCCAAGGTCAACTGCTATCCAAAAATATTGAATGGGAAATTCCAGAATCAAGTCTTATGTCTCAAATAATTGTTATTATACTAGACTGCCATAATTATTCTATTTGTTGTTAATATCTTTTGGTGCCTAATTTATAAATTTAACTTTAGGCATGTACGCAGATAAAAAGAAGTATATATAGAGTTGGGTTCTCTCCACGGTTTAAAGCGTCTATTGAGGATTCTGGGATGTGTCTATTACAGATGGTTTATAATAGAAATGTATTTCAAGTTATCATGTTAAGGCTCTAGGATATTCATTATCAAATGACTGCATTGTTCTGAGGATATTTCCCCTATTTCCTCCCATTCCCTGTGGAATTTGACCGTTAGCTTACTGGTCCACTGCTGTTATAGTCTATGAGCTCTGACCCTTCCATCTAAGTACACTGTCTACCTTGGCCTCTGCCCTAGAGGAGGGGTCATGGACAAAGGACTGAAACAGATGAGTTTCTCTCCTGAACATTCATTTTGTCCTGTTACTCTTATTCTTAGGGAGTCAACGCTCTTGTTTTCAATTAATGGTACTTGCAGAAGAAACTTACAATTTTTTTTTTTGTCTTTTTGAGACAGGGTCTCCCTTTAGTCCCAGCTGTCCTGGAGCTCACCTTGTAGACCAGGCTGGCCTTGAATTCGCAGAGATCCACCTGCCTCTGCCTCCCAAGTGCTGGGATTAAAGGCATACGCCACCACGCCCAGCTACAATATGATTTTTCTGAGCTGCTTTAAGTTTTAAGTTTGGGAAAGAATCTCTTATAGGCCAAGTATAGCTTAGCTCATGTTACCTGTGTGTCTCCTAATAATGTTTTTCTCCACTGAATTAATGAGGTTTGTATTTCTGCTTGGTTTAAATGTTGTACTGAGGGGCTGGAGAGATGGCCTAGTGGTTAAGAGCGCCGACTGCTCTTGCAGAGGACCCGGGTTCAATCCCCAGCACCCACATGGTGGCTGAAAACCATCTTTAACTCCAGTTCCAGGGGAATCCGACACCCTCTTCTGACCTCTGAGGCATTGTACGACACGGGTGCACAAACCTACATGCAGACAGTACATTCCTACACATACGAAAATAAATAAAATAAAAAATTAAAATTAAAAAAAATGTTGTAGTTATAGGTCTTTACAGTGACTCATCTGTGCTTTTGGTTTAGGATTCATTTCATACCTTGAAAAAATGGGTTAAAGAACTGAAGGAACATGGCCCGGAAAACATTGTAATGGCCATCGCTGGGAACAAATGTGACCTCTCAGACATTAGGTAAGATGCAGTAACATTTTTGTGTGCGTGTAGTTCATATCGTCAATTGATGGCCCCTCACATGTGGTCAGGGTGGTGTTATCTAATCAGAATAGAATTGTGGGAGAATGATGCAAATCCAATGGCTCTGTACAATGAATATTAAATTTGAACTACCTATATGTAGTACAGCTGCATCTGTGACTCCAGCTGTGCTGAGCTGGATTGTTGTGTTATTTTTCTTGTTTCCTTTTCCATTATTGTCATTATTACTACCAACACAATGTTAGTAACATTTTCATGCACAAATGACCATTAGAATTCTTGGTATTTGCCACAGCATGTCTTTATTTTAGATTACCCAAGGATATAGTCCAGTCTATATAATGTCACTATTTTGATCTAAGATCTGAATATGATACATTTTGTAAGAGCAATTTAAGTGACAGTACCCAGGTGACAAGGGCTTAGGGAACTTTCTTGATCTAATGTCTTATTATTTTTTTCTATTGTTAGATCAAAATGCCAGAGGCTGTGTTTTTATAAAGAAAAGAGGTTTATTTAGCTTTGCCTAAAGTTTCAATAATGGGGCACTGCTGGTTAAGGTCCCTGACTGAATTATAACATGGTAGAGAAACAGGGAACGAGCCATATGCACGTTGACCACTTGGCTAGTCAGGAGGACAGAGATTCAAAGCCAGTTTCTCTTTTTTATAACAACACATTCTTTCAGGAACTAACTAGTCTCATGAGAACTACGTTAATCCCTTCTAAGAGTACCCACCATGACCTAATCACCATCCATTTATCCACCACCTAAACATTGCCACACGGTGACCAAAGTTCTGGTGCATAAGCCTTGGGAAACTTAAACTGCATATCCAAACAGAAATGTGTAGAGAGAGTGGGTTAGAGAGTTGATGATAGCTTTATCTAGCCTGTTAAGTTAGCTGTTTATTAAATGAATACTGTTTCAGAGGATGTATATTAGTTCTCCCTGACCTTAGCAGGTCCATTTCAAGACCCCATTGGATGTTTGAAAACACAGATAGTACTGAACTAAAGATATACTATGGTTTTCTCCCCAAATGTATAAGTCTATGATGAAGTTTAATTTATACATTAGACATAGTAGTAAAAGACTAGTAACAGCAACTAATAAATAGGACAATTTGTAATAATATAATATACTGTAGTTAAAGTTATTTAAAGCTTATGAATTATTTATTTTTGGAATTTTCCATTTGGTATTTTGGGTTCAGTTGACTGTGGGCAACGTAAGTCCACTGATGGGGATCACTATCAAATCAGCGTTGCCTCCATTCCCTTGGCTCATTTAATTCTCTGAAATTCCCATTGTTGATTTTCATAAAGACAACTACACCATGTTTCTGGTTTGGCTATCCAGATATGATTAAACCAAAGTTAAATAAGCATTGAAAATGGATCTCGCAAAAATTCTTAACATGACATTTGGCAAATTGCTCTGTTTCTCTGGGATTGCAAATGCCTGTATCAGATTGCATCGGGCTGGTTTATAATAACATCTGTGAACACTTCTCATTCATTTGTTTTCTTGGGTTTGGCCAAACCTTTAAACTCCCCAGACTAAGTTCAGATATCTCCTTTCCTTACTGTAATCCTGAAGCAACTGTTTGACTAGTTCCCTGCATTGGAGGGCATAGGTGGATGGAGTTAGCCTTGCTGAGAAACTTAGTTCATCTGACACTTTGTTGTGGTAAAGGGGAACTTTGATTTCTCTCTTGGGGGAATATAGATTCTGTGTGTGTGTGTAAATGTTAATGGACTAGAATTTAATCAGAAATTGGTTTTGAGTTGAATGAGATAGGACTGTTACATAGAACTAAAACCCAACTGAAATTAATCTTAGGAAAAGGAGAAGGTATTGTTAACCACAAGCCCAAAAAAAACCAAAAAACAAAGAAACAAAAAAAGCTGTCTTTAACTCTGGATTTGATACATTCCACTTTGTACAGGAAGAAATGTCTCCTGGCATTTTCCTTCTTTCCTTCCTTCTTTCCTTCCTTCCTTCTTTCCTTTCTTTTCTTTTTGGGGGGGGTCTTTTTTTTTTTTTTTTTTTTTAGGTCTTTTCAAGACAGGGTCTCCCTGTAGCCCCAGCTGTCCTGGAACTCACTCTGTAGACCAGGCTGACCTTGAACTCACAAAGATCCACCTGCCTCTGCCTCCCAAGTGCTAGGATTAAAGGCGCGTGCCACCATACCCGGCTGGGGGGGTCTTTTTGAGACAGGGTCTCCCTTTAGTCCCAGCTAGCCTGGAGCTCACTCTGTAGACCAGGCTGGCCTTGAACTCGGCGATCTGCCTGCCTCTGCCTCCCAAGTGCTAGGATTAAAGGCGTGTGCCGCCACGCCCCAGGGCCATCTCCTGGCATTTTCTATGTTTCATTTCCCCATAACATGACAAGGTTCTCGTGGTCTACAGAAGGAATGTGGCCAGTGCAAGGGGAGGGGAGGTGGGGACCTTTAATCAATGTGTTCTCCAGATGAAACACATTTGCTGCGTGTGCATTACCACCCACAGCTCAGCCACACTACTCCCAGAGTGTGCTCCAATGTGTTCTCTGCAGACATTCTGTTATGTCCCTAGCTGATTCCTACATATGCAGCCAATATGACCTGGCTAACAACCTACCTGTCACATTTCCAATGATAAAGACACTCACCATGCTTCCATCCCATGGGATGACCATCCAGGATCATCTAGCTACTGCACCAAAGGCCAGCCTCTGAAATTTGCTTTGCCCTACTTATTAGCTGGGCTCCAGTTAGCGTGGCTCCTCATGATCCTACAGTTGTTTAAAATACAGAATGGGGACCTGGAAGGTTATGGCATCTGATGGGTTTACTGTGAACGCTGCGGGCGAAGTCCCCGAGATTCTGGACAACATAGGAGATTGGCTCCGTGGTGTTTACCGCTTTGCCACTGACAGGAATGACTTCCAGAGGAACTTGATCCTCAATTTGGGACTCTTTGCTGCAGGAGTTTGGTTGGCCAGGAAATTGAGTGACATTGATGTGATGGCACCTCAGCCAGGGGTATAGACAAATACATGGAATTTCTGTGTACCCAGACTTTCCAAAAACAGCCTTCAGTCTGTGACCGCCACAAAATGATACCTGGATGGCTGCTGCAGTGATTCAGACGGGCACCTTCCTTTTCCCTGCCTGAACTCCAGTCGCCGGTCAACAGTCAGCTAGCTTCTGCCTCTGCAAAGTTGTGTACATAGTTCTAAGTTTCTGCAGAGTGTGGTCTTTGGTTTGTCCTGAGGAGTACAAATGGTTTGACATTTGAAATAAAGACTGCACACAAGGACAAAAAAATGCGGAATGTATATCTTTTATCATACACAAGTCATTTAAGAAGGCAATTGTATTTGAATTATGTGACAAAGGAAATTACTTTTCATTTTTGCAGTTCTCAGTCAAACCTCTGATCAGTTAGTGAGAAAGACTAAGGGGATTCGGGGAGATGGCTCAGCACTTGGTACTCTTGCAGAAGACCCAGGTTCAGGTTTTAGCACCCACAGTAGGTGGCTCACAACCGCCTGTAACTCCAGCTCGAGGGCATCTCTCTGGCCTTTGGGGGCACAGATGTACTTACCCCCCTCCCACATACGTACATGTAATGAAAATGTTTTATAGGATTACATTTATTTGGAGATGGGAGTGTGCACATGTGTATGTGCGTGTGTGTGTGTGTGTGTGTGTGTGTGTGTGTGTGTGTATGCCACAGTGCTTATGTAGAAGTCAGAGGACAACTTAGGAGAATTGGTTCTCTCTTTCTACCTTATGGGCCATGGAATTGAACTCAGGCCGTCACACTTGGCAGCAAGCACTTTCACCTACTAAGCTATCTTCTCAGCTCAAGACTAGTTTAATGTTAGTAAATTTAAAAATACATATATTTTTTAGTCTTTTGAGATAGAGTCTCCATGTAGCCCCAGCTGGCCTGGAACTCACTATGTAGACTAGGCTGGCCTTGAACTCACAGAGATCTGCCTGCCTCGGCTTCCCAAGTGCTGGGATTACAAGTAAATTTAAAAATTTTAGGGGCTGGAGAGATGGCCTAGCGGTTAAGAGCGCCGACCGCTCTTGCAGAGGACCCGGGTTCGATCCCCAGCACCCACATGGCGGCAGAGAACCGTCTGAAACTCCAGTTCCAGGAGAACTCCAGTTCCAGGGGAATCCGACACCCTCTTCTGACCTCCGCGGCATTGCAAGACACAGGTGCACAAACTTGCATGCAGACAGTACATTCATACACATATGGAAATAAATAAAATAAAATAAATATTTGTTCTAAATGCTCATGCATTTAAAAAAAAATTTTTTTAAACATTTAATCTATTCTTTTGAGAGTTTATATCCATAAGACTCACCTGTTTTGAGGGTGAGTTTAATGAGTCTTAATTGTTTAGTTATCATGACAGCTAATCTCCAAACACTTCCATCACCATACAAAGCACATCGTCCTTATCTATCGTCACTCCCAGTTTCTACCTCCCCCTAGCCCTTGGGAACAACGAATCTACCTTTTTGTCTCTATAAATAAGTTTTTCTGGACATTTTATATAATTGAGATCATATAATATATGCTATTTTGTTTGTTTTTTTCTGCTTAGCATAATATATTAAAGGCTTATCTCAACATTTGATGTAAAAAATTAATTGAGCATTGCTGTTGACTTGCTTTTGTGCTCTGAATTTTATTCATTTGATCTCTGTGCCTGTTCATATGCCAGTACCATACTATTTTAATTACTGTAGCTCTGTAATAGGTTTGAAATTAGAAGCTGTGAGTCTTCCAACTTCATCATGGTTTAAATTTTTTATTACATTTATTTCTCTTGGGGGTGGTGGGATAGGCATGCATGCCCCATGGCATGCGTAGAGATCACAGGACAACTTATGGGAATCAGTTCTCTCCTTCAACCATGTGGGTCCTATGGATCCTTCTGCCTCACCTTCCCGAGTAACTGAGATTACAGTCTTGCACCACCAGGCCTAGCTTAAACACATATTTTTATATTTGCTTTCTCTCTTTGAAGAGGGCAGAAGGGAGGGAGGGAGAAAGTGAGGGAGAGATACTCCTGCAGAAACCCTTCTTTAGCTAGATTTAATTTTGCAGTTATTGTTTTAATATTTAGGATTATATTCTTTTGTGACAGTTGATAGTAGTGTTCTATTTATGATAATAATACAAAGTCAGTCTTGGCTTCAAGCACCTTCACCCACTGAGCCATCTTGATGACCCTCATTCTTTGTTGTTGTTGTTGTTTTAAGACTATTTCTTTTGTATTTCCACATGAACTTTAGGATGCATTTCTCAATTTCTGCTAAAACCCAAAAAAAGGTACCTGATATTTTAATGGAGATTGTGTTAAATGTTTAGATCAGGGCTGGAGAGATGGCCTAGCGGTTAAGAGCACCGACCGCTCTTACAGAGGACCCGGGTTCGATCCCCAGCACCCACATGGTGACCGAGAACCGTCTGAAACTCCAATTCCAGGAGAACTCCAGTTTGAGGGGAATCCAACACCATCTTCTGACCTCCGTGGCATTGCACGACACGGGTGCACAAACTTGCATGCAGACAGTACATTCATACACATACAGAAATAAATAAAAAAAATTGTTTAAAAGAAATGTTTAGACCAATTTGAATATCACTGCCATCTCAATAGTACTGAGTCTTCAAATCCAGAACATGATATGTCAGCTGGGGAGATGGGCGAGTGGGTAAATCACTTGCCGTGCAAGCATGAGACCCTGTGTTCAAATCCCCAGAACTAATATAAAGCTGGGTGTGGTGTTGTGTGTCTATAATCCCAGAATTCCTGTGGTGAGGTGGGAGGCAGAGACTCTGCTCAATTAGTCAGAAAATAAATCAGTGTTACTTCTTCCTTCCCTGTATAACTGCCCTTTCTGGTTTTTTTTCCTAATATTATTTATTTTTATTTTATACATATGAGTGTTTTGCCTGTATGTATGTAAGTGCACCCATGTCATGCAGTGCTTGCAGATATCAGAAGGGGGCATCTAAGCCCATGGAACTGAAGTAACAATTGTGAGTCGCCATGTAGGTGCTGGGTACTGAACCCAGTGCTCTAACCACTGAGAAATCCCCCTAGCCCCTGGTTGCCCTTTCATTCTGTTGTTGAATTGGCCTGGTTATAACCCTCAGTATAATGTTTAATAAAAGTATTGCAGGTGAGCCGGGCGTGGTGGTGCACGCCTTTAATCCTAGCACTTGGGAGGCAGAGGCAGGTGGATCTTTGTGAGTTCAAGGCCAGCCTGGTCTACAGAGTGAGTTCCAGGACAGCCGGGGCTACAGATAGACCCTGTCTCAAAAAGACCAAAAAAAAAAAAAGTATTACAGGCGAAGGTGGACATTTTCCTTCTTCCTGATCTTAGGGTCTTTTACCATCTGTATGTGGTCAGTTATACTGTGACTGTGTTTGGGTGCATGCCTGTGTGGAGGCCAGAGATCAGCAATGTGTGTCTTCCTCTGTGCCTTCCACCTTACTTTGAACAGGGTCTCTCACTGAACCTGGAGTGCACCAGTTGGCTAGATAAACTATGAGCTCCCAGAATTCTCTTGTGTCTTCTGCGCATGCGCTAAAGTTACAGGTGTATACCACCATGCCTGGTCATTTACATGGGTGCTGAGGATCTGAACTCAGGTCCTTGTGCTCATTTCGTAAGCACTTTACCCTCGAAGCCATCTGCCCAGCCTAACTACAGGTTCTATGCGGGAGGTGAGCGTATTTATTTATTAGAGCTCTTCTGTGATACAGCTATTCACTGTCATGGCATCCTAGGAGTTCTGGCCCTACTCATCTCAATTGATTTTCTGATTTATTTTATGACTCATTTAGCAGAGTATTATTTAATTTCCACACATCTGTACCTTTCTCAGATTTCTATCAATAATTTCTAATTTGCTATCATAGTAATAAGCAATATACTTTGTATGATTTTAATAACATGAGCTTTTCTTTGTAAAAAATCAAATACATTCTTAAAAGATGACATTCAGCTGGGTGTGGTGGCATATACCTATAATCCCAGCACTTGACTGCCGGGCGTTGTGGCGCACGCCTTTAATCCTAGCACTCGGGAGGTAGAGGCAGGCGGATCTTTGTGAGTTCAAGGGCCAGCCTGGTCTACAGAGTGAGTTCCAAGACAGCTGGGGCTGCAGAGAGACCCTGTCTCAAAAAGACCAAAACAAACAAAAAATTTTTTTTAACAAAAGGACCAACTAAAGGGGCTTGAGAGAGGGTTTGGAGCCCTGACTGGTCTTGCAGAGGACCAAGGTTGGGCTCCCAGCATCCACATGGCAGCTAACAACCTAACAACCGTTCCATAACTCCAGTTCCAAGGGCTCTAACGCCTTCTTCTGACCTCCTCCGGCATTGCACTGCACAGGTGCACTTACATGCAGGCAACACATTTGTACAGGTTAAAATAATATTTTTCTAAAAAGCTGAGTGTAGTGGCACATGTCTTTAATCCCAGCGCTCTGAAGGTAGAGGCAGAGGCAGGTTGAATTCTTTGAGTTCAAGGCGAGTCTGTTCTACATAGTAGTGTTCCAGGTCAGCTGGCGCTACAGAGAGACCTTGTCTTAAAAAGATCAATAAAAACAAACAAACACACCCAAAAATTAAAGTAAAAAGGACAAATTAAAATTGAAAAGACTTAATGTCTCCAGAAAAGGCGGTGCTTTTGATTCTGCAATGGCATTTCAGGGTTTTGTTGTTTTGGTTTTGAAGGAAGAAGCCTATAGAATACTCACTAATGAAATATAAGACATGTAAATTTCATTCTTTTTTACTCTTGAATAGTGTTTTTCTACTACATTAAATTTGTTAATTGTACATTGATGTCAGTAAATAAGGAAATAGTGTCGAAGAGTTGGTTTTGGTTTTTTGAGACAGGTTTTCTGTGTAGCTTTGTAGGCCTTGAATTCACAGAGATCCCCCTGCATCTACCTTCCGAGTTCTGGGATTAAAGATGTGTTCCACCACATCTGCCCTGGAAATACTGTTTTTAAAAAGTACTCTTTTTAGGGCTGGAGAGATGGCTCAGTGGTTAAGAGCACCAACTGCTTTTGCAGAGGACCTGGGTTCGATT
>VZQC01011394.1:696392-706922 GCA_009823505.1 Rhizomys pruinosus | reverse complement strand
TCAGGAACTCAGGATGGCGGGCATAATGCTGCTGTGACACTCAGGAACTCAGGATGGCGGGCATAATGCTGCTGTGACACTCAGGAACTCAGGATGGCGGGCATAATGCTGCTGTGACGCTCAGGATAGGATGGTGGGCATAATGCTGCTGTGACGCTCAGGATAGGATGGTGGGCATAATGCTGCTGTGACGCTCAGGAACTCAGGATGGCGGGCATAATGCTGCTGTGACGCTCAGGAACTCAGGATGGCGGGCATAATGCTGCTGTGACACTCAGGATAGGATGGCGGGCATAGTGCTGCTGTGACACTCAGTAACTCAGGATGGCGGGCATAATGCTGCTGTGACGCTCAGGATACGATGGCGGGCATAATGCTGCTGTGACGCTCAGGAACCCATGGCAGCTGCGGGTGCTCTCACAAGACTGAGCCAGGAAAGAGTCAGTCACAGATGAGAGGGGCTCGCAGGGGAACTGACGCAGTGGAAGACGGCTGGGGGCAAGGAAGTCCTCAGTGTTACAGCCCCTGGTGAGCGACCTGAGCTCTGGGGCATAGTCTCACACCAGTGCCCATGGGAGTGGGCCTGATAACCCTGAGGGTCACAAGCAAAAACAAAACAAAAAGACATGTGAGTGGGTTGGGGACCTGGTAGGAGGACAGGTTGTTGGTGGCAGCGGAAGGAAGAAAGAGGTTGGAGCGAGGAATGAGGTCAGAATTCATTATATACATGTATGAAATTATCAACATAATTTCTTAAAATCTCCATCTGCTGAGACAATGCTGAAGCGATGATGAAGCTGGAATGAGGGAGTGACTCGGAGCCTGAGGCAGAGTGGATATGAGAAGATGGTCCTGCATTGCGTAGAGCTACTGCGAGTAGAGCTGCTGCTTCAAGGACGTTGCTTCCCCTCCTTCCCGCTCTGACTCCCAGCACTGACCTTGGAAAAGAGCTCTGCCCCGTCCCAGGAGCCTGGCTGCTGCTTCAAGGACGTTGCTTCCCCTCCTTCCCGCTCTGACTCCCAGCACTGACCTTGGAAAAGAGCTCTGACCCGTCCCAGGAGCCTGGCTGCTGCTTCAAGGACGTTGCTTCCCCTCCTTCCCGCTCTGACTCCCAGCACTGACCTTGGAAAAGAGCTCTGACCCGTCCCAGGAGCCTGGCTGCTGCTTCAAGGACGTTGCTTCCCCTCCTTCCCGCTCTGACTCCCAGCACTGACCTTGGAAAAGAGCTCTGGCCCGTCCCAGGAGCCTGGCTGCTGCTTCAAGGACGTTGCTTCCCCTCCTTCCCGCTCTGACTCCCAGCACTGACCTTGGAAAAGAGCTCTGGCCCCGTCCCAGGAGCCTGGCTGCTGCTTTTCTCCGCAGCATCTGCTGATACTGGGTAAGGGTTGCAAAGGGGGAACATTTAAAGATATGCCAAAATCGATGGGCTGGAGAGATGGCCTAGCGGTTAAGAGCGCCCACCACTCTTACAGAGGACCCGGGTTCGATCCCCAGCACCCACATAGCGGCCGAGAGCCGTCTGAAATTCCAGTTCCAGGAGAACTCCAGTTCCAGGGGAATCTGACACCCTCTTCTGACCTCCGCGGCATTGCACGACACGGGTGCACAGACTTGCATGCAGACGGTACATTCATACACATATGGAAATAAATAAAATTAATAAAAATAAAGATACGCCAATATCGAAAGAAAATAAGAACCTTAAATGCACTGAACACCTAGGTCCTTGGGTACATGCTGCTTGGAGCGACATAATGGCACAGAACACCTAGGTCCTTGGGTACATGCTGCTTGGAGCAACATAATGGCACAGAACGGCAGGGGAGCCCTGCTGCTCAGGATGGCAGGAGAGCCTGACACATGTGCAGAGCCAGTGACACGTGGCCTGGGCCCATTCCAGAGTTCCCTGGCTCCAGGCAGGCAGCTTGGCCTAGAGTCTAGATAGAAATCTTCCTCTCAGAAAGTCTGGGAAGCTCAGCAGGAGAATGCATAGTGTTCTGGGCCTGGTGAAGAAGTGAGGTCATTGAGTGCGGAAAGGTCAAAGCAGAAACATATAACCTTGCCTCGAATCTTTGACAGTCCATGAACACAAGAACCACAGTACTTGTTAGAAATCTTGAGCCTAAAACCCAGCCCATTGGTTCTGATTCAACAGAAGGAGGGAAGGAGGGCAGGGGGGAGGGAGGAAGGGAGGGGGAGGGAAGGCTGGGGCAATGGCTCTGCCAGTCAAGTGCTTACCTTGCAGGGATGAGGAGTTTGGGGATGCATTGAGTACCTCAGGACTGGAGAGGCAGAGACAGCCAGATCCCTGGAGCTCATTGGCCATTCTGGACTAATTGGGAACCTTTTGGCCAACAAAAATCTCTGTCTCAATGGAGACTGAAGTCCTTCCTGAGGATTAGGCCTGAGGTTATCCTGTGGCCTTCTCACACAAGCATACACACATGCTTTTGGGAAAAAGAAAAAGAAAAAGGAAAAGAGATGGGGGTTGGGAGATGACTTAGTGGATAGTGCTTGCTGCACAAGCATGGAGACCCAAGTGTAGATCCCCAGCACCCACATAAAATCCTGCATGTGTGGGGAGAAGGTTAAGATGGGTGAATTCCAGGTTCACCCTGCCTCAAAATAAAGTGAAGAGTGATGATAAAGTGCTGACCTGTGGCCTTCACAAACATGCATTGCACACATAGATGTACACACATTCTGTCTCTCTCTCTCTCTCACACACACACACACACACACACACACACACAGGAGTTGGGGATATATGCTGTTTTGTTTTGTTTTTTAATCCTTTTACAAGTGACCCAAGAGCCTTGTCTATAAAAGCATTGTTTTAAGTGCCCAGAGCTTATAGAAGAATGAGGAAGGACCAGAGTCCATTCTAGGTCTGTCCAGGCCTCTGGCTGCAGGCCACATCTGCCCGGGCCTCTCGTGTCCTCCAGGCCTTGTGGGAAACAGCCAGTGGCACACACCTTTTGAGATCCTGGTGGCCATTCCCACCATCATGTCCTCCAGCAGCAGCTCCAGCCATCTCCGACATCCTCTTACGAATCTCGTGTTGATGATCATCAGAAGATGTGTGATTAGATGGATTTAACCCCATCCGGTTAAGATGAGACTACCTCCTGGAATGTGGGCTCCCTTACACTCAACCTGAACCGGGTCACCTTTAACATAAGTCGAAAGGTCTTCTGGCAGTGACACTTGCATGAGATGGGGCCCAGGAATTTCAGCAGCCATGTCCTTTATGAGCATTGTGGCCAGTGTCCTCTAGTGTCAGAGTCAGAGAGTGAAGCATCGCCCCCTCCTCATTCCTTCACAAGCAAGATCATCTTCCTAAGCAAGTGTTAACCTGTGGCTTGGGAGAATTTACTCCTACCTTCCCACTTCCCCTTAGCAGATTCCCAGTCTGTATTTCTTTTGCTTGACCTTGTTTACCTAGTTTTGAACTTCAGACTCTGCACAAATCCCTTTGGATATTTGCAGATTTGAAACCCTTCCCATCTTTCTCAATCTCTCAATGCTACCCCTGTCTAATGGACCCTGTGGATTCAAGGTTATCTGTTGGTATTTCACTTTTTTGGATTTTCCCTCTCTTAGGGCTGAAGAAATGGGGAGGAAGGGAATTTGGGAGAAGCACTGATGGATACAAGGCCATCAGACCAGGTTTCTCTCACAAGTAGTTATCAGTGGGGAGTTACCCAATAGCAGCAGCATGGAGACAAAGACTTGGAGGACAAGGAGACCTTTCTTAGGTGATCAGTAATGAGCTTGAGGTGGCCTTGTTGTCCCTGGCCTCCTCTGCCCATGTGTCCCCCATTTACCCAACAGTGCAACCAGAAGAAACATAGGAACCCTTGGCAAGATGTTGCCTTCTCTGTGGCATGGCTGTCTGTGGGCTGACAGTACATTGTGGTCTCTTGGAGGAACACTTAGAAAGCTCACTCGAGTTGTTGCAGTGAGTCAGGAATCTTAGAGTGAAGGTTGTTCACCAAGGAAAGGGCAGCCTCGAGTAGAAGTAAAAACAGGTCAGCTTAGGTAAGAAGGAAACTGGTCTTATCAATTCTCAGCCATTCGGTTAGTAAATAGGTTTGGGTGCTTGATTTGTGTGCAGCAAAGCACTGTGAGAATTTCAGGAAAGGGCAGGAGGCTTCTCTCACAGAGCTGCTTCTGAGGAGCCAAGAGAGGAGGCAGAGAAATACCTCATGAGCAGTGCAAGACTGCATTCAATAATGCTCCAAGGGGCATAGTCCAGAGTACGTGAAAGAATTTAGGAAAGGGGCTATCTGTTCATCTAACATGACTAGGAAAGGGCAGGATGATGTGCCTCGAGCAGGGCTGTGGGATGATGTGTCACAGCAGGGCTAGCATGAGTGCCTTCTGTCAGAGGCAAGGCAAGTAAGGATGACCACGGTAAGAGGTAGGGAAGATGATCCTGAAGAACATTCGAATGACCATGAGCCCTTTGGGGCGCAGACAGAGGAGGTGTCCCGACAGCGTGCTGTGTGGCCAGGCTAGAGGGGCTGCGCCAGTGTGGTCCTGCCTCATTGCCCAGCAGCCATGTCACTGCCCTCTCTTGACCAGCTCTGGCCTTGGGCTCCTTCTTAGGGCTGTTCTTCCACAGGCAGGCACTGCCAGGTCAAGATAAGAAACCTGTTTGCCAACATCGAGGTAGGCTGAGGTGGCATTGTTGAGTTCCCAAGTAACCATAGGGCGCTAGAAGCTTCCTGTGCAATCAGCCACAGAGGGGGGCCTGCTACATCCCAGAGCTCCCCACAAGCCAACAGTGCAGCAAAACCACCGGACGGCTCGCATTTGTATTGACATTTCTAGAAGATTAAAGATATACTTAGAGCCTGGGGTCCTTGTTACAACTACAACCCCTGCTCTCTTTGCAGTAGATGGAGTGAACATGTTTGGTTTTTTTTCTATAATAAAATTGTGTGCAATTAAATACTTTACTAAAAATTAAATTATTTTCACTTCTTACATATGACCCTAAAACTTAGTCTAGTCTTGTGAACAACAACAAAACAACAAAATGGGCACAGAATTGTCTTTAAAATTACACAAACCAGGGGCTGGAGAGATAGCCTAGTGGTTAAGAGCACCGACTGCTCTTGCAGAGGACCCAGGTTTGATCCCCAGCACCCACATGGCAGCTGAGAATCGTCTGTAACTCCAATTCCAGGAGAACTCCAGTTCCAGGGGAGTCTGAGACCCTCTTCTGACCTCCGCGGCATTGCACGACACGGGTGCACAAACCTATGCCTTCCGATTATCTATCGCACAGTGACTGCTGTCGTCATAACCGGAGTGTGTAGATGCATCGAGCAGAAGATGCAGGTCTAGCGTAGTCATAATAGTGGCATTGTAAGTGGCTCATATTAAGCACAAACACGATAGCGAAGCGAATCTGAGTTTGCTGCGTTCGGAGTCGAGTAATATGCGTGAGGGCACAAGCTAGATGCCGTCTATGAGATGGATGGGAGTTCTCAGAGAAGCTCGCAGTGTATGAGCGGATTAGCGCATCGTCGTGAGTAGCGATCTGCGACAACATGAGGTATCAAAAGAGTCTACATAACAACAAAACACAGAAACAACCAAAAACACTAAAGAGCTCTACAACAAAAAAAAAAAAAAAAAAAAAAAAAAAAAAAAAAATAAATAAAAATTTGAAAAAAGAAAATTTACAACAAACCAGCCAGGTGTATGGCACATGCTTTAATCTCAGCACTTGGGGAGGCAAGGAGGTAAGGCAGATCTCCGGAAGTTCAAGGTTAGCCCTGGTCTACATAGCGAGACAGGCCACAGGCTACAGGGAGACTGCTGTCTCAAAAGACAAAAAAAAAAAAAAGCGGGCGTGGTGGCACACGTCCTTTAATCCTAGCACTTGGGAGGACAGAGGCAGGTGAATCTTTGTGAGTTCAAGGCCCAGCTGGTGTGAGCAAGAGTGAGTTCCAGGACAAGCTGGAGCTAACGGGGAGACCCAGTCTACAAAGAAGACCAAAAAAAAAAAAAAAAAATATATATATATATATGAGTATATATATTTATATATACCTATATATACATGTATATATATACATATATATATACATGTATACACACACACACACACACACACACACACACAAACCAGGGCTGGAGAAATGGCTCACCGACTGCTCTAATAGAGGACCCAGGCTCGATTCCCAGTACTCACATGGTGGCTAACAACCTTCCAAAACTCCAGTTCCAGGGGATTCGACGACCTCTTCTGACCTCCATAGGCATCATTGTACAACGGGTACACTTACACACAGTCAGGCAATACATTTATACACATAAAATAAAAAATAAAGTTTAAAAATGTTAAAAAATATATACAAACCAGGGTCAGGTGTGGGGTACACACTTAATCCCAGCACTTGGGAGGCATCTCTGTGAGATAGAGGCCAGCCTGGTCTACATAGTGAGTTCCAGGCCAGCTGGGGCTGCAGGGAGACCCTATCTCAAAAAGGTGGTGGTAGTAGTAGTAGTACCAACCATCTGGGCGTGGTGGTACATGGCTTTAATCTGAGCACTCTGGAGGCAGAGCTCTGACAGTTCAAGGCCATCCTGGTCTATATCGTGAATTCCAGGCCAGCCAGGACTGTATAGTGAGACACTGACTCAAAAAACCTAATACAAACCAAATAGCAGAATTTGAGATCCTAAAAATCCAATGTGCTCTGAATACTAAAAGCATAAAGCCAAGACTAAAAATAGAACAAAAACCACAGAAAGGCCCAGCAATATCCTGGCAAATCTTAATGCATATAGCAATCTCTTCATGGGAGGTGAGACAGAAGAGACGTGCTGTTGCAGAGTGTGTCCTGTGTTCTGGGATACAGCCATGTTCCCGCATCTTCTGATACTGAGAAGGGGCACATTATCCAAAGCAGAAGGAAGTGGCTGGACACTGAGCTCTCAGAAAGCCCAGAAAAAGCATCCTGAATCTTTCTCCAGTTACAAACTGTTTTTAAAGAAGAGTCTATAAAACCCTGTGTGTATTTTAAAGAATGGCATGTAATAAAATGAACAGCTGTGTAGCTTAGCCACCAGCCTTCCTCTCCAGCTCTATCTGCTTCTAAACATAACCACTTTCCTAACTCTAATGAAAATCACTTTTGTTTTCCTTCTGCTCTTACATCTGTGTTTTCATTCCTTAACAATAGATTGTTTGCATTTGCCAGCTTTTGACCTTTATGTGAATGAACTACTATGGTGTCATGTGATGAGTGTTTCTTATACAAGATCAGCTTGTGAGATTCACCCAGTAAATAGTAGCTGTACTTTGTACATTTTTGTTTCTGAATGGGGTTCTACTTTGTGTGGACACCCATCTGACAGCTGATGGACATTTGGGTTCTTCCTGACCTGTGTTTTTTTTTTTTTTAAATATTTTTTTATTATTAATTTTATTTATTTCTGTATGTGTATGAATGTACTGTCTGCATGCAGGTCTGTGCACCCGTGTCGTGCAACGCCGCGGCCTGTGTTGTTTTAAACATTGCTTCTTGGGTGTCCTTGTCCATATCTCACAGTGTCATGCTTAAGCATGTCTCTAGACTGTAGTGTGTGACAGTTTAATTGGCTCACTTATAAGATGTGTACATGCACGGTTTTACTAGGCAAGGCCAGTGTTTTTCAGACTGGATACCAGCAGTGTGTGAGACTTCCTGCTGCTCTACATCCTTGCCAAGTCTTGTGAGGCTTCTGAGTATGTAGGAGTCCCTGACAGCAATTTCAGCTCACATTGCTCTTGCTGCCAAAAAGTAGGCACCTTTTCATCTACCCACTAGCCATTCAGGTTTGCTCTTGTGTGAAGTATCTCTTCAAATCTTTACCGGATTTTCTGTTAGGTGGTTTATCTTAATCTTGTTTATTATGATTATTAAAATACAGGCACTAAATGCTGTTCCTTTGTCATTACAAATACCTTCTTCAGGCATGATGGTGCACACCTTTAATCCTAACACTTCAGAGGCAGAAGCAGGAGGATCTGTGAGATCAAGGCCACCCTGGTCTACATAGTGAATTCCAGGCCGTTAGGGGCTCCAGGGAAACTCTATCTTTGAAAAACTATATAGGGACTGGAGAGATGGCTTAGTAGTTAAGAGCACTGGCTACTCTTGCAGAGAACCAGAATTTAGTTCCCAGCACCCAAATGGTGGCTAACAACTGTCTGTAACTCCAGTTCTAGGGGATCTGACTCCCTCTTCTGACCTCCTCAGGCATTGCACTTGCATTCATACAGGCAATACACCTATACACATAAAATAAAAATAATAAGGGGCTGGAGAGATAGCTCTGTAGTTAAGAGCACTGGCTGCTCTTACAGAGGACCCACGTGGTGGCAAACGACAGTCTGTAACTCCACGTCCAGGGGATCTGATTTCAACTTCTGACTCCACAGGCATTGCATATCCTACCTACATGTAGGCAAAATACTATCATAAACATAAACTAATAAATCAAAACACCAAAATATTAAAGTGTATATATATTGAAAATATATAGTTCATACATATATGGAATCTTCAGGATGCTGGGGATATGGCTTAGCCGTCAAAAGTACCTGCTGTGCAGGCATGGGGACACGAGTTTGGATTCCCAGCACCCAAGTCAAAAAAAAAAAAAAGCATGGTTGAACCCATTTGTAACCCTAACCCTGGGGTAAAGGGGAAAGGGAGCCTGAAGCTTACTAGCCAGCCAGTCTAGCTTATCAGTGAGTACTAGCTTCAGTGAGAGACCTTGTATCAAAGGCTAATGTGGAGAGAGCAATCAAGGAGGACATTTGACATCAACCTCTGGCCTCCACACAAGACATGTACACCTACATATATGTGTACACACACAAATAATATACATAGAGATGTTTTTAAGTTTAGGTCTTTAAACTCAGTGTTGTCTCTTCATAACACTTCCTTAGGTATTTAAAAAATTTATTTTTATTTTTATTTTATTTTATGTGTACGAGTGTATTGCCAGTATGTATATAAGTACACCTGTGTCAGGCAATGCCTGAGGAGGTCAGAAGAGGGCATCAGACCCCCTGAAACAGTTGTTAGCCAGGATTCAAACCTGGGTCTTCTGCAAAGATACCTTGTTACGCTCTTTTTTGTTTTTTTTTTTCTTTTTTTTTTTGGTCTTTTCCCAGACAGAGTCTCCTATATACCCAGCTGTCCTGGAACTTGCTATGTAGACCAGGCTGGCCCTTGAACTCACAAAGATCTGCCTGCCTCTGCCCCCAGTCCTAGAATTAAAGGCGTGTTGCCACCATGCCTGGTGATACCGGTACTCTTAACCACCGAGTCATCTTTCCAGCCCCCTTCCTAGAAGTCTTATACAATAAGAGTTCTCAGTTATTTTTCCATTATGGTTTGTTTCTTTGTGGTGGAGTCTTTTTTTTTTTTTTTTTTGTTTTGAGACAGGGTCTCCCTTTAGTCCCAGCTGGTCTGGCCCTTGCTATGTAGACTAGGCTGGCCTTGAACTCACAGAGATCCACCTGACTCTGCCTCGAGTGCTGGGATTAAAGGCATGTGCCACCATGCCTGACTTTTGCAGGGAGTCTTTTTTTTTGTGTGTGTGTCTTTTTGAGACAGGGTCTCCCTGTAGCCCCAGCTGTCCTGGAACTCACTCTATAGACCAGGCTGGCCTTGAACTCACAAAGATCCGCCTGCCTCTGCCTCCCGAGTGCTAGAATTAAAGGCATGCGCCACCACGCCCGGCTCAGTTGTCTGTCTTTAAATCATATGGCATTGCCTTTTTCTACTGTCTGCCTTTTCTCCTGTAGGTAGCTAGTGGCTTGCTGTTATTGGTTGCAAAGCTATTCCTTCCTTGACTGACATGCAGACCTTTTGTAGGCTGGTGTCATGTGTAATCTATATACAGATCTGTTTCTGGATCTCTGTTCTGTTCTCCTGGCTTACTTGTTCATCCTTATCCTAATGCTGAATTAATACAGCTTTATCATAGGTCTTGGTAAGCGATCTGAACTTAAGATGTGCTCTATAATCTCTAGACAGTAATTTTTGGTCCCAGGGAAGTTTTAATAGTCCTTAAAGGATCTGTAATGGTGTGGTGGAAACTGGGTTTATTTAATACTTCCTGTTAGAATACAGTAGTTATTTATTTTCTTACTGAAACTATTCCAGTTTTGGCTCTTAGGAGCTCTTTCTGTTAACCCTTATGTCCCCTGTCTTGTGATAGATGACCACCATCTTGTTTTTTTTAAATGTTTCCTATTTCTTGCCACAGTAAGATGCTCCAGGCTTATCTTATATATATTTTTGTCTCCAGCTCTTTCTTCAAGGAGCCCTGGTTTCTTTTATTAGAACATGGCATAAAAACCCACAATCTGGATGTCAGGTGTGCTCATTGCTGTGAGGTATCATTGCTTTTCAGCCTCTTGATGAGCAGAGCTAGGAAATACATCAATGTGTACTAACTTCTTTCCTACAGACACCTCCTCCTCCTCCTCCTCCTCCTCCTCCTCCTCCT
>VZQC01011394.1:631477-695541 GCA_009823505.1 Rhizomys pruinosus | reverse complement strand
CCCAGCCCTCCCTCCTCCTCCTAATCCCCCTCCTCCTCCTCCGCAGCCGCCCGCCGCCGCCTCGTTCCCCCTTGCTCCCGCCTCATCATCCCCCTCCTCCGCCTCGTCATCCCCCCCTCCGCCTAGCATCCCCCTCCTCCTCCTCATCCCCCGCCTCCTCCTCCGCATCCCCCCCCTCCGCCTCCGCGTCCCCTGCGCGCCGCCTATCTAATCTCCCGCCTCCTCCCCCGCATCCACCGCCGCCTCCTCCATCGTCCGACCGGCTTCCTCCGCCTCCTCCTTGTCCTCCACCTCCTCCGCCTAGTCCCACGCCGCCTCCTCCTCGTCCCCCTGCTCCTCCTCCTCGTCCCACTGCGCCTACTCCCTCCTCATCATCCCCCTCCGCGTCCTCCTCATCCCCCTCACCTCCTCCTAATCCTCCTCCGCCCCCTCCTCATCCCCCTCCCTCTCCGCCTCCACCCCCTCCTCGGTCCTCCGCAGCCCACTCGTCCCTCCTCTCATCCCCCGCCTGCCTCCTCCTCATCCCCCTCCTCTCCTCCTCCCTCATCCCCCGCCCCTCCTCCTCGTCCCCCTCTGCGCCCTCCTCCTCATCCCCCGCCTCCTCCTCATCCCCCGCCTCCTCCTCCGCATCCCCCTCCGCCTCCCGCCTCATCCCCCCTGCGCCTCGCCTCGTCCTCCGCCCCTGCGCCGCCTCCTCCTCCCGTCCCCCTGCTACCTCCTCCTCCTCCGGCCCCCTGCGCCTCCGCCTCTCCCCCTGCGCCATCCTCCTCCGTCCTCATCCCCTGCTCCGCCGCCTCCGCATCCCCTGCTCCTCATCCTCGTCCCCACTGCCCTCCTCCTCCTCTCCTGAATCCTCCCTCCCAGCGCTCTCCCCCTGCTCCCCTCCTCCCTCTCTCCTCCTCTGTCCCCCTGCTCCTCCTCGCTCCTCCTCGTCCCCTCTCGCTACGCCCCCTGCTCCCTCGTCCGTCCTCGGCCCCTGCCCTTCCTCTCCTCACCCCTGCTCCTCCACTCCTCGTCTCAGCTCTCCTCTCCTCCTCCTCACCTGCTCATTCCCTCACTACCCTCCCTGCTCTCCTCCCCTCCGTCACCCTCCTCCTCCTCCTCAATCCCCTCCTCCTCCTCCTCATACCCCTGCTCCGTCCTCCTCGTCCCCCTGCTCCTCTTCCCCTCCGCCTCCGCCTCCGCCCTCTCCTCCTCCTCCTCTCCTTCTTTCCTTTTTTGGGACAGGGTCCGCCCTGGAGCCTTAAGCTGTTCTGGAACTTACTCTGGAGACAGGCTTGGCCTTGAACTCACAGAGATCCACCTGCCTCTGGCTCCCAAGCGCTGGGATTAAAGGCGTGTCCCACCATGCCTGGCAGATAACTGCCTCTTAGTCATTTCTGTTTTTACAATCTGTGTCTATGTTCAGATACACAAGTTTTTCCTGTTGACGTTTCTGACTTTTTAGAACCACAGGCTTCATTCTAACCTTTGGAGTCCAGGATGGAGTGTCTTAAAAATGTTTGGTGTAGTAGGAGATTCCTGTTTCGTAAAGATTTTTCCTAGAAGATTGATTGGTTTTATTTGTTTTCCTTTCTTCTACCATCCAGGAGCTTCAGAGTTTTATAGTGCAGCTTCTGTTAGGAACTGAAATTTTCCCTGTGGTAAATTCCAGACTACACATTTATGGAGTTGATTGGTGTTTTCTCTCTGTTTTTCACCTGGAGAGTGGGCAAAAAAAAATGTATGTTAAGATTTTCTTGCCGGGCGTGATGGTGCAAGCGTTAAATCTAGCAAGTGGGAAGGGCAGAGGGCAGGTGGATCTTTGTGAGTTCAAGGCCAGCCTGGGTCGAATAGCAAGTCCAGGACAGCTGGAGCTCAGTAGACACGGTCTCAAAAGACCAAAAAAAAAAAAAAGATTTTCTTAAAAGGGGTGGGTGTGTGTGTGTGTGTGTGTGTGTGATATGCACGTGTGGTGTGTATGCAGATACACTTACCTGTGCATGCCAATGTAGAAGCCAGAGGTCAACTTTGGTAAAATTCCTCAATTGCTTCTTCACTCTCCTTTGTCTTCATCAAGACAGGGTTGCTTGATGAACCTAGAGCTCACTATGGCTAGACTAGCTGGCCAGCAAGCCCTGGGATCTGCCCATCTCTACTGCTCCAATTCCCAGACTCTGGGTTTCAGGTGTATTCCACTAGGCTTGGCTTTAGATGGGTGCTGAAGATCTGAACTCAGGTCCTTTTGCCTGTACCACAAGCACTTCATCCATAGAGCCATTTCCCTAACCCTAAAAACAAATTAATCATCCCTACCCTGAACTGAATGCTCACTGTATGATTAATCTTAGTCCCATAGAAAATGCTCCATGGGATGCACTGAAACAGCCAAGTTAAGGAACTCATCCCGGGCTCTGGGGCTGGGAGTAAAATTACGGGGCTGGAGAGATGGCCTAGTGGTTAAGAGCGCCGACTGCTCTTCCAGAGGA
The DNA here is from genome assembly GCA_009823505.1 of Rhizomys pruinosus. Taxonomy (NCBI): domain Eukaryota; kingdom Metazoa; phylum Chordata; class Mammalia; order Rodentia; family Spalacidae; genus Rhizomys; species Rhizomys pruinosus. The sequence continues at coordinate 693,073 of VZQC01011394.1, read as the reverse complement.
CCCGGGTTCGATCCCCAGCACCCACATGGCAGCTGAGAACCGTCTTTGACTCTAGTTCCAGGGGAATCCGACACCCTCTTCTGACCTCCAGGGCATTGCACAACACTGGTGCACAAACCTACATGCAGGCAGTACATTCATACACATACAAAAATAAATAAAAAAAAAGAAGTACAATTACTAACAGAATCTATAATGCACAGTCTTCAAACTACTGAGAGGGAGCAGTTGGTTTGTTCACTCAGGATAAATAGAGCTTACAGTTCTTCCTGGTTTTCTCTGGCTCCTTTAGGACTAGCCAGGATTTCTGTTGGAGAAGGGGTCTAAAGAAGCAAAGCAATTTCCAAGTTTCTTAAGAGAATCCATGTTTTCTGTACAGTCTTCCTTTTTCATGAAAAACAGCCCATTTAAGACTGTTGGCCAGGAACCTGACACTGCTTGCTTGAACTTGACACCAGGGATTTGGCCCCAGGTGAATAGCTGTTCCTGACAACATTATTAAAGCAGGCAAGACCCCATGGGAACAGCAGGTCTTCCCAGGGTACCCATGTCAAGTGCTTTAACTAGAAGAGCGTAGGTCTTTGTAATGGGTCATTGTCCAGTTAGGTGTTTACTCTGAAGGTGGTAGTTATTCTTTGTTCATGAAAAAGAAGTTGATTTGGGTTTTAGTTCCTCTGGCAGGTAAATTGATCTGAGGGTCCCTAAGAACTGTAGAAGCTGCTGCTTGCGGGATCTTTAAAATGGTTGCCTTGTCTGTGCCACACAGACATTTGGGGGATTTAGAGAAAATAGGAGCTAATGGGAGCATAACAGACTCCGATCATTCATCTCAGTGGTGCTTCAGGGAGTGGGGGGTAGGTGTGAGAATCCTCTTTGTGGCAAAGCAGCCTCCTCGGCTCGATTTGATGGAATGTTGTGACGGATTCCATTGCTCTTGGCTAGAACACCTTAAACATGTGGGATGGTTTTGACAAAAATAGTTCCACTAGGCATTCATCAGTCATCTCTGGCTCACTGCTGCTGTGTTATGAGTGTGTATGCGTGTGTGTGTGTGTGTGTGTGTGTGTGTGTGTGTAAATGCATGCACATACTCACATGCATACTCCCGTGTCCATGCATGCCACAGCACACATGTAGAGGTCGGAAGAAAACCTGAAGAAGTCAGTTTTTTTCTCCTACCATGAGGGTCCCAGGGATTGAACTCGAGGTGTCAGGGTTGGCAGCAAGTGATTAATCTGCTCAGCCATCATGCCAGCCCTCAATTGGCCTTTTTGGGGACCTAGAGGGTGTCTTTTTTGAGTCAGAGTCCTCCTATAGCCCCAGCTGGCCTGGAACTCACTATGTAGGCCAGGGTGGCCTTGAACTCACAGAGATCCATTCTGCCTCCTGAGTGCTGGGATCAAAGGTGTGTGCCACCATGCCTGGCTTGGTTGGTCTTTTAAACTTGATCTTGGAACATCTGAGGGAGAAAATACAAATACAGGGAAAAATGTTTACAGGAGATGGTGTTATATTCCAAGAATGTAGCAGAGTATGAAGTGCTTGGCTTTTGCTAACACTGGAGTTGTGGAAATATACCTTCCAGAAATAACTAGATTTGTTTTTGGAAAAGTTTATCTCAATTGTTTTTTCTTCTTTTTATTTTCCACTGTAAAATGGTGGCGGAGCAGTGGCTATTTTATTGTGCCCTTCATATGTTCTTCTTGATCCAGATTACCAAAGTCTTGGTTTCATAGTCAGGTTGTAAATGGGATGGAATGGGATGAAGCATAAAAAGCAGAAACTTGGGGCTGGAGAGATGGCCTAGCGGTTAAGAGTGCCGACCGCTCTTACAAAGGACCCGGGTTCGATCCCCAGCACCCACATGGCGGCCGAGAACCGTCTGAGACTCCGATTCCAGGAGAACTCCAGTTCCAGGGGAATCCGACACCCTCTTCTGACCTCCGCGGCATTGCATGACACGGGTGCACAAACTTGCATGCAGACAGTACATTCATACACATACAGAAATAAATAAATGCCGGGCGTGGTGGCGCACGCCTTTAATCCTAGCACTTGGGAGGCAGAGGCATGCGGATCTCTGTGAGTCTGAGGCCAGCCTGGTCTACAGAGTGAGTTCCAGGACAGCCAGAGCTACAGGGAGACCCTGTCTCAAAAAGACAAAAAAAAAAAAGCAGAAACTTGGTGCTTTAGAGTCCACCCTGCCAGGATTATTCTCAAGCTTCCTAATGCATAAGAAGTTGCTTGAGGGTGGGGAGGGGCTGGAGAGATGGCTCAGTGGTTAAGAGTGCCGACTGGACTGCTCTTGCAGAGGGCGGGTTTGATTCCCAGCACTACATGGCTGAGAACCGTCTGAAACTCCAGCTCCAGGAGAACTCCAGTTCCAGGGGAATCCGACACCCTCTTCTGACCTCCAAGGCATTGCACGACATGGGTGCACAGATGTACATGCAGATAGTACATTCATACACATACAGAAATAAATAAAAATTTTTAAAAAAGTTGCTGGGAAGCAGGCTAACACACACAGAATCCTGGGGCTGATATGGAGGCATTCTGATTCAGTACGTCTGGGATACAGAGCTCTTGGTGTCTAATAAGCTCCAAATAATCAATGGTATAGGTGAGCATTGATGCCCAAAGAGTTCCTGGCTGTCCTCAGAGGATGTCTGGAGAAGGCTTAGGATGATTGTGTAACACTGAGGAAAGGGGGTCTTGGATGTTCTTACTCCATGACTTTGTTTTTAGCATTAAGGTATTTAGTTGTTTTTTTTTTTTTAACTTAAATATTTGTTTCTGGGCAAATAAAGGCTTTTCTGTATCTGTTTCAATGTGCCTGAACATGTCTTAGAAGACATGATTCATCTCCATGAATTCTGGGGTCATGTAGTTCTCCCACAAATATAATATATAATAGCAATACAGATTTAAGTTTAACAAAATTTAAATGAAAATCAGTGTAAAAAAGCAGTAATTGAATTATCGGTCTTGGCATAATTAGCTAGTTGGGTAAATGAGAGAAAATAAATGAAAGATGGAATAAAGATTAAATGTCAGGCGAACGTGATAACCACTACACTATGGAAACTGATGCCTGGAATAAAGATGAAATGTAAAATAATAAACTATAAAAGTTAGAACAAGTGAATTTAAAAAAATGTTGGAATTAGAACTGTTTAATCATGGTATAGACCTCAGAAGGTATAAGATAAAATGAATAAGCCTAACCATGTAAAAACTTCTATCTGGCAAAAATCAAGGTCTAAATACAAGAGACAAGTGAAAAAAAAATGCAGAAAATGTTTCACAAAAAGCTGGTTTCTTAATATGGATAAAATACTTATAAATCAGTAAGAGGAAAAAAGACATAACACCAAAAGTAAACTAGGCAGGGAATATTCATAAGAATATTACAGAAAAGCATATCCGTGGATTATGAAAAATTATTTGCCATCTTTGAATTTAAAAAATTATTAAGAATTTGGGCTGGAGAGATGTCTCAGTGGTTAAGAGCACTGGCTACTCTTGCAGAACTCTTCCAGGTTTGATTCCCAGCACTCACATGGAGGCCAACAGCCATTTGTAACTCCAGTTCCAAGGGAATCTGACACCTTTGACTTCCGTGGGGATTGCACAACACAGGTGCACTTACATACATGCAGGCAATATACTCATACAAATAAAATAATAAAATATTTTTTTAAATTACTCAGAATTAATGTAAGTTTTTTAATGTAGAGTTTTTTGAGGCCGGGTCTCTCTGCAGTCCCAGCTGGTCTGGAACTTGCTATGTAGACCAGGTGGCTGGCCTTGATCTCACAGAGGTCTTCTTGCTCCTGCTACCTGAGTGCTGGGACTAAAGGCATGCACCACCACAACTAGCTAATGTAATTTTTTAATTAAAAAAAAAAAGCACAAAATATGAAGCAGTTCTACTCTTGGGCCTTTATAAGAATGAATGTGACTTGCCTATGGAATATTGGTCAGGTAGAAGCCTCTCTGGCATTTGTATCATGTCCTCTGTCCTCTGGAAATTTTGTAAGAAAATGGCGCCATGTTGTCATCTTTGCCGAGACAGCTCTGTGCAGATTTAACCAAGAGAGCCTGAACACACTTGCTGTGTGCCAGGTGCTGCTCTGAGTGTTTCTTGATACCAGCGTTCCTAGCCCTGGTGCTGTAAAGCCTGGTAGGGTGAGTGCAGGAGTAAGACCCAACCCAAGAGAAGTAGACACGAGGAACATTACCCTTTTGCATCTTTTTAAAAAAATTTTATTTATTTATTTATGTGTATGAGTGTACTGTCTGCATGTAGGTTTGTGCACCATGTCGTGCAATGCCGCGGAGGTCAGAAGACCGTGTTGGATTCCCCTGGAACTGGAGTTAAAGATGGTTCTTAGCCACCATGTGGGTGCTGGGGATTGAACCCGGGTCCTCTGCAAGAGCAGTTGGCGCTCTTAACCGCTAGGCCATCTCTCCAGCCCACCCTTTTGCATCTTGAGCAATGCTTGGTGCCCTAGCCTGTTCACATCCTCACCTGGGTGCTTTTGTCTAGGCTGCTTGTGTTTCTGGCCCAACACTCATGGCTAAAACACTGCTTTGGGGGGGGGGGGTTAGAGAAGGGGGTTTGGGTGGAGGAGGAGCCTGGGAGCCAAGAACTGCCCACAAGAGCCCTCAGGAGGAGGGAATACTGTTTTGCTTGAGGTCTACTAAAGGACACCCACACACACACTCCTGGCGGGGCTTCTGGGCTCCCTGGTGTACCAGTGTCCTTTTTCCCTGCCACTGGGGGTGGAGGCCCATGGACCCAAACTAGTGCTGTACAGTGAGTCAGCTGCCCTGTTGCTAGGTAACATCCATGCACAACAAAACAAAGACCCCTATTGGGCAGCATAGGACTGTTGAGAATTCTACAGCTCTTAAGAATGCAGTGTCCCTGATCTCCCTCCCCTGCTGAGAAGCCGCTGGGTACAAGTGACCAGCTCAGGGCTTTCTTCCTGAGTTGAAGTGACACACACCGCTGGCGGTCATCCAGACCTTGGTAAGACCAGGTTGATGAACAGAGCTGGGCCCACAAGGAGCCTGCCCTTTGGAGTTACCTTCACCCCTGAAGTCCCCTCCCAGCCTACTTGGAAGGGTGGGCCACCACCTGGACTTGTCTAGTTGACATCAGCACTGACCAAATTCCTGACTTACTCTTCTTTCTGTGGGTGGCAACGGAGGTGATTTGTCATCCAGCATTAGTGTTTCTTGATTGCCTCCTAGGTGCCAGGTACTGTGAGGACACTAGAACAAAACCCAGTGCAGGTAAAGCCACCAAGGCTGTCCCTTAAAATGGAAAGTGATCTGGTTTCCCTTTAAAAATGCCATTTGTCTCTCTGGTTTCTTCTCTCTCTAGGCATTTGGTCTTGTTGCTTGCTTGTTTGTTTGTTTGGGAGGTTTTTATTTATTTGGCAGAGTCTCAGTGAACTGAGGCTGGACTCTTGCACTCAAACTAGTGATTTTCTGAATTTGGGTTTTTAAAAAATCTTTTTACTATGTATTGTACTATGCATCTGTAATGCCCACATTCTGGAGTGTGGAGCAGGAGGATTGCCCTAAGTTCCAGGCCAACCTAGGCTATATGTTAAGAGCCTATCTCAAAAACTAAAGGGGAGAGAGAGAGAAAAGAGAAATCACTGTTACCAGCCTTTGTAGTTTAAGCCAGACTCCCATTTAAAGAAGTCTAGTGAGTGGATAATTTGATTGCACTTCTAGAATAGTACACCTATTCTAGAAGTGCAATCAAATTGCACTTCTAGAAAGAATAGATGTGAATTGTGTTAGAAACTTTGCTATCTGCAATGAGCTAGATCCTAGCACACTCCTAAGCACATGGTACAGTATTTCCATCGATGGGGAAGAAGACAGAGCTGAGCACAAGTGGGCCCTGTGTTCCCTCCAGCCAAGGAGCCCGTAGTGCTTGGCAATGAGACCAGGCAGGTCCCAATATGTGCTATCGGATAATCCCACAAAGCCAGAAGACAATCTTGGGATATCCTAATGAGATGGCAAGTGCCAGGTTCTGTTCTCAGAGTCTGCATGTGTTAAGATTTTACTTAAGTGAGGCTGCAGTGTGTGGTACAATGTAAACAAGTCCTTTTCAAGATCAATCAGCTTCCTAAGACCAGAAAAAAGAAGTAATCATGGAAGCCTGTCCAATAACCTGACAAGAGGGTCAGTACTGGCATATCAGATCAGAGAGTGTGAGTGCTAGGCAGTCACCAAAGGAAGAGGCAAAGGTGGTGAGGTAAAAATAGGAGCTGGAGACAGACAGACAGACAGACAGACAGACCTAGGATCAACCATGGCCCTGCCACCTTACCACTCTGTCGAGGTCATGAAACACTTGGGATCCACAGTTGCCCACTTTCTAAAGCAGGCAGAAACCTGTCTAGCAGGACCACTCTGGGAATAACGTAAGGCAGGGCAGAGTCTATCAGCATGGTACTTAGCAGAGTACTACCCAGCTTTTCTTTCTGATCCAGTCTTTATGTTCCTGAGATTAATTTCATAGGTTAAGGAGTATCAAATTTTGGAGATCAACCACTCCAGATGTGTCATGTTACATGGCCAGCCTATGCCCCAAATATGACAATGTGCTTTCCCGAAGCATCAAGTCAATTTAATGACAGAATCAGGATTTAAACTCAAGCACATCATCTGCCTTCAGCAGACCCAAGACTGATGATTAGAGCCAGGCCCTATTCAAAGTTGCTGATGTCTCACCACAGAGTTCATTGGCTCATCCTCTTCATTTGCTCCAGATCACTTTGTCCTAATGAGACAGCTGATTGGGGGGCTCTTGCTTAGGCCATTTCCAAAGCACCTTCACTGATCTCCCTGGGTGTGTTAGTTGCTAGAGTTACTATAACCAAATGGCACCCAAATTGTTTCCTCACAGTCCCAGAGACTGGGCCTTGAAGATCAGAGTGCTAGCAAGGTAGGTGTTCTGAGGCCTCCTCCTGGCTTGTAGGTGGCTGCCATCTTGTGTACCCACATGGCCTCTTTTTTGTATCTGTGTGCAGAGAGAGGACGGGAGCGCCCTTTTTTTTTTGTTTGTTTTTTTTTTTTTTTTTTTTTTTTTTTAGTCCCAGCTGTCCTGGAACTCGCTCTGTAGACCAGGCTGGCCTTGAACTCACAAAGATCCGCCTGCCTCTGCCTCCCAAGTGCTAGGATTAAAGGCGTGCGCCACCACGCCTGGCTGGGAGCGCCCTTTTCAAATAGGACACTAATCATATTGTACCCAGACCCTACACTATGACTTCACCTACACTTAATTAGCTCCATATAGAGCCAGCCCACTGCTCTCATATAATCACATCGTAAGTTAGAGGCTCAGCATGGGGATTTGGCAGTGCCACCATTCAGTTCACAACACTGTGTGTGTGTTTGTCCCTCCATCCTTCATGAGCCATTCTATTCTGAAGTGTTTCAAACAGGTCTGTGGACAATAAACAATATGAACAGTTAAGTACATAAACAAGAAGTGACACCTACTGTCTGGTCCCCTTTACATCTCTTCTTGCCATATGTTAGCCAAATCCAATAAATGTAGAAAGAGCCAAAGTTCATATGAGAAAAATGAAAGAAAAGAGTTAAAGTGAGTAAATCAGATTCATTCAGAAAGCGCATGTGAATAGTTTCTTTGACTGCTGGACATCTGAATGAGGAACAGAAACAGTGAACCTTTGACGTGCTGGCATTTCTCTGAAGGAGAATTACATAGAGTAATATATTTTGAGGAAAAATTTTTTTTTTATTTTTATTTTATGTGTATGAGTATGTTGCTTGCATGGATGTAAATACACCTATGTCCTGCATTGTCCACAGGGTCTAGAAGAGGGTGTTGGATCCTCTGGAATTGGAGTTACAGACAGTTGTTAGCCACATGTGGGTGCTGGGAATCAAACCTGGGTCCTCTGCAAGAGCAGCCAATGCTCTTAGCCGCTGAGCCATCTCTCTAGTCCCAGAAAATTGTTTCTTAAGAAATATTTCTTTGAAAACTTTTAAGTAAATAACATCTTGCTGTAGTTCAACTTTCTCTCGTTGATGATGTATATGTATGGTATTTTCAATTTTTGTTCTGTCACAAAGCTGAATTAACCATCTGTGTATCAAAACAAAACAAAACATAAAACATCCACGGTCCAGACCTTAAGACATACAAGGTCAGTCTTGGGAAACCGTCTCACAGTGACACTGGAACAGTGTTATGAAGTAGTGTGCTCAGGCTGTCGAAGGACAGAGCAGCTCTGTTGGACAAAGGTGCACAGAACTGAACTCCGTGGGAGGCCAGGTGGACAGCTGCGCAGTGAACAGAGAGGGCATGTGGAGAGAGGAATAGGTGTGAGTTCCACAGACAGGCCCAAATGCGCAAGTCTGTGTGGAATGTCTGTCACTTCAGGATGGAAACTCTGGGACAAGCCTGTAAGGGAGACATTGTAGTTCTTGGTCCTGCCCACGTGCCTTCAGCCCTCCTTCCTCCCTCAAACTGACGTGTATTGACGCATCTGATACGGGAATGAAGTCTTTCCCCAGCTCTCCAGCTGTCCTGCTCCTCCAGCCCCGCCTGTTTCCCATGAAGGGTGGACCCTTGTTCCGGTTCTCAGTCTCCATCCTGAGCACTCAGCCCTCTAGTTTCTAGCTGTTTGGCAAGGTATGGCCTTGGGTTGCCAAAACACAACCCACAGCCTGTGAGTAGAAAGAGGGGGAAGGAGATCGGAGTCTATGCTCTCCAGCTTCTAACATTTTTAGGATTCTATGTGCAGCGTGGCCTAGAAATTCTAAAGTAGGTTTTTACCTTCAAATTTGACTGCCTAGTGTTTGTACCTTGACTTGGACTAGCTAGTCTCAGTTTAACTGTTTCAATGCCTTTCACAATACCCAACACACAGCAGACTCAGTATCTGTTGAAAAGAGTGCTCAAAATTCTGGAGACCATGGTCCCCCATAGTCATAACTGCAGAAGGCAGTTGGCGGTCGGTGCCCTGGCTTCTGAAATAAGAGTTCACATATGTTCACCACTGTACGTGACTGAGTTTGTTCTCCCTTTCCCAAAGGCTCTTCTCTCAGGATGAAGTCACATCATTTTGACACCAACCAGTGCCTTACAGACCTCCCTCAGCACTGTCATTAGTAATATAGTTCTGTTATAAAGGATGCAACTCAGCAACGACCAAACAGAAGAGAAGCACCGGGCTTGGTCTGAGGAGAGAGAGGCAGGAGCTTCCAGCTCGCTTTGAGGGCTGTGTATTCTCTAACCTGAGGCTCTCTAAGCCTTCTGTTCAAAAGTTTTTTGGTTTTTGTTGGTTTTGTTTTATTTTATTTTAGGCTCATTATTTAGTCATGCCCAGAGGTTGGAGGTGGGGCTAGAAATTCCAATCCTCTAACCTCATCGTTGGTTTCTCTGGCAAGCAGCCCAGTCCTCTAGCTATCTAAAGGCTGCATGCTCTCAAATTCAGGTGTGGTCTGCAGGGGCTCTTCATAAAAAACAAGAGACCTTCCTGTTGCTCAGAAGCTCACCAATACGGGGAGCTCTGTGCTGGGAAACCCCAGGCAAAGACCATATATGCACATAAATTTTAAAATTTTATTTTGTGTGTATGTATGTATGTATGTATGTATGTATGTGGGCATGAGCATGCCACAGCATGTGTGTGGTCAAAAAACAACTGTGGGAGCCAGGTCTCTGCTACCATGCAAGCTCTGGGAGTCCTACTCGGGGTGCCAGGCTTGGTGGCAAGCACCGTTACCCACTGAGTCATTTCGCCAGCCTATGAACTTTTTTTTTTTTTTTTTGGTCTTTTCGAGACAGGGTCTCCCTGTAGCCCCAGCTATCCTGGAACTCACTCTGTAGACCAGGCTGGCCTTGAACTTACAAAGATCCGCCTGCCTCTGCCTCCCAAGTGCTAGGATTAAAGGCGTGCGCCACCACACCCAGCTGCCTATGTACTTTTTATTAAGCACATTAATGACCACATTTCGGCAGACTGAAGAGTGGTTGGTCCTTTGTTTATACTAGAGGGACTTCCACTGGCTTTCCAGACTGTACAAATATTCATTTGCACAGTGAAAGGAAATAAGAAACTGGTAGAATCCATTCTCCATGTGGGTGCCAGGCCATAGGCACCCACACATCACACAAAAACATACAGAGAGAGAGAGAGAGAGAGAGGGAGAGGAGAAATACATAAATTTAAAAATATATGTAAATATAGGCTGGGGATATAGTTTGTTGGTAAAGCTTAACATGCATGAGGCCCTGGGTTTGATCCCGAGTAACATGGACTGGCATGTGCACACATACACCAACATATCTAGTTTTACAGATCTTAATTATTATTAATTCTAGACTCAGGTAGCAATCTCCTCCTCAAAAGGTTCAGCCTGCTCCACCCACCAGCCAATCAGGTTATGTTTACAGCCAGAGAAAAGGAAGTGAGGTAGAAAGAAGAAATGAGGTAGATTGACAGCTGATTGATTACAGTTCATATCTGTCTTATTTGAACATGATTCAAACAGTTTAGGCTACAGTGTCTGTACATAGCAAGCCAGGTTACAATTCAGCATCTATGGCCAAATAAAATGTATGTATGTATGTTATACAACTGTAGGCCAAACATAATAATTCTCTTCAGCAGGTGGATGAAATCTACCCCTCCCTCCACTCCACCTTGACTCTCGATTTGATAGTTTGAGATATCTTGAGCTCTACATATTTTTTGCCTATGGTGATGATGGAAAGAACAGCCCGTAGGGCAGATGCCATGGATGGTTGCATTCTTAGTGTTTTAGAGGAACAATGTGGGCCAGTTAGAGGGACCAGGGTGAAACATTGCTTGCATTTCTCATTAGTGATGTCATTCTAGGCAAGTCATTTCTTTTTTTTTTTTTTTTAATTTAATTTATTTATTTATGTGTATGAATGTACTGTCTGCATGTAGGTCCGTGCACCTGTGTCAGGCAATGCCGCGGAGGTCAGAAGAGGGTGTCGGATTCCCCTGGAACTGGAGTTCTCCTGGAATTGGAGTTAGAGATGGTTCTCAGCCACCATGTGGGTGCTGGGGATCAAACCCGGGTCCTCTCCAAGAGCAGTTGGTGCTCTTAACCGCTAGGCTATCTCTCCAGCTCCAGCAAGTCATTTCTTTACTAGGACTCATTCTAAACATGAAAGCAGTCCAAAGTGTGCTTTTTTCTCTCTCTCTCCATTTCAAGGTCCAGAAGAACTGGCCTTGCTTGGCTTACGAGCATCTGATGTCGGATTATATCACACAACAGTGACCACTTTGCTCTTACCTTAATCCTGGCAAAATCCATGCTGCCTTATCCCACAGTTGGATGGCTCCAAAGGCAAGTTGAGGAGACATTGTAATCATGTGTGATTTTTCACTCTCCTGGATTCTCTAAGGCTTGTGTGATTGCCAGGTGCCTCAACCCCATGTACAGGTAGAAAGACACAAGCGACAGCTCGCCTTAACTACCTTATGTTGGGAAAGAGGTGAGCCTTGCCTGTATATGTAGTTTGATATCTTTATCAAAAATAGCCTTCTTCGGGAAGAAAAGATGGTGGTAACATGCTAAACTGAACAGAAAAAAAGCCTTTGGGAACCTTTTGAGTATAAAGGTTATTCCCACCCCAAAATCAAGAATAATCTTTGTCCGAGGCAAGGCCTTATCTCTCGTGGATACTGAAGAGTATTCTGAGGTATCTGCAGTAAGAAAGACTCAGGAAGTGCTGACTCCCAGGGATAGCCTCAGGAAGCTTCCTTCCTCCGTCTGGCTTAGCCTTGGGTCACCTGTCTTTAGTTTGGCTCTGTTTGGACCCTTCTCCAGCTGGGACATGGAAAGTCCTTGTCGAACACTTTGGACTTCATAAGGAATTTGAATGCCAAGGTGTACTTTCCGTGGAACTTACGCAGCAGTTGAAGGGAGAAGAGGAACAGGAAGGAGATGGTGCAGTCTCCTCACTCTTCCAGTTTCAATTTTGCACACACCCCTTTTTCCTATAGCCATCCTTTCAGTCAACTCTATTATCACTCCCCTTTAGCATTACAAGAGCTTCCAGATTCTTCTCTCTAGCCCCTTAGTTTCTAGTCCATTTCCTGTGCTGTTTGCCATGACTGTGGACATGTCCCTGTCATTTGCTATCTTTCAGAGGCCATTGGCTATAAGACAGGTATGGTGTGGCTTCCTGCCTTCCTGCCACAACTCCACTGGTCCCTCCTGTCTCTGTGTGTCCGCTCTGACCTTCTGTCCATTCCTTTGTAAGCACCATGGCACTCATGCAGTAATTCATGTGTGATCATGGTAATAGCAGGGTGCTATTATCAAAGGTAGATCAGGGTGCTCTATCTCCTTAGGCCTTTGCTTGGGCTGCTCACAAATTTTCAGCTGTGTTTCCACTTGCCTTCATGGTTACACTTAAGATGACCCTTTCTAAGAAATTTCCCAGATTCCAGTGGGACTCTAAATGCATCACGTTCCATCCCTGAAGCACTGTGTGTTAAAATCTTGTGTGTTTTGTCTCTGGTCTAAAATGTAGGTCCTGGAAAGTGGGGCCTATGTTCACCCTAGCACCTAGAAGAGGATCTGCATTCAAAAGCTGCTCAATAAACGTTCACTGACTAATCACAGACTCTCAGAGAATAAAAACTGTCTTCTTTAAATCTCTGGAGTCAGCTCGGCGTGGTGGCGCATGTCTTTAATCCTAGCACTTGGGAGGCAGAGGCAGGCGGATCTTTGTGAGTTCAAGGCCAGCCTGGTCTACGGGTGAGTTGCAGGACAGCTGAGGCTCAAAAAGACCAAAAAAACCGAAATAAATCTCTGGAGTCACCATAGCATCTTCACATTGAAAATAGATGGATCAATTCCTTGTTAGATTGTTATGTCCTAAAACCTTTGTTAAAAAAAAAAAATTCCTGGGCTGGAAAGATGGCCTAGTGGTTGGGAGTGCCGACCGCTCTTGCAGAGGACCTGGGTTCGATCCCCAGCACCCACATGGAGGCTGAGAACTGTCTTTGACTTCAGTTCCAGGGGAATCCGACACCCTCTTCTGACCTCCTTGGCACTGCACAACATGGGTGCACCAACCTACATGCAGACAGTACATTCATATACATACAAGAATTAAAAAAATTAAAAAAAAGAAAATTGTCAAAAAAAATCCTTCAAAAGGTTAATATCTAGGCATGCCTTATTACATCATGGCCACAGACTTTAATTTCCAACCATCAGATCATACTGCATATTTTCTCTTTGTGAAAGATGACAGAGTTGTCCCTCAGCATTGCTGGGGTTGGTTCTAGGAGCGCATTGGGCTACCCAAGTCCATAAGCCCCTTAGTATTTGCACAGAAGTTGCACCCCCCCACACCATACCCACACCTGTATATTTAAATCATCTCCAGATTACTTTTTTTTTTCTTTTTTTTTTTGGTCTTCTTGAGACAGGGTCTCCCTGTATCCCCAGCGATCCTGGAACTTGCTATGTAGACCAGGTTGGTCTCAAACTCACAGAGATCCTCCTGCCTCTGCCTCCTGAGTGCTGGGATTAAAGGCATGTGCCACCATGCCCAGCATCTCCAGATTACTTCTAATAATGTTGTGTAAATAGCTATTATACTGCATTGCTTAGAGAGTGATGTCAATGGGAAAAGTCTGTACTCATTCAGTATAGATACTTTGTTTTTTTCCATCTGCAGTTGGTTGAACCTGAAGATATGGCAGAACTGGCATATATAAAATGTGCCACAAAAGCTTGGCACACATGCACTAACAGTGTTGTTATTGCTAATGTTGAGTCATGTGTTGGAAATGAAAGGTTGAAACCAGCCTTCCTGAGTGGTTTGTGCTGTTGTAACCTCCATATAGACTCCCATAGCCTGGTTAATTGGGCAGAAATTTGTGGACTCACAAAAATGGAGCATAGAAAGTTCACTCTGCAGACACCAGCAGGCTTGGTAATTCTGATTCCAACATAACACTTGGCATACTTTGTCCTCTGCCAGGGAAAACACATTATTTTCACAAGTGGAAGGGCAAAGAATGAAAAAGGGGGGGAACTCCCCCATCAAAGCAATCCCACCCCTGAGAGTGGAGCCTTCCAGCTTAATGGGGGGGGGGAATCTCCCATCAAAGCAATCCCACCCCTGGGAGTGGAGCCCTCTAGCTTAATAGGGGGGAACTCCCCCATCAAAGCAATCCTACCCCTGGGAGTGGAGCCCTCCAGCTTAATAGGGGGAAACTCCCCCATCAAAGCAATCCCACCCCTGGGAGTGGAGCCCTCTAGCTTAATAGGGGGGGAATCTCCCATCAAAGCAATCCCACCCCTGAGAGTGGAGCCCACCAGCTTAATGGGGGGGAACTCTCCCATCAAAGCAATCCCACCCCTGAGAGTGGAGCCCTCCAGCTTAATAGGGGGGAACTCCCCCATCAAAGCAATCCCACCCCTGGGAGTGGAGCCCTCTAGCTTAATAGGGGGGGAATCTCCCATCAAAGCAATCCCACCCCTGAGAGTGGAGCCCTCCAGCTTAATGGGGGGGAACTCTCCCATCAAAGCAATCCCACCCCTGAGAGTGGAGCCCTCCAGCTTAATAGGGGGGGAAATCTCCCATCAAAGCAATCCCACCCCTGAGAGTGGAGCCCTCCAGCTTAATGGGGGGGGGACTCTCCCATCAAAGCAATCCCACCCTGAGAGTGGAGCCCTCCAGCTTAATAGGGGGGGGAACTCCCCCATCAAAACAATCCCACCCCTGAGAGTAGAGCCCTCCAGCTTAATCTCCTCTTAAAAAACCCCACCTCCCCCCATTTGTGGATGCTAGTACCAAATCTCCCAGTTGAAAGCAGTTATGTTATTGTTATATTTCTTTTTATCTGAAAACAACCGTGCTGTTATAATGTGAATCTCTTAACGGGCCTTAGAATTAACTTACCACTTACTTTCAGACATTGTAATTACCGTATATGGGTGGAAGGTATGTATTCATATTTTAGAGTAATATAAAATTAAAGGGAAAAATGTGAATTCCTAAGCATATTTCAGAGTTAACATACAGTTTATTTCTGGAGGACATAATTCTGGTACATATGTGATGTTTATATAGTTATATTTTGGAGCAATACAAATGGGAAGGAACAACAACAACATAAGGACTTGGTCAAAAAACTGATTGATACAGTTAAATTCTGCCCCAAACAATAAACCTCTGCAGAGAAAAACTTTAAAAAGACTGAGAGAAAGATGCAGGACATGTATGGCAGAATGTATGAACTGGGGTGGGGTACGGAGCAGGGAAAGGGGAATGTGTTTAAATTGAACTGAAAAATGATGTATGAAATACACAAAACATTAATAAAAGTATTTTATTAAAAACCCACCGCTTACTACTTTTAATAATGGCACTTACCTTTCAGCATGACTTTTGAAGGGGGCAGACATTGAAACCCTAGCCCTGCCCTGGCTCTGCAAGCCGGAATATACATAGGCAGTACTCAGAACCATTTTCTGACCTTTCCTGGAATTTATTTCTTCTGTGAAAATGGGAGCCCTGTTTTATATAGAACGTGGAGTTTGTCTCTGTGGTTGCTAGAGACCAAGTTCTAAGATGTATCTATAATCTGTTTTCAATAGTTGTTAAGCAGTTGTTATTTTATAGGAAAATAAGAGTCGTTTCCACAAGAGCAGCTTGTTTGGTCCCTGGAGTCCTCATGTTTCACAAATGAGATTCATTCTCTGTGGGTTTGACCTCTTTTCCAGGGAGGTTCCCCTGAAGGATGCCAAGGAATATGCTGAGTCCATAGGTGCCATCGTGGTTGAAACAAGTGCAAAGAATGCTATTAACATCGAGGAGCTCTTTCAAGGAATCAGTAAGTACCTGTGGTGATGTTTTCAGCCTAACTTAGTTTGCATTTTTATGTTTCAGGGAGTCAAAGGATAAGCTTGTATAGCTCTAAAATGGAATTTTTCTATGTGACTTTATGTGCTGCTAGGGACAAGCCCTGAAGAGCTTGGTTTGAACCAACTATAGGAGCTCCTACAACTATGCATGTGTTAACATTTACCTCTTTCATGCCTTCCAATTCTAAATTTCCATAATTCTGTGCCTTAACCTGTTCATTCTGCTTTGTGGACTAAAGTAAAGCAATCATATCCCAAGAATAAAATTTATGTTCATAATTACATTTGTAATTATACTTCCAGTTAAAAATTAGGCTGGGTGTGATAGTGCACGTCTTTAATCCCAGCACTTGGGAAGCAGAGGCAGGTGGATCTCTGTGAGATCAAGGCCAGCCTGGTCATGTCATGAGTTCTAGGCTAGCTGGGGCTACAGGGAGAGCCTATCTCAAAAAAAATTTTTTTTTATTTATTTATTTTCTTTTTGAGACAGGGTCTCTCTGTAGCCCCAGCTGTCCTGGAACTTACTCTGTAGACCAGGCTGGCCTTGAACTCACAAAGATCCGCCAAGTGCTAGGATTAAAGGCGTGCACCACCACGCCCGGCAAAAATTTTTTTTAAGTTTTAGACATTCCATAGCATTTTATTTAGTATGTTGACAGGAGTAGAGATGAAAAAAATAGACAGTGATGAAGTATACGTTCAAAGTCACCCATTAAGATGAGTAACAAAATAAGGGAACTTTTAGTGCTTTCTTTTGCCAGGTATTTTTCCACAAAGAAATGTCTCTCTCCATGTGACCTGAAGTTGGAAACTGGGGAGGGGGTTATTTGTAATGATTGTGTTACCATCTGGTACTCCAGGTTGTGACAAGTGACAGCTCTCTGTGGGGAGCCAGCCCTGGGCCCTGTGCTTTTCTCTTGTGGTATTTTCCAGTGAGTGATCCTAGCCCTGCACTGTTCACCTGGCATCGCTGTGCTGATGCAGTTGTCTGCAGCTCTGAGGCCCACCAGATTCACCCTCCTAAGCTCTGGTCAGGACATGATGTTCAGACTTCTGTCAGAGAAGTGCCTGCTGACCCAGATAAAGGGAAACTGCTCACAGCCCCTGAAGTTCATCGGAATGTAATAAGGAGGCTGGGAGAATTCCCCATGTTCAGTGAGACGTCAGCATTGCAGGGCCTGGGAACCCTCACCAGTTACCAGGCATCCTCGGATGTCTTGGCTCTGGGCAGTCCAGAAGGGCTGGGGACCGTCGGCTTTGTCATCCACCTGAAGTCATTACTGGTAGAATTTATGGTCCTTGGCGCCTAGGACAGAGCTGGTTTCCACTTTACTGGTTTCAGGCCATTACTTTGGATTCTGAGAACCACATTAGGGAACGTTTTGTTTCTTTACATTGGCTTGAAGGAATTCGCTGGAGATGGAGAACTCTGACCTGGTAACTTTCACTGTGTGAAAGCTATTGAAAGAAATATGAAAAAGCCAGGTGTGGTGGCCCACACCTTTAATCCCAGAACTCAGAGTGAATCTCTGTGATTTCAAGGCCAGGGTGGTCTATATCAAGTTCCAAGCAGCTGAGGCTACAGGGAAACCCTGCCTCGAAACAACAACAAAAAACATGAACAAGGATGCTGCCGGGCTTCTCTGCACAGCTGGGGATCCCGTCACCCAGCGTCCCAGCTGCCGCCTCTTTCCTGTAGCTGGTCAAGGATTTTTCCTGCTGCCAATTACCTCTGTGACAGAGAAACCTCAAGCTCATTGACCGGAGTGGCTAACCTTATTTGCTACTGTTGTGATTTGGTATTGGACACCCCATGTTCTCACAGTATCAGCTCCTTTTGTAATGGGCTAGATAGGAGCAGGTACACTCCTTCCCCAGTGGGCAGGTGCCCTCTGTACATCTTTCTCTATGGGAGAGCCTGCAGAATTTGGTTTGAACTCCCTACATGAGCTTGATATTACCCCAGAGTCAGCTGATTCTTTTCTGGTAGTATTGGGCTTTTCTGTCATTTTCAGCTATTAAGCATTTTTTTTTTTTAAGTGTTTGTTTGTTTGTTTGTGACGAGGTCTCCTTATATAGCCCAAGTTGGCCCTTGGTTTGTGGCAGAGCTCCTCCCTGTGCCTCCTAAGCACTGGGATCACAAGCTTGAGCCACCTTGCCCTGCTTTAGGCAGTTGTACTGAGCTACCATTACCACCTCCCATTTGTACAGCTTCGCCAATTGTACAGACCCTGGTTTCTAGCATGAGCTCTTTGGTTCAAACACAGTGTGTTCAGCTCCCAGTGCTCAGGAGGGTTGTTTCAGGATCCTCAGGAATACCAAATCTATAGATGCGTGAGTCCCTTATATAAAATGTATATTTGCATGAGCCCCTTATATAAAACATATAGATGTGTGAACCGCTTATATAAAATGTATAGATGTGTGAGCCCCTTATATAAAATGTATATTTGCGTGAGCCCCTTATATAAAACATATAGATGTGTGAGCCGCTTATATAAAACGTATAGATGTGTGAGCCCCTTATATAAAATGTATAGATGCATGAGCCCCTTATATAAAATGTATAGATGTGTGAGCCCCTTATATAAAATGCATAGATGTGTGAGCCCCTTATATAAAATGCTATCACCTCTGTGCATGAGCACTTGGTTCCCCGAATACTACATCATCTCTAGACTATTTATACCCAAAGCGAAGTAAATGCCATAGAGATGGTTGTTACACTGCATTGTTTAGGGAATAATAACAAAAAAGAGGCTGTCTGTGTTCAGTACAGACATAGACATCCATTGTAGACCCAACTCTGTTTTGGTGGAGAGTACAACCAACCAAGAATCAAAACCTGAGGAACCAACTTGTCAAGGTGGCACATACCTTTGATCTCAGCACTTGGGAGGCAGGTGGAGGCAGGAGGATCTTTGTGAGATGAGGGCCAGCCTGGTCTATGTAGTGACTTCCAGGCTAGCAGAGGCTATAGGAAGACACTGTCTCAGAACAAAACAGCAACCCCTAAACCAACTGCCCCTGAGGAACAGTCAGGTACAGAAACCAATTATAATAATGTTTCATATATTCATCACTTGCCATTGCTAAAACCTGTGTTAGCTCATTGCTGTGCCATTCATCCTGTGAAATAGGTGCTGCTCTCATCCCTATTTTACTGAGGAGCAGGCTTGTGACTTGCTTTGTGTCTCGTAGCTAGTGAGTGAGAGGCTGGTAGCAGAGAGCAAGTGCTGGACATTGAGCACATGTTAACCAACAGCTTTAAGTCTGGGCTGTGCCTCCTACTGCACACAGCAGTTTTCTGGTAACATTATTCAGGGTAGTGGAAAACAGGAAATGACTAAACTCCAGAAGTTGAGAAATGGTTTATTTTTTTAAATCATGGTACGCTAATATAAACAAGTGATTAAAAAATGAGAATGTAAATCGTTACGCACTGAAAAAGACAAATCCTGTGTGTAACAAAAGCTTACAGAGCAGTGTATAAAAAAACGATGTTTCCATGTAATCAAATCATGTAATATATACAAATGATGCATTGCTTCAAGAGTCTTCCTTGGAAGGTTGCATAATTAAATGCCAACTGTTATTTTGTAATGATGAGATGGATTCCAGGGACCTTCAGAAAAATGACTTTACGATGGAAAATATCAAACATGTAGTGCACAAGTAAATGCACACATAACCAGGGAGCCCCCTTTCTGTACCTCCTCACTTCTTATTTCTTTGAAGGAAATCTCAGAAATTTCATCTCTAAATATTTTCAAATTAGGTAAATGGGCAATTTTAATAGCTGTCAGGCTGCAGGAGGGGGAAGGGATGGTTAAGGCACAGGGGATTTTCAGGGCAATGAAATGACTCTTTTTGATGCTGTAGTTATAGAGACTTCATTAAACATTTATGAAAACTCATAGAGTGAACAGCACAAACAGAACCCCATATAAACCGGGCTGCACTTAGTAGGGTGGGTTAGTGTTAGCTCATTAGCTATAACCAATGCTCAGCACTAATGCAAGATGTCATCAACAGCAAAAGCTTGGAGATGAAGACGGAGAGCTATACGGAGCCAAACTGTTGGGAATTCTCTGTACCACAGAAATAGCTTTTAGAAAGTTTTTCAGTTTCAGGATATGAGAGAGAGAGAGAGAGAGAGGATCTGTTGGGCTTTAAAAAAATTTTTTTTTATTAATTTTATTTATTTCTGTATGTGTATGAATGTACTGTCTGCATGCAAGTTTGTGCACCCGTGTCGTGCAATGCCGCGGAGGTCAGAAGAGGGTCTTGGATTCCCCTGGAACTGGAGTTCTCCGAATTGGAGTTTCAGACGGTTCTCGGCCGCCATGTGGGTGCTGGGGATCGAACCCGGGTCCTCTGCAAGAGCAGTCGGCGCTCTTAACCGCTAGGCCATCTCTCCAGCCCCTGTTGGGCTTTTTTTAAAAGATATGGTGGCGCATGACTTTAATCCCAGCACTCAGGAGGCAGAGGCAGGTGGATCTCTGTGAGTTCAAGGACAGCCTGGTCTACAGAGTGAGCTCCAGGCCAGCTGGGACTAAAGGCAGACCCTGCCTCAAAAATACCAAAAAAAAAAAAATATTCTTTGTGTGTGCCTGCGTGTGCACGTGCCACACATGTACACATGCCCATATAGACTAGAAGAGAGCATTGGATCCCCTGAAGCTGGAGTTACTGGAGGTTATTAGCTGCTCAGTGTGGGTGCTGGGAACCTAACTCTGGAAGAACAGCAAGTGCTCTTAACCATCCAGCTGTCTCTTAACTATGGGGGCCATCTATTTAGCCCCTGGGTTGGGTATTTTTTTTAAGTGAAGTCCCATTGAAATCTGACAACACTGTCTCTGTTGTCACTGGTTGGGGGTGACGTCCCCTTATTTTCCTCTTGTTTGGAGCTTTCAGTCCTGCAGCCTTTGCTTTGGCTCCTTAGACATTTTTTAAAAATGTTTTAGTTTTTTAACCAGCATATAATATGTTGTGTACTATTATAACATATTCAAGTAAAATGTGTTTTGCGGTTAGGGTTTTTTTTTTTTCTTTCTTTCTTTTTTTTGAGACAGGGTCTCCCTGTAGCCCCAGCTGTCCCGGAACTCACTCTGTAGACCAGGCTGGCCTTGAACTCACAAAGATCTGCCTGCCTCTGCCTCCTGAGTGCTGGGATTATAGGCGTGTGGTGGTTAGTTTTGTTTTGTTTTGTTTTGTTTTGGTGGTTAGTATTTATTTATTTATTTATTTATTTATTTATTTATTTATTAGTTTCTGTATGTGTATGAATGTACTGTTTGCATGCAGGTCTGTGCACCCGTGTTGTGCAATGCCGCAGAGGTCAGAAGAGAGTGTCGGATTCCCCTGGAACTGGAGTTCTCTTGGAATTGGAGTTTCAGACGGTTCTTGGCCGCCATGTGGGTGCTGGGGATCGAACCTGGGTCCTCTGCAAGAGCGGTCTGCGCTCCTAACCGCTAGGCCATCTCTCCAGCCCCTGGTGGTTAGTTTTTAATTAATGCACAGTGCTGTGAATCAAGCTGTGGTAGGCAAACATCAACCATTGAGCCACACCCTCCGGCTCCCTAGATGTCTCACTTCAGGATTAGGGGGTCTCCACCTTGATTCATGTTCCCGTTTCCATTCCATGCTCATATCCTGCCTGGCATTTCCCTGTGGTTCTCTCTGCCCCTTTCTATTTCCCCCTTTGCAGTTACTGTAGCTCTCATAACCCTGGATCTGAGTTTTTATGGGTCTCCTATCAAGTGCACTACCTGCCTCTGCCTCCCAGTCCGTCCTTTAAAGAATCTTAACTCATTCCTCACCAGACTTTATCCTAAAAGTCAAGGTTTTCTATTAATTCTAGTAGCATCTCTGTTATTCTCACCAGAGGACAATTGCCTGGAGTGACCCCTTGTCACTTGTGTACGCTGTTCTGCGGCCTTAAGATAGTATCATGTGACAGTGAGCCACGCCATCATTCCACAGAGACCCACCCCTCTCAAAGCATAGGGTTGGGGGTCATTATCAAGAGTAAAACTTGTTGTATTAGACCTCCTATCTGGATGATTTGGAGTATCAGGATCAGAAACAATGTTCCATAGTAACTTCCAGAAGCAGTGACACCAAGTGAAAGACAGCCAACCCATCACAGAATGGAGTAAAAGATGAAGGCAGACAGCAGAAGTATTCCAGAGGAGTCAGAGTACACAGGAAGTGGCAAAGTGTAGCTGCAGGAAAGCAGACTGCTTGGTTCTGTGTGTTTTAGCACTTCACAGCAGCTCCAGCCTGGCTAAACTCATAGGCTTGGAATTTTGTTTGCGCATCTTGCATTCCTGAGGAAGTATTGGTAAAATCTGGTTTTCCCCTGGACTGTCAACGTTCAGGAAAACTGATCCCCCCTCCCCCCAAAATTGACTTTTTAACTTCCCCAAGAGACTTTTACACTATCTAAACCGTACCAAAATAAACACACTGGCCCAGGGTTTATGTTCAAGAACAGATTGTTGTAGAAGTTGCGTGCTTGGAGGACACTTCGAAGGAGTAGGAATATCCAGAGGACGCTTTGAGCCTGTGCAGCTGTCATCTGTGTTTTTAGCTCAACTCTGTTTCCAGGTAAATAAAATCGAGTGAGCAGTTTCCTAGGGCATCTCCTTGGTGCAGAATGCTCTGGCCAGTTTCCAGAAGCATGCTTTTGTATAAGAACACCTACCCTTTGGGTCAGTTCTGAATGCCCCAAACCGCACCCTGCGAGCTGGAGCTTACTTCTACTGCCTTGGCTTCCGTCTTTGAGTGGACTCTAGGGTGCTTGGCTCCGGTTGTGATTTGCCTATTCTCTGTCTTGTTTTATATGGGATTGTTTCTTTCTGTCGTTCCAGCTGTTTAAGGCTGGGACTCTGTGATGCACCCAGTAGAGTATTCTGTAGGCAAGCAGGGTCCCATCCTCCTAACCGAACCCTGGGAATCAACGGTGCCTCCTGGCCATGAGTGTTGGCATTTCTTCCCCTGCAAAGACCTTTGAGCCCTGCTCAGGTCCTGCTGCTGCAGGGCATTCCCTTCATTGTCCTTGGTCCTTTCTATATTAGGAATAGCCATATAGATTGTGTACTTGTCTCATATTCTTTTTTATGGTTAGGAAATAATTTCTCAGAGATTTTACATAAGTGGCCCAGGTTCATTTAACTGGGTAGCTGACTCTCAAATCTCAAAATACTTTCTACCTAAAGAGAAAAATGAAGTCTGGAAAAAAAAAAAAAACCCACAGTAATTCTGCCTATGAGAAATAAAGTAATCCTCCTCATCCATAGTTTCAGTTGCTCTGCAGTCAGGAAATACTAAGTGGACAATCCAGAAATAAAAAATTCATGTTTTAACAACTTTTAATATGGTATGCTTTTATAGTGCTTCTAATATATGATTTATAAATCTCTTACTGTGTCTAATTTCTTTTGTTATTATTATTATTAATTATTTTTAGAGATAGGGCTTCCTAAAGCCCCAGTTGGCCTGAACTTGCTATGTAGACCAGCCTGGCCTAGATCTCACAGAGATCTGCCCCCAGAGTGCTATGATTAAAGGATTAAAGGCATATGTCCCCACACCCTGGCACTATGTCTAATTTCTAAATGAAACCTTATCATAGGAAAAAAAACCATCTCTGTAGCGTTTGGCACTCTCCTATGGGTAACGGGGTGGTAGAACAGAGACTAGACAGAGGCATCAGGATTAACATATGAAAGAAGCTAATTGACAAAAAGACAGGAAATCCTTCCCTGCCCCGCTACAGAAAACAAACAGTGTGTAGGAGAAAAAAACCCACAGCCTATGTTAAGTATATGTAAATGAGCTATGCAAATGAACTATCCGGGTTCTTGAGCCTAGTGGCCTTGTGCTTTTTCAGCTTCTGCCTTTTCCACCTCACTAGCCCACACCCATTCTCAGAAGTGTCTTTTTCCTAGCAAACTACCCCTAGTTCTGTTACTGACTATGTCTGTCCTGGGTGCAGTTCTTGGTCCCCCTCTGTGTCCAGGGACCAAGAACCTGGAAACTTCAGGAGGAGTTCCTGGCACCACATACCATATTTAATTCTCATAATTGAGATTTTGAATATTATGGATGGTAAAAAGAATCTGGCATCTCTAAGAAGGCAGGTTCAGCAGCTGGTTCAAAAACATTACAACATTTTATACTAATCTGAATTAGAATTTTATCCCAAACTCTTGCAGACATAGGAGAGGAGATGGTTTGCAAGTACAAAATTGTTGCTTGTTGTCTCCTTGGAGAAAAGTAGCAGGACAGAGGGGGGGAGGAAGGACGGGGCGAGGAAGGGTGGATATCCGGCATTCGGCATTCCTGGTGTGCTCCAGGCGAGCTCTATGTTTCTAGATTCTCGCTATAGCTGAATTACTTTAATGAACATCTCACATGTAGACTCTGTATCTGGGGCATTTCATACAGGGAAAAATTATGCAACGCATGTAAAGGAAACCATGTAGGGGAGGACTGCTGTTATTGTTTACATAAAACAACACAGTCCATTTAATATGGGACACTGTGTTATTGTCACAGATGTTAAAATTTCAATGTCGAATACATATCTGTAAGCAGTTCCTATCTTTTAAGTTAATCAGAGTGACATTTTATACTAATTAGAATGATAATTTTATCAGAAAATCTTTTAGAGGCAAAAGCTAAAGTCCTTTAAAAGCAGTATGTGTTTAACTATAGGGCGTAGCTGAATACATCACTGTAAAGGGTGGGGCATGTCTGGAAGAGGGGTTGCAGTATTTACTATGCTGTTGTCTCTGCATTAGGGCTGAATTCACTTTAGAGAACAGTGTGTTGGTTTGAATGGGAAATGTTTGCCATAGGCTCAGTTATTTGAACACGTGGTAGATAGTCCCCAGTTGAAGTTTAGGGAAGGTCTTGGAGGTGGGGCCTTGCTGGAGGAAGCCTGTGGGCTTTTCGAGTTCACAGCCCGACTGAGCTCCCAGCTTGTGCTCTCTCAGCTTTCCTTCTTACTCTCTATAACCATAAGCACCAGATAAACTCTTCCTTCTATCAGTTGTCTTGGCCATGGTGTTTTTGTGTTGTTGTTGTTGTTGTTGTTGTTGTTGTTTTATCAGAAAAGTAACTAACACAAATGGCCTGCAAATGTATTGTGTAGCTTGTTGTTTATACAGATGGCAGAAGCCGTGGCTGCAGAAATGGTGCACACTCTTCATTTGCTCCATATTAGATGCTCATTTCTATTAACTTTGGATCAAATGCCAGTAACCTTTTCTTGATGTTTGAGATTTGACATCTATCCATACCACTCAGTTGACACAATTAGCCAATGCCCCTGAAATATCTTAGCCAGGGTCTTTGGGCTGTCTACATGGTCAAAACAGGTAGCATGTTTGCCTTAAAGTTGATCTTTGGAAACAATTTTACTTTTACTTCTTTTTTTTTCTTTCTTTCTTTTTTGGTCTTTTCGAGACAGGGTCTCCCTGTAGCCCCAGCTGTCCTGGAACTCACTCTGTAGACCAGGCTGGCCTTGAACTCACAAAGATCCGCCTGCCTCTGCCTCCCAAGTGCTAGGATTAAAGGTGTGCGCCACCATGCCCGGCTCCTTTTACTTCTAAGTACTGGGTACTTAGTAAATTACAGAACCTAATCGGTTGTTCGTTAATCTTCATTTTAGACTTTGTGTTTCATGTCTTTTTTTTTTTTTTCAGGGCTAATAGAAAAATAGAGGGGGAGGGATATGAGGCAGTGGGAAGGACACAGGGCTGAGGATCCATCAGAAAATCCAGATGTGGGTTATAATAAGAACCACCTACACATTTACTATTGGCATGGCCTTCAGCAAACAGCCTGTGTTCTCTGAGTCACAATAAAAGGTGGTAATAGTGGCCACCACAGGACCTCACAGAGGGCCTCTGTGAAGAATCTTCTTTGAGAGAGGTGAGGCTGCCTAAGGTTGCTGTTCTAGGCTCCACTGCTTTTCCAGAAAAACAACTCTGCTGGTTTGAAATTCACATGCCATGCATTCCACCCTTGCTAAGTACACAATTCAGTGGTTTTTAGTATATTTGCAGATACATGTGACACAGTCTATTGCAAACCCAGCCCTTTAACTGATATTCCTTACCCTTTTCCCTTGTCTTTAAATTTTATTTTGTGTTTATAAAAGATAATTTCAAAATTCAGTGGAGTTAAAATAAGATGACTTGTACATGGCGTTACAGTACCGCTTCCTGTGAAGGGTGTCTCCCGAGGCTGTCTAGCAGATGGTCGAGTGCTCTGGCCGGGTGGGCTGGTGAGCTAAGTGTCATCTCATGGTAGTGCTAGGAAGGTTGCAATTCCCAGCCCATTTCTATTTTGAGAAGCAGGAAAGACAGATGAGTGCACACTGTCACTCACTGTGGAAGTCTGGTTCTTTAAAGCAGAGGGCTCCACAGGAAATCTAGAGGCAGAGAGTGCTCTGGGGGCTGAGAGAGACAGGGGCGTCTGCCACCCCAGAGTGGCATCTCCAGGCCCAGGGCCTTCCTCACCTGGCCATCCTGTCTGTGCTCCTGGGTATCTGCATGCTTGGGAAACTGCTGGGACTTTTACTCAACCTCTTAAACATGAATTTTACTTCATGCATAAGAGCTGGAAAGAAAAGAAGGAAAGATGGGAGAAGATAAAAAAACAAAAGATGGATGGAGGGAGGGAGGAAGGGAGGAGAGAAGAAAAGACAGAAGTGAAGGAAGAAAAGGAATGACAGAACCCAGCCACTCCGTGGAGCACTTCTAATTTATGCACAAGACAGACATTAGGTAGATGTGTTGAATCTGTGTGTGCAGTGTTCACTGGGAAAAGAAATTCACATCAGCTTCCCTTTTGCTCCAGGCCGCCAGATCCCACCCTTGGACCCTCATGAAAATGGAAACAGTGGTGGGATCAAGCTTGGAAACCAGAGCTTGCAAGCCAGTCGGCGGTGCTGCTGACCCAAGGGCCGTGGCATGTGGAGCTCAAGGAAGAAACCAGAGCCCTCTTCAGTGACCAGTGCCCACAGGACACCTCCCTCAGGGCTGGCTCTCCTGTGTGTGAGCCCTTTGCCTCCTCACCCTCTGTGGAGTGAGCAACTTTGCATCACGGAAGACCTGCAGGAAGCTGAAATTGTCCCTGAGAAGGGATTATGGAAAACTCTGGAAAACTCACCAGACATTCACAATATGGCCTTGCCTTCAGTTCATGAAATGCACAGAGCAGGGGTTATACTTATTAGGTAACAGGTTTAGTTGCAATTTTTGTTTAAAATATTGGAAATTTTTTTAGATTTCTTTTTTTTCTTTCTTTTTTTTTCTTCGAGACAGGGTCTCCCTGTAGCCTCAGCTGTCCTGGAACTCACTCTGTAGACCAGGCTGGCCTTGAACTCACAAAGATCTGCCTGCCTCTGCCTCCCAAGTGCTAGGATTAAAGGCGTGCACCACTACGCCTGGCTGGAAATTTTTTTAGATTTGTATCCAAGCCTTGAAGTGCTTTTCTCTGATTTCCCATGTCACTTAGTCAAACCCCAGTAACTTCTCCAGGCCTAGGGCCTTCCTCACCTGGCCAGCCTTCACCAAAAGGCAAAGTCAGTGTAGGGGGTTAGTTTTCAGCTGGCATGGGAAATAAGCTTTTATTTATTACTTTTCTGAGGGAAATGAGAGTAGTGTAACTGGACCATCACTCAAGCTGAGACTTGGTCTCCTGTAAAAGAGGCAAAAGTTGCATTAGAAACTGTCATACACATCTCTTTTCATTTCATTGATGACCAGTTTTCTAGGTTTTGCTCAAACAGAAGCCAAGCAAATCAGACTAGAATGTTGCCTTTAGGGGCTGGGAGGCTTGGTTTAAAAGAGGCAGTTCACTAGATTTGTTAAAAAAATAAAAATAAATTTATGTGAAAAAAAAATAAATAAAAGAGGCAGTTCAGCTGTTACTCCTTGGGCAGTGATAGGTAGAAGATATAATGCCATTCAGAGTACCCCGGCCAAGCTTCCCCTCCACTACAATAAATCCCCACTCTTGGAGATATTTAATGCAGAGTATTGTTTTATTAGGAGACTATGTTATGGTTTCACATCTAGGTGGGGAGATAAACTAAGCAGAAGCTGTTCCAATCTAAACTGTAGGGCAAACTTCTAACAACAGCTGTTAATCATAGGTTGCAGCAAAGCCAGCCAGAGAAATATTACCCCCTTAAAATTCTAGACACACCCTCTGTCCCAAACTAGAGAGTCAACAGTAGTATAACTTCTGCTGGACTTGGGAAAGAAGGTAGTCAGGCAGACGAGGTAGATTCTGTTTGTTCCTTCCAGGGTGTGTTTCAGTGTAACATTCTTCCTGCTTTGCCCAACTTGGGAAAGTTGATTTAGGTTTAAAATACTAGAGCTGGAAAACATTTCTTTTGATTCAAGAGTGTCACTTAGCTTCCTTGGACAGGCACCTCCAAAACTATGAGCAAATGGAAGCTGGACGTCTTAGCACGGTCTTCACAAGGACTATCCTATCCAGGCCTGTTCCACGTTGCCAGCATCACTGGCTGACACGATTCTGTGAGCAGGCAAAGAAATGAATCCATTCACCAAAGGAGAAAAAGCCATTGAACTCTGCAGTGGCCTCTCTCTAGGTGTCTCAGGCTTATTTTTGACCCTTTCCCTATTCGAGGGACACTTTCCCTGGGAGTGTGCATTTCTCCAGCCAGCTGTCTGGATGTTTAAGCCAGGATGGTACCAGTCCAAACAGAATGTCACACCTGTGGGGCTGGGTTTACATAGTTGTAATTTGTATAAATTGGTCATCATCCTAATAGCAGCCCCGCCCCCGCCCCGGGCTTTGTTGCAGATGCATGTGAAGGGACGAAACCCTGCTCTTCCCTTGCTGTATTGCCTTAGCTGTTGAAGCCAGAGGACAAACATATACATGTTACCACTGCAAGGAGCAAAGAGAGTAGGTGGCCCTTGGGCACACAAGTACTCAGGCCATCGGAGGTCTCCTCTGAAAGTCATGCTGTGGCTTTGTTTGCAGTGGCGCTTGCCTACCCTTTAGTTTGGCTTGGGATTCCTTTTTGACTATTCTAACAGTTGACCCTTAACTACAGAAGAGTATGTAAAGGCCACAAATCACCAGGTGCTCCAGTCAGGTAGTTGCCTGGGTTAAGCATCCTAAGTATCACTTTCCGTCACATGTGATATGTGTGTATGTGTGTAAATAGGATTCTATGTTGGCTCCACCTATGTGTAGTCCATTCCGAAATGGTTGGATTTGGCTTATGGCCGTATGTTTATAAGTGAGGCATGGATTGTTAAAGGGATTCTTTCCCAATGGAAATCCCTAAGAGCAGCAGTAGAGTTGTGGAAACATTTTACATAGGTACAGAATTGACTTGCCATTTTATAGTTAAAAAATGGTACATTAAGATACCGAACATGACGTTGCCTTGAAGACTAAAAGGTTGAAGACTTAAAGCTACATTCTAGCCAAGAGTAAGGGCTGTGCCTGATGGAAATCACACACGTTTCCTGGGGGAGGTTTGGAGGTCTGAAGCATCCTCTAGGTCGAAGATCTTGGCCTGTGACAGCTGATAGTGAGCTCTGTGTGGGCCTCCCTTCTCCGCTCTGCAGTGCTCGTAGCAAGGGAGTGAGAAGCCAGCCATACACCAAGGGCTCTGTGCTCCATTCAGACCTGCCTGGTATCTGGATCGTTCCTCTTTCCACTATTATTGCAAGGCCTAGAGTCCCAGCAGTCGGGTTGTCACACAGACTGCTGCCCTGGCTGGTGTTTTCATAAAGGGTTTCCACCTGGGCTGGCCCCAGGTTTTGCATTTAGAAGATCCCTCCACAGACACCTGTATTCTGTTCTGTGGTAAAGTGTTTTTCTCAATGCTCATTTGTATCAGTTACTTTTCATTTTTAACGCACACTGATTCATACTAATAAATATTTTAAGTTTTTGTGAGTTTGTCTGTTTCTTAATATAATTCAGTAGTAAATGGCAGTCAACTGAGAATAAAGAGAAGCATGTACTCCTGTATATATTAAGATGGGAAGGATATTCAACAATCACTGTTGACAATAGCTAATGCTAAGTGCCTTCCACTAAAGAAATATATTAAATGTAACACAATCACATGATGAAACCTGTGTGGTAACATGAATGCATTATCTCTAATACGTCACCATACATCTCAGGGTAGAGTGTGCAATGCAAGGCTGCCATCCTGCACAACACCAAGGGATCCAATCACAGTAGTCCCTGGAACATCTCCCAGGAGCTATGTAGTGCACTGTGTGGGTAATGGAACCATGGCCCTGAATGCATAAATAAGAACAGCTGAGGCACAAATACTCATCAGCTTGCATAAAACAATAATTGTTTAGGGGTGTGTGTCTGAAAAGAGAAGAATTATGTGAATGCTTAAACATTTTGGAATTAACATATATTTTATTCTCAGAGGTCATAATTTTGATACACATGTGATGGTTTTATAGGCATATGTTGGAGCAATACAAAGGAGAGGGAACAACAACAACATAAAGACTGGGTAGACAGGCGTGGTGGCCCACGCTTTTAATCCTAGCACTCAGGAGGCAGAGGCAGGCGGATCTCTGTAAGTTCAAAGCCAGCCTGGTCTACATATCAAGCTCCAGGCCAGCTGGGACTAAAGGGAGACTCTGTCTCAAAAAGACCAAAACAAAAAAAAAAAGACTTGGTCAAAGAACTGACTGATGCAGTTAAATTCTGCCCCAAACAACAAGCCTCTGCAGTGAAAAACTTTGGAAAGACTGAGAGAAAGATGCAAAACATGTATGGCAGAAGGCATGAACTGGGGTGGGGTAGGGGCAGGGAGAGGGGAATGTGTCTAAACTGGACTGAAAGATAATGTATGAAATACACAAATCATCAATAAAAGTATTTTTTTTAATAAAAAACAAAAAAAAAAAAGAGAAGAATTAAGTCGGGTGTGGTGGTGCATGCCTGTAATCCCAGCACTCCGGAGGCAGAGGCAGGTGGATCTCTGTGAGTTCAAGGCCAGCCTGATCTACATAGCAAGCTCCAGGCCAGCTGGGACTAAAGGGATACCCTGTCTCAAAAAGACCAAAAAAAGAAAAAGAAAAGAGAAGAATTAGAAGGAAAAGTACCAACTTGTGATGGAGATGGCAGTGAACCAGACTGAAGGAGAACCAAGGGCATTTAGCAATCAATAATTATTTCACAATATAAACATCTTTTTTTTTTTTTATTTTCGTATGTGTATGAATGTACTGTCTTCACGTAGGTTTGTGCACCCTTGTCATGCAATGCCAGACGTCAGAGGAGGGTGTCGGATTCCCCTGGAACTGGAGTTCTCCTGAAATAGGAGCCACGGACGGTTCTCAGCCACCATGTGGGTGCTGGAGATTGAACCCGGGTCCTCCGCAAGAGCAGTCGGCGTTCTTAACCGCTAGGCCATCTCTCCAGCCCCTGAAGCTTTTCTTTATATGCTCAGCAGGGACCATGTGGCCTTGCTAAGGGGAATGGGGACACATCTCCCACTTTGTGGACACTGTGAATATAAACATCTTAAACCAACATGACAAAATGATAATATAAATTCAAGATTTGTGTTTTACTAGTCTGTATTTTTCTGTATCAATCTTTTTCAGAGATCTAGGGGTATGGAGATAAGTTCACTTTTAAAGATGCTAGAAAGGGGCTGGAGAGATGGCTTAGAGGTTAAGAGTGCCAACCGCTCTTGCAGAGGACCCAGGTTCGATCCCCAACACCCACGTGGCGGCTGAGAACCATCTTTAACTTCAGTTCCAGGGGAATTTGACACCCTCTTCTGACCTCCGAGGCATTGCATGACACGGGTGCACACACCTACATGCAGACAGTACATTCATACACATAAATAAATTAATTAAAAAAAACATACTTTAAAGATGCTAGAAAGATCTCATAGTATCAATGTCAAGCTGACCAGTGTGCAGTCCGCTGCTCTCTCTTGGTCCCCTGCTCGCCTACTGGTGTGCTTGCTCATTCATGCACACTGGTGGAGCTTGTGTTTCCATCTGGAGTTTCATATGCTGTATAGATGAAAAGCCCATGTGAAGTGCTTTGGATATACATAGTAAAGCAGGAACAAGACACAATCCATCATGACTAACAAGAGATGCAGGGTTCTGATTTTGTGAGAAAATGTCACATGCACTGAGAGGCAGTTACTATGTGTGGCTATTTGTATTCAACCAGCAAATTTCTGCAACCAAGACTTCTTGGCCAGTAGCATTGTGCACAAGGACATCTATCTGCCTCTCCTCCATCCTCTACACCAGCTTTGTCCCTTGGGTGTGTATTTAGTAGGACCCATTCCCCGAGGCTGGGAATCTTGTAGTTGTTGCAAATCAACTCTAGTTGGTGGAGAGGGCATGGGAGACAGGACAAGTTGCCTAGGGCCCTCAGCTTGACTCCTTCAGCATTCTCTGTGGCTTCTCAAACAGTCTTCAGATACATCTTTTTTTTTCTTTTTTTAAAATATTTTTAAATTTTATTTATTTATGTTTATGAATGTACTGTCTGCATGTAGGTTTGTGCACCAGTGAGGTGCAATGCCGGGGAGGTCAGAAGAGGGTGTCAGATTCCACTGGAACTGGAGTTCTCCTGGAATTGCAGTTACGGATGGTTCTCAGCCACCATGTAAGTCCTGGGGATCGAACCCGGGTCCTCTGCAAGAGCAATCAGCGCTTAACCGCTAGGCCATCTCTCCAGCCCCCCCCCCTTTTTTTTTTGGTCTTTTCTAGACAGGGTCTCCCTGTAGCCCCAGCTGTCCTGGAACTCTCTCTGTAGATCAGACTGGCCTTGAACTCGCAAAGATCCGCCTGCCTCTGCCTCCCAAGTGCTAGGATTAAAGGCGTGCGCCACCACGCCCGGCTTTTTTTTGGGGGGTCTCAGATACTTCTATAACAGGCAGATGTGGCCCAGAGAGATTACCTCCTAATGCTGGCAGCATTCTTTTTTTTTTTTTGGTCTTTTTGAGACAGGGTCTCCCTGTAGCCCCAGCTGTCCTGTAACTCACTTTGTAGCATTCTTTTCCAGTGTAGGAAGCTTTTCTTTTCTTTTCTTTTTTTTTTTTTTTTGATGTTTTCGAGACAGGGTCTCCCTATAGCCCCAGCTGTCCTGGAACTCACTCTGTAGACCAGGCTGGCCTTGAACTCACAAAGATCGCCTGCCTCTGTCTCCCAAGTGCTAGGATTTC
The DNA here is from genome assembly GCA_009823505.1 of Rhizomys pruinosus. Classification (NCBI taxonomy): domain Eukaryota; kingdom Metazoa; phylum Chordata; class Mammalia; order Rodentia; family Spalacidae; genus Rhizomys; species Rhizomys pruinosus. Next base: position 659,892 of record VZQC01011394.1, on the reverse strand, counting down.
TTTTTCTTTTTTTTTTTTAAATAGTTTTTTAAATTTTATTTCTGCATGCAGTCTGTGCACCCGTGTCATGCAATACCTCAGAGGTCAGAAGAGAGCATCGGATTCCCCTGGAACTGGAGTCAAAGATGGTTCCCAGCCTCCATGTGGGTGCTGGGAATTGAACCCATGTCCTCTGAAAGAGCAGTCGGTGCTCTTAACCGCTAGGCCATCTCTCCAGCCCCTGAAGCTTTTCTTTTTATGCTGAGCAGGGACCACGAGGCCCTGCTAAGGGGGATGGGGACACATCTCCCACTTTGTGGACACTGTGGGGAGCTGGCCTCTCGGAGCAGAGACCAGCTGGCTACTTCTCGCAGCCCAACCTAAGTGGTAACTGCAACTTAGGCTTTTAGCCTGGACCCACGAGACACGTGTTCCACCCTTGGCCTTGACTCCCCACCTGCCCAGAGCCGGGACAGGAATTTCACTCACAACACCAGCTACCCAGGTTGGTGGTCCACAAAGGGAACCTTTTTCCGACCAACTGGCCACCCGAATGAAATTTACGCCTACCTTAGCCTGTATGTGTGCAATAATTAATAAAAAATATCGGCCAGGAACTCTGTGATGATGTTACTATGGAATTCAAATTTACTCATTGCCACAGCTTGCTTTTATAAACCAAATGACCTCAGTTCCCAGGACCAATCACAAGCCCCTCAACTCTGAGCCACTGCACCCCTTGCCCCACCCAGCATCGTGCACCTAGGCCGTGCTGCTTGCTCCTCCCTGGGGCGGAGCCAGACTCTTGGCCATGCGGTGCCCTGAGGCATGCCAGCTGGACAGCTAGCCTGCAATTCAAGCTGGGTTTCCCTACATTCCGGGACTGGCTTTTTAAGCTTCTACCACTGGGATATGTTGTAGAATCAGTACATGAAGCTTCTTCCATCTGTTCCAGTGTTTTATTGAAAAAAAGAATGCCACATGTTGGCAGGTATATTGAAAATAGGCTGTCTCACACATTCCTGTAAGGGTATGAATTAGCAGACTTTCTAGAAAGCAACTTGACTATATAAGTCTAAAAATATTTCAAATGACACAAGATAGTCAATTTACAAGAAGGACATGTTGTGTAATGCAGTGGTGAATGCCTTTAATCCCAGCACTCAGGAGGCAGAGGCAGGCAGATCTCTGTGGGATCAAAGCCAGCCTGATCTACACAGTGAGTTCTAGGCCAGTTGGGGCTATAGGGAGATGGTGTCTCAAAAGGACCAAAAAAAAAAAAAAGGAAATGTTTATTTTGGTTCATGTTTTTGGAAATTTCATCCTGTCAGTTGAGAAATGGGGGTGGGGACAGGCACTGGGGTCACAGTATCCCCCCTTTTTTTTGGTCTTTTTGAGACAGAGTCTCCCTGTAGCCCCAGCTGTCTTGGAACTCACTCTGTAGACCAGGCTGGCCTTGAACTCACAGAGATCCGCCTGCTTCTGCCTCCCGAGTGCTAGGATTAAAGGCGTGCGCCACCACAGCCGGCTCACACAGTATCCCCTTTTATACACCCTAATGACCTAACTTCCTCCCACCAGGCCCTCCCCATTTGCTTTCCCATACCACTACATATTTTTTAGGGTTTGTCGTGTGACTTTTCCTGGGGAGATGGAAACAAATGTGTTTATCCAGGTCGGGAACTAATGGCAGACCAGAGGAACAACTGTACCAGACTTCAACTTGGCAAACCAAGGAGTTTTTTGGTGTTAGTAACAGGAGTATGCGTGAGGGGTTATCAACAGGTCATGGATGACTCAGAAGCAGCTGCAGCTCCAACAGGTGAAGGGCAGAGACTGCAGCTCTGGAGGCTTCTGGAAGGCAGAGTCTCGTTCTCTCCTTCAGGCCTTATGGTTTATATAGCGCTGTGAAGGAGCCTGTGGATCCTGTTAGTTTCAGCTCTCTCTCTCTCTCTGTAGTTTTTCTTCCTGAATCTCTTGAGCCTCTCTCCAGGATGGAATGTTCCAATATAAAGGAAATTGCTACACAAGGAGACATTTCAGCCCCAAACAATCACAACCCTTAATTCTACATTTTGATTTTAGGGATTAATTCTGTGTGTGTGTGTGTGTGTGTGTGTGTGTGTGTGTGTGTGTGTGTGCATGTAACACAGACACACTCTGCTGGAGAGCCTCAGTTGCCAACTTGCTACACCTGGGAAGAGGGAATCTCAACTGAGGCATTGTCTTCATCAGATTCGCCTGTGGGCGTGTCTGGGTGCCATTTTCTTGATTGTTGAGTGATGTGGAAGGGCCCAGCCCACTGTGTGTGTGGGGGGGGGCACCCCAGGCAAGTGGTCCTGGGCTGTATAAGAAAGTAGGCTGGACCGTGGTGGAGGAACAGGCCAGTAAACAGCACTGGGAATGGAGGAAGCAAATGCCAGTGCTGAGCCCAACACGTGCTGCGGATCTCCAGACAGTGCCAAGAGCTGTTTTCCCAGTGGAAGGCAACACTCAGCACCCTCACAGTGCCTCCTGTGTGGAGCCTCGGGGTTTCACCTTACAGAAAACACTTCTTGGGGCTTTGGCCCCAGGCACTAGCTCCAAAACAACTTCCTCTTGAGCCAGAGCAGCCTGCCATGCTAGATATTGCCCCAGGCATTTCACATCACCATCACCCTTTGATTTTCACAACTTTTTTTTTTTGTATGTGTATGAATGCACTGTCTGCATGTAGGTCTGTGCACCTGTGTCGTGCAATGCCGTGGAGGTCAGAAGAGGGTCTCAGATTCCCCTGGAACTGCAGTTCTCCTGGAATTGGAGCCCCAGACGGTTCTCAGCCGCCATGTGGGTGCTGGGGATCAAACCCGGGACCTCTGTAAGAGCAGTTGGTGCTCTTAACCACTAGGCTATCTCTCCAGCCCCGATTTTCACAACTTTTATGAGATTGACACTGTTCTACAGATAAGGAATTTAAACTACCTGCCTTGAGCCAGGACTGGGATGGGCTAAATCCAAAGGAATCCAGGACACAAATATTATAATGCAATCTAATTTTATTAATTCCACACAGGTTTATTCTATAGTTCTAAAATATTTTATTTTATTTTTATACTTTAAAAAAAAAAAGTGTATTAATGTACTGTCTGCATGCAGGTCTGTGCACCTGTATCGTGCAATGCCACGGAGTTCAGAAGAGGGCGTCAGATTCCCCTGGAACTGGAGTCAAAGACAGTTCTCAGCCACCATGTGGGTGCTGGGAATTGAACCCAGGTCCTCTGCAAGAACAGTTGGCACTCTTAACCGCTAGGCCATCTCTCCAGCCCTATAGTTCTAAAATCTTACTTCTATCCTGGACTGGCCTAACTCCCCCAAGGCTGCTCACCTAAGGTGCCTCTTAGCCCCTTAGAAGCGATGGATGTCATCCTCGCTAGGGAATTCCAAGAAGCTGGTTGATTGGCTCCAGTGGATCTCTCGGTCTGGTGCCAGGGCAGCTTCCAGGTGAGCCAGTCCTGGCAATAGCTTCCAGCTGCAGTTTGGTGTCTCACACACTGGAAGCACCCCCCTCCTTGTACCTTCCCCCAATGGGTGTGAGTGCCAACCATTTGCTTAAGCAGGCTGCAGCTGGGCACCAGGTGCTATTCTCAGGCTTGTGCCTGGGGTCCCCATGCATGGCCAGGGGGCTATCTTTCCAATCTGATTCCCAGGTCTTGGTTATCTGGTTCTTGTGTCCATGCTGCCTCTGGCAACCTAATCAATTGAGTATGGCTGGTCCTTGGCTCTGCCAAACCCCTCTGTGGCTGGCCTAGTGTTAAGAGCTTATCTTAAGGCAGCCCAGAGCTGGAGCAGGCCTCTGGCTGAGCTAAGTCTAACATTTGCTAGTTTAAGGTTGCGGCATTTCACACATTGTCTACTGTTAGTTTAATCTCAACTACTTCTTTTTTTTTTTTTTTTTTGTATAATCCTAACTGCTTCTAATTCACACAACTTTCATATGCTAATTATGCTCCTAACACTGCCCAAGATCATAGGCTGGTCAACTAGAAAAGCCTTCAAGTGTTAGTTACAGTATTTCTTCTTTTCCTTCATCTCATTACACTAGCACAACAAAGGGATGAAGAAAATGGAATCTTGAGGCTGGAGAGATGGCTCAGTGGTTAAGAGCACTGACTGCTCTTGCTCCCAGCACTCGGGAGGCAGAGGCAGGCAGATCTCTGTGAGTACAAGACCAGCCTGGTCTACAAAGTGAGTTCCAGTTCAGCTGGGGCTACAGGGAGACCCTGTCTCAAAAATACTAAAAAAAAAAAAAAAAGAAAAGAAAAAAGTAAAAGAAACAAAGAGCACTGACTGCTCTTGCAGAGGACCTGGGTTTGACTCCAAGCACCCACATGGCAGCTAAGAACCGTCTTGGCCTGGACGTGGTGGTGAATGCCTCAAGCCTTTAATCCCAGCACTCGGGAGGCAGAGGCAGGCAGATCTCTGTGAGTTCAAGGCCATCCTATACTGGTCTACATAGCTCCAGGCCAGCTGGGACTAAAGGGAGACCCTGTCTCAAACCACCACCCCCCAAAAAAAGAAAGAAAATGAAATGGACTTTTATTGAGAATTTCTACAAACTCCTTTCAAACTGTATCTTGCTTTGTCCATGAAACAAATCTGAGAAGAATGCACAGTTGTTCCAATTTGTTAGGCATTGTTTCTTCTTCCTGTGCTGAGCCTGAACCCAGGGCCTTGCAAATGCTAGACAAATGCTCTACTGCTGAACTAAACCCTCAGCCCAGCTGTTCTCATTTGCAAGGATGGATCCCAGAGAGCTTAAGCTACATTCTCAGTTTTGCACAGTGAGAAAGTAGGGCAAGCTGTATCCACCCTGTGGCCTAGCCTACATCCAAACCCCTCATCACATCTCAGGAGGAAGCTTTGCCTGGGGAGTTAAGGGTTACTCCTCGGGCACAATCACCCCATAAAAACAGACTTGCTCGTTTGACTCACTAGTGTCTGATCCCAAACTGCTGGTATGACTCTTCTGGACTCCCAGCTCAGGCTGATCTTGACCTTAATGTTGAAGCCATGGCTCAGCCCTCAGTGAAGCTCTTAACTGGGTTTGGAAAGAACTCACGCGCCAGAGTTCGGCAATCTTGACTTTGCAGGACCTGTGGCTGCTGATCAGCGGTTGTACGACCTGGTGACAGCCACTGAGCCCTGCGCCCCTGGCTTGCCTTGTTCTCCCCGGATTTGTGCATACCCAGTCCCCTCTCTCTTATTTCTTTGGGAAAGGAGCCCTAACTCATTTCCAAGGCCCATCCCAAAGGGATTTATTTTGCTTCTACCTTCGACCTCTTCCTGTGCTGCTTCCCTTCCTGTCAACTTACATACAAGCTCACAACTTTTGCTAGTTTTGATCAGCTGCCAGGCACTTTCTTTGCTCCACCAAGCTACCCTCTGTTTTGCCCTCATGAAATTTCCTAAAGAGGATCGTGGTCCCGTATTCACTGGATCCTTCGCTCCTCGCCTGGGTTTGGCACGCATCCCTCATTTTGTGCTTTCAGAGGCTGCGAGAAGCTTAGAGAATGCTGCCTTCTCCTCTCCTTGCTCTCTCTACTTCCCATCTCTACCAGCGATGGCTAATCTTGAGGTCAACTTGATTGGGTTGGGAAAGATCTCAGAGATTAGTCTGGGTTTTTGTGAGAGAGGGTGTTTCCAGAGACAGATGAAGAGAAGGCTCTCACTTAATCAGAGGTCTAATTCATTGATGGATTCAACTTTTGAATAGGCTTTGGGAGGTTATGGAAATTGTATTAGGTTGAGCCTACTTAGAAAATGTAGGTCATGGGTCTGGAAAGATGGCTCAGTGGTTAGGAGCACTGACTGTTCTTGCAGAGGAACTGGGTTCAATTCCCAGCACCCGCATGACAGGTAACTCTCTGTAACTCCAGTTCCAAGATATCTGAGTGCCCCCTCTTCTGACCTCCATAGGCATTGTATGACATGGGTACACTTATACACATGTAGGCAATACACTCATGCACATAAACTATTACAAAGAAAAAGAAAATGTAGGTCACCAGGGCTGTCTTTGAAGGACATATCTTACCTTGGTCCTTCCTATTTTGGCTGTTTCTTGGCTGCCGTTAGGTGAGCAGCTCTGCTCCAATGGGCTGAAATTTCTGAAGCTGTAAATTTTAATTAATCTTTGCTTCCTTAAGTTGTTTTGTGGATATTCATCACAGTGACAGGAACGCTGACTAACACATCTATCTTTTCCTGAACTTGCTCACTAAACCAGCTTCTTGATGGTGACAATTTTATAGCTTTAAGGATTACTTCAGGTGTTTGATTTCCAAATTGTGGTCTGGTCTAACTTCATTCCATCTGACACCTTGATTCCCAGCTGCTTGATGGGGGTGCCCCATGGATGTCCTGCTTTAGGGGCCCTTTGTAGGTACATATACCCCATTCTACCTTGTTAGCAAGGCAATTCTTGCACAGAATTCTCCCACTTGCTCCAGCTTCACATGTGAATCAGTTTCAACTCCCTCCAAATATTGGCCAAACTTTGTAAATTCTGAAACCCATGGAATTTCTCCCCTTACACTCATCCTCCCTTGCCTTCTGCCTTTGCCACAACGTGGCGCAGCCTTGTTATGGTTTAGATCTGAAATGGCCCCCACAGGCTCATACAAGTTATGTCAGCTTAATGTGTGTGAGACTAGTCTATAATGTAATGTTGTCCTTGTAAAGGAAGATGCGAATTCGCAGTGTGATGCCAACTTCCTTCCAGTAGGTTTCTCATGGCTGCAGAGTCATGTTCCCTGCAGCTGGAGTTCAAGGTGCAAATTAGACTTCACCAATCAATGAACCTGCTGGATAAGGAGGCTGTCCTTCACACCTGACTCTGTGCTTTCCTGCAGGAGCCTTGTGAAACAGGATGTAGAAGTAGAATAACAATATTTAGCTGTAGGTCTGAGCTGAGATGAAGTCCTGGCCATGATGGGTTCATGCTGGGATCCAGCTCTAGCAGAATGTTCTTGAAACCAACAGTGGTAGTGGTGGCCTCCTGCCCTCCTGCCTTCCTGAAGTCTGGGAAGCTTCAGCCCCATGGGCAGGCCTGTTCTGCAGCATCTTGCAGAACCAAACAGAGACCAAATAGGAGTCTTTCAGGCTATTTCATAATTGCCTAAACCATCCTATGCCTAAAATAGCTGGTTGTTTCTGTTTCCTGAGACAAACCCTGACTAACATAAGGGCTCTTGAGCAACTGGGAGATGTACTCATGCTGAAGGAAAACAGACATTTTATGACAAGTGAAATGAAAATTCTTCAGAACCATCAATATTTGAAGTTTTTTGAAATCCATCTGAACTGCATAAAGAAGAATGAAAACAACTAGAGCAACTTTGCCAAGCCTAGAACATGATGAAGATCTCCAAAAGAGAGCAGCACAGGACCACAGACTGTTTCTCTCTTGCTGAGATATGCAGGTGTGGTGCAGCTTAAAACGCTCTCTAGAATAAATCAGATCTCCCTGAGCCTTATCTCCATGGGATTAGTGGAGGGCTTCTGCGGAACAGGCTAACCAAATTAAATGTGCCTGTCAGTAGGATGCCAGCACCAAGCACACCTCATGGTGGTGTCAGCTCCTGTTTCTGTTGCTCTTCTGCTCCATAACAGGTGGGAACACAGGGCTGTGAGAATCCACCGTGCCAAGCCCTCTGACCTCTTGCTGGTTTTCCACATGAACTCACTTGGCCTTGCCTGGCCCCAGGCCTAGAAACACAAGGACTCCCTCATTGAGGGAGGGAGCATTGTATTCTTACTGGCAGAGTTTGATTCTAGATCTTGGCTCTGATCACAACCCCTTTCCCAGCAATGTAGCTTCTTTGGGATCCCTCTAGACCTCCATGGTCCTCTGGTCTAAGCGCATTCCCTGCCCGACCCAGGTGTGTGCAGGACTGCTAGGTCCTTGGCATCACCCACGTAGACTGAGGGTCCAGAGCCTGCCCCAGTTTTAAGGATGCACTCACCAGTTGGGGTGGCCCACGTTGTGCTGAGGCAGGTTCAGGGCCGCTGTGGAATCCATCTGCATGTGGATCTTCCTGCCCTTCTAGAGAGCACATGAGAGAATACATCCAGATTTCCTGAGAGTACCTGGAGCCAGCATATATGAGCATGTTTCAAGCTAGAGGGGATTCAGGTCCATGCTAGAAGACGCCATGTTCTCACTTCTTCCTGTCAGCTAAGAGGTCTTTTCTGCATCATAATCTAATCCCTGCTGTCCTGGAAAGCCTGGATCCAAGGAATGAAATTAATATAACAATGAGCAAGATTCAAGAATGAGTCTTTTATCCTAGGAACATCCTAAGAATTGCTCTGGTTGGGGCAAGTGCTTCCCAAATGCTCTGTGTTAAAGTCTCCAACCTGTGGCACCAACGTTTGAGAAATGGGACCCAGGGGTGATGTTGTCTGGTCACTTGGGCATGCCTTTGAAGGAGACAGTGGGACCTCATGCGTGTAAGGCAAGGTAAACTACCGAGCCACAACTCCAGCCCTGGGCAAAGGTATTTGTGATTATGCATGGCTAGGCAGATATGGCTGACTGAACTGGGACTAGCCAGGAGGAAGCTGCTCTCTAGGCAAAGGATAGGAAAGTGATGCAAGTGCGGTGGGGGGCAGGAGGGGCTCATGGACATTAGGGGATAAGCTTTCTGCAGGAACTGCATGTTTGCTTTATGCAACACTTTCTGAAGACACTATCATGGTCATGAGGAGATACTTAGGAAATGATTACAGTGAGTGCCGTGGCTTAGATATGGTTTGTCCCTGAAACATTCATGGGTTGGAACTTGATTCTAGTACAGGAACACTGAGAGGTGAGGTCTAGTGGGAGTTGGTTAGGCCATTGCAAGCTCAACCTTCAGAAGGGATTAGATAGTTCTCATGGGACCCCAAGTTAGTTCTTGTGAGGAGAGCAAATAGGAATCATCGCCATCCTCTGAACTCCTGTCTCTAATGTTATTTCTCTCCCGTTTCTCATCTCTGTGGGGCCTCGTATCCATCGTCCATGAAGCACTCAAAAGCACTCACTTGAGCCACATTGATGCCGCTGCCATTTTTGAGGTCTCCAAAACTTTGAGCTAAATAATTTCATTCCTTTGTAAACTACCTAACCTCAGTTGTTTTGTTGTGGTAACAGAAAAAGTGACTAAACATAAGGAATGAATCATAAAGAGAAATGTAGGGCTAGAGAAACCTGAATAGAAATTATAAGAAAATTGGTTTTATCAGAGATGCAGGGATGGTTCAACATACGAAAATCAATAAACATCATCAAACACATAAATGGAATGAAAGACAAAAACACCATCATCTCAATTGATGCTGAAAAAGCCTTTGACAAAATCCAGCATCCCTTCATGCTTAAAGTCCTAGAAGGAATTGGATTGGAGGGATCATTCCTCAATGTAATCAAAGCCATATACAGGAAACCCACAGCCAATATCATCCTAAATTGGGACACGACAGATAGCATTCCGTAAAGGTAGGAATGTCACCACCCTCTTAATAGTGCTGAAACAACGTGCTTAGAGCAATTAAGCAAGAAAAGGAGAATTACAATGAAGTACGAATTGGAATAAAGATGGCATCAGTCAACGCTATCCCTTTTGCAGATTGGCTAGGATTTGGTTTATCGCTAACGCGATTGGTTTAACAACACTCCACCAAAAACTCTAGCAACGATTAAACATAGCTTCAGCCAAAGTGGCACCGATACCCCATTAACTAACCGACCACACCAAAAATCAATGGCCTTTCTTTAGACACCCACTAAATCAAGCAATGGAGAAGGAAATGCAAGGAGACGCTTTCCACTCACCAATAGCCTCACAAACAATGTAAAATACTCTAAAACAAACCCTAACCAACGGACACAAAAGATCTCTACAAAAAAATGTTAAACCTTATAGATAAGTAAAATTGGAAGAAGACAGTCTAGAAGATGGAAAGGCCTCCCATGATTATGGATTGTGAAAATTAACAGTAGTGAAAAATGTCATTTGGGCGCTGTAGAGTATTAGACTAGCTGTTATAGACGAACGAATTGCTCCTTGCGAGGTGATCTGGGTTCGATCCCCACCCCACATGTGTGGCAGGAACCATCTGTAAACTCCAATTCCCAGGAGAATCTCCAGGTCCATGGGAATCTGAACACTCTCTTCCTAGACTCGTCCGCGGTTAGCATCGACACAGCGTACTTACAAGCCTACATGCAGCACAGTACACAAATACAATAAATAAAAAATTAAAAAAAAAAAATTTAATAAAAATTATAAAACGCCATTCTACCCAAACTCTTTATAGATGTTCAGTGCATCCCCAATTAAATCCCCTACAGCAGTTTCCTTAACAGGATTGTGAAAAAAAAAAGTCTTAATTCATTGGAAAAAACAAAAGACCCGAAATAGACAAAACAACACTGAGTGAAAGGAGCTACACATGGGTGGATCTCTATACAGAACTTCGCAACTATACTACAGGGCATATTAGGATAAAACAGCCTGGTACCTGGCACAAAAACAGCCCTGTTGACCATGGAACAAAAACTGAAGATCAACTTGAGCACAACAATTTCAGCATGCACTAATTTGACACGGGGGGCCAATGAAGCTCACAACTGGAGAAAGACAGCATCTGCTAGCAAGTGGGTTGGCAAACACTGATCACATTGTAGAAGAATGAAAAAACCCCTACCTCTTGCCCTGCGCATAAGTCAACTCCAGATGGATTAATACCTCAGTGTGCAAACCCCAAACTCTAAGGTGTATAGAAGAAAAAGTGGCAGCACACTACAAGACATAGGCATAGGAAAAGTACTTCCTAAAATCAGACAGTAAGCTGGCCAACAAGAAATAAGGTTTCAAATTGACAAATGGGACCTCATTAAACTCAAAAGCCTTCTGTACATCAAAAGCAAACAATCAAGGAATTGAAGAGAAACCCCACAGAGTGGGGATGGAAACTCTTCACTGCAAAACATCTGACAAAGCTTTAATTTCAGAATATATAAACTACTCAAAAAACAAGAAGAAAGAAAACAAATGACCTACTTAATATGTGAGCAAAGAGCTGAACAGAGACTTCACAAGTGAAGATTAGAATGGCTGAGAAAATCTAAGAAGTGTTTGGGCTGGAAGATGGCCTAGGGTTAAGAGGCGCCAACCTACTCTTGAGAGGACCGTGTTCGATCCCAGCACCCACATGGTGGCTAGAAACGTACGAAACTCCAATTCCAGGAGACCTCCAGTCCAGGGGAGCGGACACCCTCTTCTGACTCCATGGCATTGCATGACACGGGTGCACAAAACCTGCATGAGACAGTACTTTATACACACTTCGGAAATAAATAAAAAAATTAAAAAAAAAGTGTTCAACATACTCATACTCATTAAGGAAATGCAAATTGAAACCACTTTAGATATTCATCTTACTCCATAAGACTGGCTAGGATCAAGAAAACAAATGATCCAAGTGCTAGAGAGGTTGTGGGGAAAGAGGAACACTCATCACTGCTGGTGGGATGTAAATTGTACACCACTTAGGAAAACAGTGTGGAGAACTTGGAGACTTGGAATGAACCTGTCACCCTACCAGCCATACCACTCCTAGGCATGTCCCCACAAGACTCACCCACCACAGAGATACATGCACAGCATGTTTATTGCAGCTTCTCCTCACAATAGAAGGAGCTAGAACCAACCCAAATGCCCCTCAACTGCGAGGGGTAGAGAAAATGTGGTATCTTACCAATGGGTTTCTATGCAGCAGTAAAGAAGACGACATCATGAGCTTTGCAGGGAAATGACTGGAGCTAGGAGTATCATACTGAGTGAAGTATCACAGTCCCAGAAAAAAACAATAATGGGCTGGGATATGGCCTAGCGGTTAAGAGCAGACTGCTCTACTAGCGGACACAGGTTCGATCCCCAGCACCACATGGCAGCCGAGAGCCGTCTGAAACTCCAATTCCAGGAGAACTCCAGCTCCCGGGAATCCGAGACCCTCTTCGACCTCCTGGGCATTGCACGACACGGTGCACAGACCTGCATGCAACAATACTTCATACACATAAAAATAAAAAAAAAAAAAAAAAAAAAAAAGAACTAAATAAAATAATAAAAAAAAATTAAAAAAAAAAAAAAACGACAATGGTATCCCTCATCTGTGGATGCTAGTGCCAATTACCTAGTTGTAAGTATTTCTTGTGCACGGCCCCTTGACTTTTGTCCAGTAGTTGGGATGATGCATTGGAAACAACAACAATAACACAACAACAACAACAGAAAGGACTGCATCAAAGAACTGATGAAATGGTGAACTTCTGCTCAAAATAATATTTCTTATGTAGAATTTGAGAAGACAGAAGAGATGAAAAGCATGTTTGGAGAATGCATGAGCTCTGGTGGTGGGGGATAGGGTGGGGGGACATGGGTCAGATTGGATTACGCACTATATATTTGTATATACATACATATATATATATATATATATATATAATGAAAAAAAGAAAATTGGTTTTATATTCCTCACCTAGACAGAGTATTTGGCAAGAAGCAGTCTAGCATAATAGTGTGAGCATAGGTTCTGAAGCCTAAGCCCAACCTGGCTACCTAACTTCTCTAAAAAAACATTTTATTTATTATTTTTATTTTATATTTATGAATATATTGTAGACAATACTGTCTACACGTGTGCATCCATGTCATGCAATGTCCATGGAGGTCAGAAGAGAGCAACAGATCCCCTGGAACTGGAGTTACAGATGGTTGCTAGCCACCATGTAAGTGCTGGGAAATGAACCTGGGTCCTCTGTAAGAGCAGCCAGTGCTCATAACCACTGAGCTACCTCTCTAGCCCCAAGTTTTCCCATTTGTAAAGTGCTGATCATAATGGTTCTTACCTCAATTGTTGGTTGTCCTTGAGGAAATAATGCCTGTGTGCAGCCTCACACAGCATAGCTACCAGCACTGAAGCTGCCAGGAAGCCCTCAAATGTCACTGTTGGGAGTGCAGACTGGGAAAATCAGCTGTGAAGTGCTGCCTGAGTATATATGGTTACCACATTGTGTTGTTATGGTTACCACATTGTGTTGTTAGTTTGGATATAGTAGAAAGGGTTGGGGGAGGGGCTTGCAGCCTTTGCCCTGAAGCATCAAAGAGGGACCAGAAATGAATGCAGATAAGGAACTGGAAATGAAGAATGTTCAAGGAGAAGCCCCCGAAGAACCAGCTGTGAAACTGAACAGTGAAGAAAGAACAAATGAAAGTAACACCAATGGTAAGTTGGGGGGGGGGAGCAGGTTGTCTTAGGGACCTCTGCATTTGGGGAGCAGATGACAATGTTAACCCAAAAAGAGAAAGCTGTCATTAAAGCAAGACATATACATAAAGGTCCCATGTAACCACACACTGGTTTTAGGTGAAGTTGAGATTTGTATATCATTCATCAGACTTCATGATCTTTAAGAATAATAGTGTTTCTCAGAATACATGTGCAAATATTGCTTTTCCTTCTTTTGCATTTTTATTTGACTTTGTTTGTTTGCTGTTGTTCAGAAAACCCATTACAGGTTCTATCCAGAAATGAGGCTTTTCTGGTCCCAGAGTTCTTGGATACAGCCCAAGCTGAAGAGAAGATCATTGTCCCTGTCAGTAACACACTCCACATGTCCACTGAGGAGCTTGATGCCCTACAGCAAGACAGTGAGAAGTCCAAGTTCTCAGAAAAGACCATCTGTCCCAAACATGGAGACAGTCCCAAATCCTCTGCAAACAACAGTCACTCAAAACAGAGTGCAGTCTCCAAGACCTCAGCAAAAACTCCCAATTCCAAACAGGGGACCGTTTCTAAAACCACAGGCCACCACATACAGACCAAGCATAGCAACATCCCCAAGTCCTTGGCAAAAACCACCCTTGCCAAACGAGGGAACATCCACAAGTCTGCAGCAAGCACCATTCATCGCAAGGAGGCCAGCAGGCTCAAGGCTCCAGAGGACACTGTCCAGTCCAAGGAGAATGAAATCTCCAAGCCCTCAGAGAATACAATACAGTTCAAAGCAAGTGATACCCACAAGACCTCAAAAGACACCATCCAGTCCGAGGAAGGTGACAACAATGGGGCCTCAAACGATACCAGCAAGTCCCAGAGGGGAGGAATCACCAAGTCCCCAGAAGATACCACCCAGTCCCAGGAGGGCAACATTCAGCCTATGGAGGGTAAACTTCCTAAGTCCTCAGAGGAAACCACCCAGCCCAAGAAAAGCAATGCCTCCCAGCTTGAAGAGGAAATAGAGTCCCTGGAGCCAGGCCTGGTGAAAGTGATCACGGACAAAGAGAACTTTGAGGAGATGCTCAAGGAGGCTGGGGAACGGATGGTAGCTGTGGAGTTCTCAGCCACTTGGTGCGGCCCATGCAGAGTCATCAAGCCAATCTTCCGTTCGCTGTCTTTGAAGTATAAGGATGTGCTATTTCTAGAAGTGGATGCCGACGCCTGTGAGGACCTGGTGCAAGACTGTGATGTCTTTTGTCTCCCAACTTTTCAGTTTTATAGAAAAGAAGGAAAGGTGGGTGAATTTTCTGGAGCCCTTGCGGAAAAACTTGAATCAAGCATTGAAGAATTAAAGTGATCAGATATTCTAAGGTTTATAGCTGATCATTTTTCTAATTTGTGAAAAAAGATCTAGTAAGACAAATGTGCCTGTCCAAGAGGCTCTGCCTGTAAATCAGAAATATGCAACCTACCCTTTTCAAAGCATAGACACAGCACCAAAACATGGCGGGAGAGGGTCAAATTAGAAATTCCTTGGGAAAAAATTGTTGGAATGAGCTAAACGTTTTTGTTCTCCTGTACTGGGAGAGCGGGCAAGGCGCATGAAAACCAAGGCTGTTTCCAGATTACAGAGATCTTTTTACTAATCCCCATTGACAGAATCTGAGACAGAACTCAAGACCAGGCGTCTCAGAGGCTTGGGTCTGAGTGATCCTTGGTATCACTATGACATCAGTGCTGTGGTAGCAAAGTACTTGCTTTGTCTCTTGGTAACTGGGTTCCTGATTGCTGTTCCCAGGTGTCTCCAAGACGGAAGACTTGGTTCAGAGGGGTTTATTATCTTTTAAATGGCTTGCGGAAGTTGAGTGAATACCCAGAGACTATCTTTACTTAATGGATGAATTAGGCCTGCACTCCTTTGTGATACTCATCATCTTCCGGAAATTTTGTTGTGTCCCTTTGCTTTAATTATCATGTTGTTGTTATAATAACATTTATCATAAGGCCTACCCTCAATGAATTTTAAGTGACCAATGACATTATTAATTTGAAGTACTAGGTTATGTAGCACAGTTCTAGAACTTACTCTGGACAACTGAAATGTTTTTTTCTCCCTGAACAACAATTCTCATTTTCCTTGTGCTACTCTGGTAATCACTATTTTGCTTTCTGTTTATCCAATGTGTGTGTTTTTTTTAATATGGACTTTCAGGCAGGGCATCATGGCACGCACCTTTACTTCTAGTACTTGGGAGGAAGAGGCAGGCAGATCTCTGTGAGCTGGAGGTCAGCCTGGTCTACATAGTGAGTTCCAGGCTACTGGGGCTACACCAAGACCCTTGTCTCAGACCAAACAAATAACAAACAAAACCAACAACAACTAAAAGGAATTCTTGGCCAACATTTAAAAATAGCATTCCCTTAAAAAAAAAATCCAGTTTATGTTAATTCAAGAAACCAATCCAATCTTAGGGGCTGATGAGCAGGTCTCTCCATTGGACAGGGCATGTACCCTCTAGCCTCTACCTCAGACCCTTGAGTGGCAGTCTCCCCATAAGTTTGAGAGTAGGACAGCCCCCATCACCTCCATGTGCATCTCAGGCCTCCTTAGAGACACCTCTGTCACAGGTACCACTGATAGCTGCCTGCCAGCAGCAAACAAAATTCCCTATATACTTGGCCTTCTTTCCAAAAGTGATGCAGAGTGACCTACAAAAAGTACTAATGATAAGACCGGAAACAAGGAAGAGGAATCAGGGTTTGATTAGAAAGAGTTACATCTTTCCTATTTTAATCTTATGTTAAGATCTTTTTAAAAAATTTTTATTTATTTTCATATGTGTATGAGTGTACTGTCTGCATGTAGGTTTGTGCACCTGTGTCATGCAATGCCGCGGAGGTCAGAAGAGGGTGTTGGATTCCCCTGGAACTGGAGTTAAAGACGGTTTTCAGCCGCCATGTGGGTGCTGGGGATCGAACCCAGATCCTCTGCAAGAGCAGTCGGTGCTCTTAACCGCTAGGCCATCTCTCCAGCCCCTTATGTTAAGATCTTATGATCAGAACTCCTCTTTTTTTTTTTTTTTTAAAGACAGGGTCTCTCTATATAACCCAGGATAGCTTCAGACTTGCTATGGAGCCTAGACTGGTCTCAGGTTGGAAATCCTCTTGCTTCAGGCACCCCAGTGCTGGGCTTACAGCCCTGGGCCAGTATGGTAGCAACCTTCCAACTTCTTGACCATAGTCCTTGTTTTCTGCCCTGAACCTAAATTCTGTTGATCCTGACCCCAATCTACCTTGCTTGGATAATTCAGATTTTAAGATGCCTTACAGGATTGCCTGTTTTGAAAAACATCTTATACTGTAATTAAAAGTGAAGACATGGTTTTAAAATGCCTTGGAGCAGGGGGAAAAGCTCATTCTGATTAGGTGTTTTAGGAGACAGAGGAGGGGGCTCAATAGAACGAAAAGGACAAGAGGTTGGCTAGTGTCAAGGAGACCAGGCCAGCTGTGCTATGGCTGGTGATGATGAGAGCCAGGACTCTGGCTTCCTGTGGAGTCTTGCAGACTGAGGTTGCATTCTTTTGATGATAACGCTTTTCTTGTTCTTTGATGATAAAACTTTTGGGAATGGCTCTGGGTCTACTGAGAGGCTTCTGGACTTGAAGAAACACATGCCTACAGCTGTGAGCAGGAGGCTGTGACCTATTAAGTAGGGGCTCCTTGGTCTCCTACTGAGTAGCATCCTCACTTCAGTCCCCTCTTCTCAATGTGTGGCAGCAGGCCACCAGGATAAAAAGTGGGAGCTGGGTTAGTCATGTTTATACTGAATTCTAATAGGTAGTGGTTTCTGGAGCAGGCAATGTGAGAGGCTGGTTATCTGCCACTAATGAATCTGGCCAGAGGTCTGAAGCTCATTTGTATAGAGGGTCTTCCTCCCTGGTGATGATGGGTGACATCGGGGAGAGTAGTTTGCTTTCCCAGGTGTGTTGGCACTGACCTGTAGCCCCAGAGCTTGGGAGGCTAAGAAAAGAGGATGTTTAGTTCAAAGGCCAGATTATCCTGGGCTATAGGCTTGTTCACTGAGTTCAAGGTCAACCTGGGTAACAGGAAAATGTTGTCTAAAATAAAAGCTGGGCTGGACGTGGTAGTGCACACCTTTAATCCCAGCACTTGGAAGGCAGAGGCAGGCGGATCTTTGTGAGTTCAAGGCCAGCTTGGTATACATAGCGAGCTCCAGGCCAGTTGGGACTAAAGGGAGACCCTGTCTCAAAAAGTTAAAAAAAAAAAATCTGGGCACGGCTTGTTTGTCTTCAATCCCAGTATTCCAGAGGCAGATGCAAGGCATAATGGGATACCATTGGCTGTCCCTAGGTATGGATATCTTTCTTTCATTCTAATTTTGTTGTTCTTTTCCTCTTTACTTAATATAATGAAAGGAAAAAGAAGTTAATGAAGTACTTGGAGACCACCTCCCCCAAAGTGTTTAGATACTTCTTTTTTTTTTTTTTTTTTTTTTATTGTCTTTAGAGAACAGTCCCCTTTAGCTCCAGCTGTCCTGGAACTCAACTCTGTAGACAGGCTGCCTGAACTCACAAAGAATCGCCTGCCTCTCCTCCCAAGTGCTAGATTAAGGCATGCAACCTTTTTTTTTTTTTTTTTTGCGTGCACTTCTAAGTCTTCTAAGGATTACAAACGACTGTTAGAAAATACCAATCTGAGCCAGGCGTGGTAGCCCATGCCTTTAATCCTAGCACTCGGGAGGCAGAGGCAGACGATCTTTGTGAGTCTCAGGCCAGCCTGGTCACAGAGTGAGTTCCAGGAACAAACTGGTCTACAGGGAGACCCTGCTCGAAAAAGACAAAAAAAAAAAAAAAAAAGAAAAAAGAAAAAAAATAACAAAAAACTGAGGTGAAGGATTTTAGCTGACCTTAACCAGAGTTTCTGTATTCTAGTAGTACATTCTGACTTCATATTACAAATGATCTAAGAATAGAGATGAGGTCAGGGGACATTCTACTATTCAGAGATGAATGACTTAGGTGATCATGGGCATTGTGCAGTAGGCAGTACACGTTTTGGCTGCTAGGGACAGAAACTGCATGCTATTTTTCTGGTTGCTGTGACAAAATGCCTGACAAAAACTAGTAATGGAAGGAAAGATTTATTTTGCCTCATGGTTTCTGGGTACAGCCCATAATGGCAGAAAAGGCTTGGTGGCAGCAGTAGGAAGCAGCTGTTACCTTTTGGCACTGAATAGGAAGCAGAAAACTGAAGGGCAGAACCGGAAGTGGGTACAACATTCAGAGACCCACCCCTAGTGATCTACTCCCTTCCAGCTAGGCCCCACTTCTATAGGCCCCAAACAGTGCTACTATCTGGCGACTAGGAAGGTCTTCCAACACATGAGTCTGTGAGGAGCATTCCAGATTCAGACCGTAAGAGAAACCCAACTTGAATCTGGGCCAGCGAAATTGGGGAGTGTATTCAATCTTAAAATTGGACATTCTAAGAGACATAAATGCATCAGATAGATGCAGAAATCCAAGCACCACCATCAGAACAAGGACTTTTCTATTTCTCATCTCGATTTTATCATCCATTGCTTTACAGCTCAGGATCACAAATAAAAACAGAAACTAACTCCTAATTACCATCAACTCTTTTTTTTTTTTTGGTCTTTTCGAGACTCAGGGTCTCGCCTGTAGCCCCAGCTCCTGGAACTCACTCTGTAGACCAGGATGCCTTGAACTCACAAAAGATCGCCTGCCTCTGCCTCCCAAGTGCCTAGGATTTCCCTCAACTCTTTTTTTTTGTTTAATTTATTTTAAATAATTTTTCATTTAGTTATTATGTGTATGAATGCACTGCCTGCATGCAAGTTTGTGCACCCGTGTCGTGCAATGCCGCGGAGGTCAGAAGAGGGTGTTGGATTCCCCTAGAACTGGAGTTCTCCTGGAATTGGAGTTTCAGACGGTTCTCAGCCGCCATGTGGGTGCTGGGGATCGAACCTGGGTCCTCTGCAAGAGCGGTCGGTGCTCTTAACTGCTAGGCCATCTCTCCAGCCCCAGGATTCCTCAATTATTAGCTGAGTCATATGGCAGTCCGTGAGCCATTCTGTATTTGGGGGAGAGCCTCTGATTGGTCAGACTTAAGGCACTCATACATGCCTAGAGTGTGTTCAATCCCCCCAAGGCAGAGAAATAAATGGGGATTACTGTGGAAAGTGGGAGGAAGGAAGAAGTGCTGTAAATGCAGTAATATTGATTTCAGGAAATGGCATTTGAACAGTGCTGCATTAGACTTAGAGTCTACACTAAGACTATGTCAGGCTCATCTGTATCTCCAGTTACAAATCCCCGTGAAAAGCTAAGCCCATTTATCAAATTCCTGTTAAGCATGTCTTCTCATTCACTTTGATCCAATCTGATTTTCTTGAGTCTGTAACTATATAATAGCTTAAAAACTGAATAATTCTCTGTCTTATTTAAGTGACAAATTATGATAGATTGCAAGCAACTTTCACTAAAATTGGCATAACAGATATGAATCAAAAGAGATCATGAAACATTACATTAGTCCTTTTTATGCTGCTGTAATAGAATACCTGACACAGGGCTTCATCTGTTTAGCCTCTGGAGACTCACAACGTGGAAGAGAAGCAGAATGAGAAGAGACCAAGAGTACGGGTTAGTCTCACTTAATAATCTGCTCTGTGAGAACTAACTCAGCCATGAAACCAGCATTAATCTCATCCAAATATGGTGCATGTGTGACCTAACCATCTCCCAAGAAGCTCCACATCGTAAAGGTTTCACCATTTCAGTGCTGCTACTTGGAGACCAAGCTTGTGGAACATGGGCCTTTCAACAACACACTTAAAGCATGTTTAAACCACAGCAAACACTATGAGGAATAGAACTATGGTAAAAACAAACAAACAAAAAAACAAAAAACCCACAAAGGTTATAAATGGATAAGACAGTTTGGGGAGCTGGTCTTCTAAACAATGCTTTTGATTTTTTTTTTTTAATGTGTATGAATGTACTATCTGCATGTAGGTCTGTGCACCCGTGTCGTGCAATGCAGTGGAGGTCAGAAGAGGGTCTCAGACTCCCCTGAAACTGGAGTTAAAAACGGTTCTCAGCCGCCATGTGGGTGCTGGGGATCGAACCCCGGTCCTCTGCAAGAGCACAGTCGGTGCTCTTAACTGCTAGGCCATCTCATCAGCCCCTTAAACAATGCTTTTGAAACTTATCCTCTAAACCTGAATGATTTGATTCAATAGTGAGATTTTGTTTTCTTTCAGTGGTAACCCTTCTGTTTTTCTGAGGCAGAAATGGTTATTTCTAATAGGTGATAGTCAGCAAAAAATGAGGAAGTTATGGCATATTATTGCTTAGAATTCTATTATTTTTGAGAGATAATTTTATGTTTGCCAGAAATTATAAGAGAATTATGAAGTATTACATTCTGTGGAGACTTTAAAAAAAATAACTAAGAGCCGGGCGTGGTGGCGCACGCCTTTAATCCTAGCACTTGGGAGGCAGAGGCAGGTGGATCTTTGTGAGTTCAAGGCCAGCCTGGTCTACAGAGTGAGTTCCAGACCAGCTGGGGCTACAGGGAGACCCTGTCTCGAAAAAAACAAAAAAACAAACAAACAAACAAACAAACAAAAAACCTAAGAGCTGGTAAGATGGCTCTGTAGGTAGAGAGGTGCTTGCTGCCAAGCCCAAAGACCTGACTTTGATCCCCAGTTCCTGTATGGTAGAAGAGGACTGACTCCCAGGAGTTGTCCTCTGACCTCCACATGAATGTTGTGGTGTGTATGTGTGCAGCCCTCCTCCCCCACATATACACATATACACACAAATAAATAAATATGAAACCTTTGAAAAGTAACTAAAAAGTGAAGTAACCCAAAAGTTATGAGAAGTACGAAGTTTGAAATAACAATAGCACTATCATCAAGAGATCCTTCAGCCCCACAGAAGAAACACACAGTCAGTACAATGACAAACATGAGATCTAGACGGCAGGGCATCAGGAACATCCAAAGCTGTATTTAAAGATTTAGGAAAATGGGGGTTTTCAAACTCTAGAATAGAAATAAAGATGGCTTATTTGAAAATCAGAATGTTGAGCACAGAAAGCAGTAAATGCAAAGAAGTGGAAGTTGCTGACGACAGGCAAGGCTTGAATGGAGACAGGTGATTATGAAAATGTTATAGTCCTTTACATGTTGGCCAGACGTGCGCATTATTTTTAACACACAGGTTGAAGGCTGTCCTTTAAATTAGGGAGCAATTTCAAGAAAAAGTGAGATCTGGCACAGGGAACCCAGGAAGAGCGGGGTCGTGCTCCTGCATAAAAGTCTGCCCACCTTAGTGCTCTTTCCTGAAACTCCTCTCGAGAAAAAAACCAGCTGGATGTGCTGCATTCCCCCTTGCCTCTGAAAGCCACAGAGTCATGATGTTTGAAAGGCTAAGCTAAATGTGAAGCTAATGACTCTTCAATCGATATCTTCCACTGACCTTAGAGAGAGCAGGAAATCACTGGTAAGCTAATGACCTCAGTTTAGAAGTTGCAGGTGGAGCTGGCTGCTTCCCATAGAAGGCTGTAAAAAGACTTCCTTAAATCATGCCGGATAACTAACACTGGCCAGACTGTACAGTACTGCCTTGCTGTTAAAGCGGCTAGAGAACAGAATTCAGGCAGCTTCTCAGTGTGACACAGGGCGTCAGTCAGTGGGTGTGATCTGTTCCCGTCGTTCACTAACATGGCTTTGATCCCTTCCTTTCAACTTGAAATTCCTATATGATAAAGGTTCTCCCTGCTTCCCTTCCCTTCCAGCCCTGTGCATTTCCTTCATCTCCCTTTCTCTTCTTCTTCTCTTTCCCAGTCTCCCTGGGACTATCCAAATAGGCCAGGCTAGCTCCACCTGCCTTAGTCTCCTAAGTCCCATGTGTTATAGACATGTATCTTCTTCTGCTTTTTTCTTTCTTAAATGTCAATTTGATGGGAGGCAGAGGCAGGCGGATCTTTGTGAGTTCAAGGCCAGCCTGGTCTACAGAGTGAGTTCCAGGACAGCTGGGGCTACAGGGAGACCCTGTCTCGAAAAGACAAAAAAAAAAAAAAGACGACTGAAGGTTCAGAAAGCAGGCAGTAGTCGGATATGGATGGTGATGTCTGTAATCCAGTATTTGGGAGGCTGAGGCAGGAAGATTGCTGTGAGTTAGGGGCCAGCTTGGGCTATGTAGCAATTTCAAGATAGCCTTGACTACAGGAGTGAGACAGCTCAAAACCCAAAGTAAGCTTTGGGTGATGGTGCATGCTTTTAATCCTACAGCTTGGGAGGCAGAGGCAGGCAGATCTCTGTGAGATGGAGGCTTGGTCTACATAGTGAGTTCCAGGCCAGCAGAGGTTACAGGGTGTCCTCTTCTCAAAAAACAAAAGAAAATATGGAGGCTGAAGAGACGTCTTAGCACTTAAGAGCACTGGCTGGTCTTGAGAGGACTGGGGTTTGGTTCCCAGCACCAACATGGTGGCAGCTAACAACCATTTGTAACTCCAGTTCCAGGGGGTCTGATGCCCTCTTCTGACTTCTACCAGCATTGCATAACATGGGTGCACTTACATACATGCAGGCAATACACTCATACACATAAAAATAATAAATAAAAAAATTAAGAACAAACAAATAACAAAATAAATGTAGGCAGACATTATCAGAGCTTATTTGGCTGCAAATAAGCTTGTATATAGTATATAGACACTTAGAAGCAAAGTGCTGTTACACATCATATGTGATTTTATTTTTTTTATTTTTTATTTTTATTTTTATTTTTTTTGTCTTTTCGAGACAGGGTCTCCCAGTAGCCACAGCTGTCCTGGAACTCACTCTGTAGACCAGGCTGGTCTTGAACTCACAAAGATCTGCCTGCCTCTGCCTCCCAAGTGCTAGGATTAAAGGTGTGGGCCACCATGCCCGGCTTATATGTGCTTTTATAAACATTTGTTTAATTAATAAAAAAAGAGATGCCTTCTCTCATATAATCCTTATTTGTTTGGGCATCTGAGATTTTAGAAAAAGGATTTATAAATCCAAATTATAGTCCTGCTTCATTCTGAAGTATCATTTTCATGTTATATGTATAGGTGAGGCATTAACATATTAAAATAATGTTGGCATTTCTTAAAAACTTGTCATCAATCTGCCCACCTGGGGCCCATATTCTTTCCTTCTGTGTTCAGAGAAAAGGCCAGAATTGATTATGTCTGATTTGTGGCTGAGAGTTTGGATTGAAGGCAGATAGGTGCACGGCAGATAATGTGACCCTGCAGCACTGAGCCCTGTTCACAGCCTATAAATAAATGAACAGTTCACAGGCTGTCCTCCAGAAGAACTGTTTGAAGGTACACAGGAATAGTTCATCTCTAACTCTTAGGACTCTTCTGGTATTTACTGACTTGCTTAAATATGAGATCTTGAGAGCCCTGGTCTAACCCGTGGACAGAGAGTAAATTTCTTTGCAACAATTCAGAGAAGTGGTGTCTGAGGCATGTCTGATTCCTCCCTCTCCGGGACCTGGATCCACAAAATGAAGAATACCTGCAGCCACCAAGGAAAAGAGAGGCTTTCCCCAAGAGCCTTCTGCAGAAATGCAGCTCAATAAACACTTTAATTTTGGGCCTCCGACCTCCACAGCTGTGAAACAGCAAATATGTTTAAGGCACACTGGTTTTGGGTAATTGGTTACAGTAGCCATTAGGAAACAAATAGACCAATGAATAAAATATTTTTTCAAAAGGTATGTGAACACAAAATAGCAATGCTAGGCCAGAGCTAGAGTCTATTTAGGGGAAATGTGCTCCTGCCTACAAAATAAGCATTTCCTTCTAAATAAATATTTTATTAAAAATTTTTTTGAAAATTTCATACAATGTGCTTTGATAATATTCACACTCAACTGCTCCCAGATCCACACTAACCTCCTACACCCCAACTTCATGTCTTCTTATTGAAAATTTAATAACACATTGACTCCAATTTTTCCTGTCCACATACTTCTGAGGGTGGAGCCATCCACTGGAACGTGATGAACCATGAGCCGCACACAAGCCCTACCACAGTGCCATCAATGCTCCCTAGTTCCTGGGTTAGGCGTGGGGCTCCTGAACCCATTCCCACTCCAGCTAGAATGTTGACTGGCTTGACCCTGTGCAGGTCTTGCGCAGGCAACGGCAGCTGCTGTGAGCTCACGACTGCAGCAGGCATGCCATGCCGGAATGCACTGTTTTGCTTTTGTGTTCCCTCTGGCTCTTACAGTCCTCTGCCCTCTCTTCAGCAATGGTCACCTTGAAGAGGGACTTTGATACAGATGTCCCATTTGTGGCTGAGTACTCCATAGTCAATTATTCTCCAAATTTGACCAGTTGGGAGTTTCTGTGTTAACCATCATCCAACACGCCAAGAAACTTCTCTGGTGAGGTTGCAGTACTGTACTAATCTGAATTTAGGACTGGTCTCTGGCCCCTGAGAGTAAGTATTTATTTTTGTTGTTTATTTTTTATTTAATTTATTTATTTAGAGACAGGCTCTTCATGTAGCCCAGGTGGCCTGGAACTCACATTTAGACCAGGCTGGCTCTAAATCTCACAGAGTTTCTACCTGGCTGTCCTCCTGATGCTTGGTATAATAGATGAGAGACTTTCCGACGCTAGGCTGATATTTTTCATGTTTTTTTTTTTCTTTTAATTTAAATTTATTTTATGTTTGTGTATCGAGGTATTTTTATGTGTTGCATGTACGGTTTTGTGCACTGTGTCGTGCATGCCGGGAGGTTCAGAAGAGGGCGTAGGATTGTCCCTGGAACTGGAATTAAAGCCGGTTCTTAGCTGCCCATGTGGTGCTTGGGAATTGAACCGGGTCCTCTGCAACGAGCAGTCAGTGCTCTTAATGTGAGCTCATCTCCAGCCCCTGTATTGTTTGATTTTTTTTTAATTTTTTTTTTAATTTTTTTATTTCTGTATGTGTATGAAATGTTAGCTGCTGCATGCAGGTTTGTGCCCGTGTCGTGCAATGCCGTGGAGGTCAGGAGGGTGTAGTTCCCTGGAACTGGAGTTCTCCTGGAATTGGAGTTTCAGACGGTTCTGGCCGCCATGTGGGGTGCTGGGATTGAACACCGTGGTCCTCTGGTAAGGAGGGTCGGCACGTTATTAACCGCTAGGCCATCTCTCCAGCACCCCCCTTTGTTTATTTTTAAAGAATGAGTGTTTCTTATACACTGTCTTCTTTAATGCTTAGGGAGTTTTGTAATCTGACTAAAATTATGAAAACATATATATATATATAATATAATATAATATATATATATATATTATATTTAATTAGTTTTAATCATCAGGCAGTATGGAAATATCAGATTTTTTTTATCAAACCCAATTGTGTTTTTTTACTGTATTTTCTCTTAAAATTTTTATTGGACTTGTGTATGAGTGAAAGTGTGTGTGAATGGGTGTGTAGGTGAGAATGCACAGCTCCCATGAAGAGGTCAGAGGACAATTTTCATAAGTCAGCTTTCTTCTTCCTCTTCTGGGTTTGGGGATCCCATCAGGTCATCAGGCTGGGCACTATCTGGGAAACCCAAGGTCCTTTTTTTTTTTTTTATCTATTACTACAGGGAAGTACTGGTCAGTATTTCCGTTCAAATGTGAAAGTTGCCCATAAGCTCATGTGTTTGCGTACCTGGTCCCTAGCTGTTTTGTGGTACTGTTATGGAGGTTCACAGAATCTTTAGGAAATGGAGCCATTGTTGAAGGAAGTAGGTCACTGGAGGCGAGCCTTGTGGTTGTATAGAGGAGCCCCACTTCCTCTCCACCCTCTGCTTCCTCATCTGCTCAGATGTGAACAAGCAGCCTCATGCTCCCAACACCGCAGCCGAGAGCCACTCCCGCCACCATGGCTTCCCTGCTCAAAACTGTGAGTTCAAGTGAACTCTTAGGTTGCTTTTGTCCAAGTATTGGGTTATAGCAATGAAAAAAGCAACAGATGAGTTAGTACCCCGTGGCACACATGAAAAGTGGCCTGTGCAGGGAAAACAAGTATANTATATATATATACTTTAATTAGTTTTAATCATCAGGCAGTATGGAAATATCAGATTTTTTTATCAAACCCAATTGTGTTTTTTACTGTATTTCTCTTAAAATTTTTATTGGATCTGTGTATGAGTGAAAGTGTGTGTGAATGGGTGTGTAGGTGAGAATGCACAGCTCCCATGCAGAGGTCAGAGGACAATTTTCATAAGTCAGCTTTCTTCTTCCTCTCTGGGTTCTGGGGATCCCATCAGGTCATCAGGCTGGGCACTATCTGGGAAACCCAAGGTCTCTTTTTTTTTATCTATTACTACAGGGAAGTACTGGTCAGTATTTCCGTTCAAATGTGAAAGTTGCCCATAAGCTCATGTGTTTGCGTACCTGGTCCCTAGCTGTTTGTGGTACTGTTATGGAGGTTACAGAATCTTTAGGAAATGGAGCCTTGTTGAAGGAAGTAGGTCACTGGAGGCGAGCCTTGTGGTTGTATAGAGGAGCCCCACTTCCTCTCCACCCTCTGCTTCCTCATCTGCTCAGATGTGAACAAGCAGCCTCATGCTCCCAACACCGCAGCCGAGAGCCACTCCCGCCACCATGGCTTCCCTGCTCAAACTGTGAGTTCAAGTGAACTCTTAGGTTGCTTTTGTCAAGTATTTGGTTATAGCAATGAAAAAAGCAACAGATGCAGTTAGTACCCCGTGGCACACATGAAAAGTGGCCTGTGCAGGGAAAACAAGTATAAGGTGGTATATGAACAGAGGGTTCTGAGTCCTGAAGTGAAAACCTGGAATTTCCACTTGTATCAAGGAAAGGGATGCAGGAGTGGCAGACAGGAGCCCTGAGGGCAGCCGCTCCCATGAGAAGTCATGTTCCTTTCTCAGTTCCAGGACCGACACCAATTTTCACAATCAGAACTTGCTAACTGAGAGATGGCCAAGTCTCAGGAGGAGGCGGCAGCAGTGATGTCCCCAGGCCTGCCCCAAGCCCCTGTGGCATTTATTTAGGTAAATATATAAGGAGAAGAAGGGAATGTCCAGACTTTTCAAGGATTGTTGGACACAGCACATTCTGGCCAAGTTAATGTGTTTTCCATGTGTGGCACCCCATGGTTACATGTCCATCTTGTAGTCATATTCCTGGGCCCTGGGTATGTAACCAGCAGAAATAGTAATACATTCTTTCACTTCCCAGCATGTGGGATAAGAGTTGCCATGATAAGAAGGTCAGAGAGGGCTGGAGAGATGGCCTAGCAGTTAAGAGTGCCGACTGCTCTTGCAGAGGACCTGGGTTCGATCCCAGCACCCACATGACAGTTGAGAACTGTCTTTAACTCCAGTTCCAGGGGAATCCGACCCCCTCTTCTGACCTCTGCAGCATTGCACAACACAGGTGCATCAACCTCTATGAAGAGAGTACATTCATACACATACAAGAATAAAAAAAAATTATAAAAAGGCCAGAGAAAAAATTCTAAAATTTCCCCTACCCTTGGCCAACATCATATATCAAATCATATTGTATCAGATCAGAGCCTCTAGGAAAGCCCTGAATGATTGTGCCTCCATTTGATTAGACACTCTTGGGCCTGAAGACACTGGATGGGAGCTGTCACTCCATCACAGCCACAGAGCCCAGAGGTGTCACTAGTCTGCTAGGTAGCTTCAGAAGGCCTCAGGCATTTGTGTGGCAATTGATTTGGCCAATGTGTATTTTCTATACAGAAAAGTGTGTTTTTATATAGAATGTACAAAATATTCATTTATTGGTTTTGCCAAGGCATTGTGGCCAGGCCTTTCCCCTGCTTTAGTGAATTTGTATTACTATGACCACAGCACCTGATAGAAACAACTTAGGGGACAAAAAAAAAAAAAAACAACAACAACAAAGAAAAACTTTGCCGGACATGGTGGCGCATGCCTTTAATCCTAGCACTTGGGAGGCAGAGGCAGGCGGATCTTTGTGAGTTCAAGGCCAGCCTGGTCTACAGAGTGAGTTCCAAGACAGCTGGAGCTATAGGGAGACCCTGTCTTAAAAAGACA